>VZTX01012867.1:25523-171001 GCA_013400915.1 Pardalotus punctatus | reverse complement strand
ACAGGGAAAGATCACTCACCAGTCATGGGCAAAACAGACTTAACTTGGGGAAATTAGTTAAATTTATTAACAATCAAATCAGAGTAGGATAATGAGAAATAAAAACAAATCTTAAAATGCCTTCCTCCAATTCCTTCCTTTTTCCACGGCTTAACTTCACTTCCAATTTTCTCTACCTCCTCCCCTCCAGTGGCACAGAAGAACAGGGAACTGGGGCTGTGGTCAGTCCATCGCACATTGTTTCTACCACAACTTCCTCATCAGGGGGAAGATCCCTCACACTCTTCCCTGCTCTAGCATGGGATCCCTCCCATGAAGACAGTCCTCCACAGACTTCAACCTGAGTCAGCCCCATGGGCTGCAGTTCTTCAAGAACTGCTCCAGCATGAGCCCCTCTCCCAGGGTGAAGTCCTCCAGGAACACACTGCTCCAGCCTGAGTCCCTCACAGTTTCACCAGTCCTGCCCGCAAACCTGCTCCATTGGGGCTCCTCTCTCCACAGAGCCACAGGTCCTGTCAGGACCCTGCTCCAGCCTGGGCTTCCCACAGGGTCACAGCCCCTTTCAGGCCTCCCCCTGCTCCAGTGTGGGGTCCTCCACGGGCCGCAGGTGGATCTCTGCTCCTCCGNTACGGGCCGTAGGTGGTTCTCTGCGCCGCCGTGGGCCTCCAGGGGCTGCAGGGTCACATCCTGCCTCACCACGGGCTGCACCACAGGCTGCAGGGGAATCTCTGCTCCAGCGCCTGAAGCACCTCCTGCCCCTCCTTCTGCCCTGACCTTGGTGTCTGCAGGGTTCTTGCTCTCACATTTTCTCACTCTGCTCTCTGGCTGATGATGCACCATCTTTGTTTCCCCCCTTTTAAAATCTGTTACCCCTGAGGTGCAACCACTGTCACTGATGTGTTCAGCCTTGGTCCATGCTGGAGCTGGCTGGAACTGGCTCTGCTGGACATGCAGGAAGCGTCTGGCAGCTTCTCACAGAAGACAACCCTGCAGACACACGCCCTCTCCCAAACCTTGCCATGCAAACCAAATAGGCTGTTGGTCAGTAAATATGTGCTGAAACCTGTGCTGCCAAAAACACCTTTGCACCACCACAGGTTTGATCCATGTTCCTTCAGAGACATTGAATGAGATGGGATATACAAGGAAAGGGATATGAGAGCAATGAAAATTCAGCACATGTTCCTTTCAGGTCTCCCAAAACACGGTAAGACTTCAGGCAGTATTTACACGAGCTGCCAATGCTGTTCTCCTTCCATGGTCTCTGCAGACCTTGCACAGAGGGAGGCAACCTCCATTCTGCCCCACAGACTGGTACCTGCTCTGACCTGGCCCCTGGAGCAGCCCCTTTTGCCCACAGACTTTAAGCAGGAGCTGGGGACCATCAGCATTGTCAGGCTGATGATGACTGACACAAATCCCCTGAAAGGTGAACAAATCCCAGAGAACAGAATGAGAAGACCAGAGATTCCAATTGGAGATCCAAATTCCAGTCATGTTCCCAACCCAAATTAACCACAGTGGCCGCTGCACAGATGTAATAATTGAAGAATAGGCTGCATAAATATAAAGGTATGTGATTTTTATATTTGCCATTTCAAAAACCAGTGATAGTCACACAGCAAGGAAAATGCTGCATTTTATGAGTCATTAGCCCCCTTTATGAGATACATTTTGGACTGTGTATCACTGTATTGCAAGAGAAAGTATTTCAATAAGATTAATTAGCTGATGTTTGTAAAACATTTTGAATCTGGGAAGCACCGTATAAATGTGAGCTATTATTATTGTTATTTATTGTAAGGGAGATGCAAATCCTCTCTAACTGTTGACTAAAGCCTTGCAATTTTTATGGTCACAACTTTGTCAAAAAGATTTTTATCTTCCTAGCAGCAATGTGCTCCTAAAGATGTTGAGTCTTTAATCAACATCTGTGATACCTCAAGCAAGTTATGAATTTTCCTTGATTTACAGCAGTTGGGTTTTTTAAAATTTTTTTTTTAGGGATGGGACAGGGAGAAGCGTGTCCTTTTCAAAACATGTAACATAAGGCCAAAACGTCCTCGGAGGAAAACCACATCCACCCCAGTGAGGCTATTAAATCCATGTTCAGGCACTCAGTGAATGACCTGGTTTTCATCGCACAAAGGAGGCATGGATTCCCACTGAACCTGCCAGGAGCTGCTCTGGGAATACACACCTTTAACAACATCACTTATTTTCTTGTCTAGGTCTGGCTGCAGGATCCTCTGTTTAAACATGGCTAGATTGTTTTTTGTTTGGTTTTTTTCTTCTGTTCGTAGGTACCTGTTTGTTCACTTTAAATCCTGGTCCTTCATAGAGAGAGAGTTGTGCAAATACCAGGGGACCGTGAGTTATTCAACAGAGTCCCTGAAGGGAAAGGAAGCTCCCCCAGAGCTTCCCCAGAGCCTCGATAATTATTCCACATGGTAAGAATTCCTAAGGGAATTCCTAAGGGGAGTTGTCAGTAGCATTTTTATATTCTCTCAACCTGATGCAGACAGCAACACACGTTCAAGCTAAAGACAGATAGAAATAGATTCTTCTTTCAGATTCCCCTTCAGGGTGTCAGCGTGGGCAACGTTTACTGGAAACTGAGGCCACTTGTGTGAAGAAAAGCTATTCTCTCCATCAGTGCTATTAAAAAAGCACCTGGAAGGAGCAGAGGATGAAATTTGTGGTATTCAGCCATTAAGATCACTTAGAGAGGAGTTCTGAGAAGTCCTGACTCTGCTATAGCTGATGGGAGTGTTTCACATTTTTCACATGCATACATTCAGCCTACCCTTGCAATTATGCCCTTTGATCAGAAAACTTTGAAAACACTGGCTTTTTGCACACCTGCAGCGTGGCATTTGCAACACTACAGGCTTGATGCAGAGTGGCTGGGAAGCTCCCTGGCAAAAAAGGACATGAAGGTGCTGGTTCACAGCAGCTGAACATGAGCCAGCAGTGTGCCCAGGTGGCCAAGAAGGCCAATGACATCCTGGTCTGTATCAGGAATAGTTTGGTCAGCAGGACCAGGACAGTGGTTGTTCCCCTGTACTGGCCATGGTGTGGCCACACCTTGAATATTGTTTTGGGCCCCTCACTACAAGAAGGACATTGAGGTGCTGAAGCAAGTCCAGAGAAGGGCAACAAAGCTGGTGAAGGGTCTGGAGCACAAGTCTGATGAGAGGCAGATGAGGGAACTGAGGTTGTTTAGTCTGGAGAAAAGAAAAGTCAGGAGAGTCCTTATTGTTCTCTACAACTACCTGCAAGGAGGTTGTTGCCAGGTGGAAATTGATCTCTTTCCCAGATAACAAGTGACAGGACAAGAGGAAATTACTTCAAGCTGCACCAGGGGATATTTAGATTTGATATTAGGAAAAATTTAATCACAGAAAGGGTTGTCAAGCACTGGAACAGGCTGCCCAGGGGAGTGGTTGAATCACCAAACCTGGAGGTATTTAAAAGATATGTAGATGTGGCACATGAGGACATGGTGGTTTAACCAGCCATTCTCCATGGGGGAAAAGAATGTGGCATTGACAGATAGAGGAGTCATGTGGATCTTACTTGCTTCTCCCATCCCACAGTACAAACTCCTCATCCACAGGATCTCCTCTAGTGGTTCTTGAATTTGGCCCATAAATAGGACTTCAAAGCATATACACAATAAACGTGAACTTCAAAATTTTGTTGCCTTATTTATTCTGCCTGCATAGTGTAGCACTGGCATTTCAGGACAGATGTAATTTTTTTTCAAAAATAAGCATATTTTAATTAAATCTTGCAGTAAATAATTACATTTGTACTCCAAGGCTGTCCAATATTTTATTAAAAAATCAACCTAAAATAAATACTTCTATTAAAAATGTCATTTTTTCTTAACTCCAGTTTGCCTCTATAGCTTTATACCCAAAGACATGAATATTTATCTCTGGCACTTATTTAGCTGCGAGGGTTATATTTTGCTCTAAGTGTTTCCCACTAAACATTGTGACAAAGTTATGTGGATGTTGCACAGCAATTTGATGTTTCAACTGAAATTTAAAAATTGCTGTACATGCATATCTTTACGCTTCACTTGATTGTGACACGAAAGCCCCCGTATCTCAGTATTCTGTTGAATCCATGGCTACCTTAAATTTGTAGACATAGCTATCCTTGCGTGAGGATCACCCATTAAATTGGGATGATTGGGCAACTATTTTTGGGCTTTACAGAGATTAACCAGACTTTACTTCCCACCATTGAACGTGCTTCTGTGACATGCTGTGCATTGGCAATGGAATAAGATTTTGACAGGTGCAAGAAATTTCTGTGTCCCCTCAGATGTTCATTGGATTTTTACAAGTAGATGAGATCCCAGAAAGCTGTTGGGTACTGCTGTATGGGAGCAGTTACTGTGAGTACTAGAAAAAAGTGTTAACCAAGCATTCTGCATATACTCAGCTGTGGAAGCTCCATGGGAATGGAGCTTCTCCAAGATATCTCAAGGAACAGAGTGTGCAGTTCCCATCCCACAAACCCGGCAGTGCATGATAGGAGAAGAGGCAGGGAAGAACAGAGCCACTGCTTCATTTCGTCTCATTCAGGTGAGGGACCCCATTCAGGCTGACGGTAGTTTAAGGAATGGGAATGAGTTTGGTAGAAGCAAACCTCCCTTCTGAAGCAAAACTCATCTTACATGGTCAGATATTCTGTATTTAGCAGCACAGTTGTTCAGTGACTGGAAGAAAGGTTTGCTGTTCTGGACGGGCATGCACAGCTAATTTATCTGCCAAGATAGCCAGCCTCACTGAATCCAGCCTTGTCAGAGGTGCACTGAATGAGCCTGGGTACATATTTTGTACCTCTCAGTATTGACATTCAGGTGGAAGAATACAAGCATGTATTCTTCCAAGATAACATCTTTTGAATTTCTATTTAAATTATAAAAATACCTGTGCTGAACATAAATGGTGCCTACACATGATGTGTTGTGTGCCCAAAATTTTTATTGGTATCCACTGTGCTGCAGAAAAGTCTTACACTGAAGGAACCAGCTCTTTTCTCAAAACGTTTGTGTGACTGTGCTGAGGCTCTGACCCATGTCAGGACAACCCTTGCAGGTAACTGGTTGCTTCCCATTAAGCCTGGGCTTGCAATTCGATTTCTTGCATTCACAGTCATGAGTCCCAGCAGACTGCTTAGACCGCACCAGCCTGAGTAACCCCTCTTTTCCTGATTCCCCCTGACCTCCAGCATCAGCACCAATGTATGCTTTGAGTACCCAGGAACAGAAGAGGGAAAGAAGAGCAGGGAAGAAATAGACCTTGTGCTTCTCTTTTTCCTGGACCTCAGAAGGGGTCGGGAGCACATGGTGTACAAGGAGTGGTGGACAGCTGGGTTTATGCAACCTGAAAAAGGGATGAATCTTCTTGCTGTTTTCAGCTACCTAATAGAAGTGTACAGACTGGGCAGAAATAGACTTCTCCCAAAAAGCAGGATGAGAGACAGGGGCACAAGTTGCAATACAGAAAATTTCAGTTAGAAGTCAGTTGACAAAATCTGAGAGCAGTCAAACATTCAACCAGATTGACCAAAGGAAATATAGCATCTTCATCAATAAAGATACTCAAAAATTGACTGGACAAGATCCTGAGCAGTGTGATTTCAATGGATCAGCTTCAAGCCAGGGCTTGGACCAGATGACCAAAAAGTGATTCACCAGAAGTGAACCTAACTACCCTATTGCACTCCAGCCTCCAAGGGCACTGAAATAAGGGGAGAGGTCATATGTGCTGGGTATCTTTAATGATTTGTACAAATTTCAAGCCCCAGAGTTGAATTCTCACTTGGGTTTAATGTCTGATGAGGATGTGCCTCAACAAGCACCCCAAGCTCATGCTGATAAAGGTTTGCATGCATTTGTTCTATAGCTATCTATCAGAAGACTTATGTGGTAATTGAATGCTTTATGGCAAGTGTCTGATAGTAAATGAAGCAATCAAAGCCCACCAAATATTCTGCTAGGCAGTAACAGGGAAGAGTTACCAGGGTCTTGTGTGTCATTATCTCCCCCACTGATCCTTTGGGAGTTCTTTTTACCATTTCTGTCTCCATAGCAAAAACATTGTCCTCTTTCTACTATTCACTCCATTAGATACCACTGCACCGTCACAGCACTTGACTAAAACAAAATTAGAGAAGCAACCTTGCTCCCCTGAATGTCATCATGCTAGTACAACCTTCTTCTGCAAGAAAGATAACGTTGCTTCCTATTCTTGTGATCCTAAAACTATCCAAGTATGCAGAGACGAGTCATTGTTTCCTTTCAATGGCATACTGCTGGAACAAAACACTAAGCATTTGTTTGTCATAAGAAATGCACCTATCCATGATGAAATAAATGACAATTTACTCAATAAATTTCAGGGATTAATGGAAACCTCAAAACAAATGTCCTGGTGGGAAAACAAAAATCTGAAACTCACATTGCCTTTAGTTAATTCAAATCAATCAGCTTTGATTGAAAAACATATGCAAATATGTATCACTTAAGTAAATTCATCCTTCTCCACTAAAATCTATTGATCACAGGAACAATGAATATCATTGGATGATGACATGTTGAATACTGAGTGCATTGTGTACTAATTGTAGTATTTTATTATGTCATCAAGTGAAGGAAAACTGTCACTGTTCTCAATAGCTGTGTACACAATAAATGCCTGAGAGATTGTTGCCATGAGTATTATCTGTCAAGAAAATATCTGTGCCTCAATTATTGTTTCCCTTCAGCAAATACAGAATCAACCCACGAAGAGTGACAGTGGAAGAGCACTGCCACCTTTATAGCTCTGTAATCCTGCCAGGGAATGATTTAGCCAAATACCCATATGGTGTGAATCCACACAGCTCCAGAATTCTTCACAATTAAACTACTATAGAACATCCAAAAATATGGCCCGTGGAAATCACCAGTAGGTCTTGCAGTCACACACGAGTGCAGGAGTGTCCACTGCACTGCCAGCATTCTCAGCCTAAATCTCCTTCCATCTGATGCTTCCCAGGCAGTGCCACCACTGACAGGGAATCTCAGCATCCATGTGGAAAAAATAGTAGGCTGTTGGTAGCCTATCTGCTTGAAGAAGCTTGGTAGCAGGAAAAAAAATTTAAAAATCATAAATAAAAAACCAGAAATCTACAGATTCATAAAATGGGAATTTTTAGCTACAGATATTATCTCCTAATTTCTAAACCACATCCCATGATTTTTTGGGCAACACAGTGCTGTTACTATGTTTTGATTAGTTTAGATGTTGAGACAGAAAATAGTGCTGTTTTCCCATTTTCTGCAAGAATCTAACTGCAATTGAACCTCTTCATTCTTCAGGATGTTTTCCCTGACAGTGTCATAATTTTCTTCTTCACAATTTCTCTTCTCTAAGCAGCTGGGAGTATTTCAGATTTCAGGCATTTGATATTAACTATTGTTTGAGATTCTCTTTTGGAAGTTGATTGCTGTCCATTTATTGGAAAAATGGACCAAGAAAGGAACTGCATTCAAGAAAAAACCTCAATGTCTAGAGTTTTGCAGAGCTAAAAATTCATCATCCCCACAGACATATAGCTTAATCCTCAATTGTAAGGATTGCAGAAGCTCATAGTACTGATCCACTTTAAACTCTATCCATTTTCAGAATCTCTTTGACTTTCTTCTGTGTGCAATATCTCCTTTCATAAAATCTTCAGTTTTGATCAAGTTGTGTTTATTAAAAGAGAGATGGCTCCTAAAATCAGGAACTACTTTTTGAAGTAAATTCCTTTGTCTTTTATGTGCACAGGCTACAATAAACCAGACTTATCAGGGCTGATTCCTACTGAAATACATAGGAGAAAATGTAAGGCACTGAGAGGGCTTTACGAGCTCCTGGTAAATCTGTTGCCCCACATGGATAAATTTGCAAGATGGCTTTGGAATAATCTGAGTAAAAAGTTCTTTAACATGTTAAAGAGCCATTGTTGTCTATTTCAGTAACATTTCTGCCATGTTATAATTAATGACTTTTTGTGCTGATTAATTTTCTCTGTATTCATTAAAATGATACAATCAAGTCATTTGGGCAAAATATTTAATGAAGTTTTTTGAAAGGGAATATAGTCTTTAATTTTCATGCTACTGAATAATTACAGAGAAAAATCAAATAAGAGCTTGTTTACATGAAAAATTAGAACAGCTATTTCACTTTAAATTCGTGTCCTTCCTTAAGCCTAAATAACTCTCAAAAAGGCCTAATTTAGGGATTGAGTAGAACAATGAACTTATGTCTGTGTAACTTTGATTATACTCAAGACTTAAAGTAAGTGCCTCCATTTGTTTCGTCAATTTTGATGAATGTTATTACAAATAGGTAATTTTCTAGGCATATGCTCCCACCAATGTGCAGTCCCATCCCATCAACATTTTGTCAGTCCTATTCTGACCCACTGTGCCTATGTATATATGTGTGAGTACACATACAGCACCTCCTATTGCCTCAGACACCTAATGTGCACTTTATGTGTCTGACTGCTGCTAGATATGGGGCAGCATACTGTGGGAACTAGTGAATTTTTTCCTGATCGAGGGATTGTGGGCTCTTCTACAGCAGCAGGTTTTATGTTAACCTAGGTTATGCTAACACCATACAAAACTTGGTGAAAGACTCAGTCACAGTATTTCAAGGTATTTCAAAAATTCTTTGGAATACCTTTGCACATTCTTCCTCTCTTTAATGTATTTAAATTTCTGTTCTGAATGATTCAGAAGCAACCTCTGAATTCAATTGAATCCTTTCAATTGATTCCCAGTATATTTCCAGTGCTGCTTGAGGTCAAGTTCAAATAATGGGCCAACAACAACCTTATGAAATTCAACAAGGACACACGCAGTGTGGTTCTCCTGGGAGGAAGAAACCCTTGCAACAAGGTAGGCTGGGCAGCAGCTCTGCACAGGAGATCCTGAGCACACCAGTGCCAGGCCAGCAGTGTGACTTGGCAGCAGTGAAGGCCAGCAGTGCCCTGGGCTCCATTGGCAGCAGCACAGCCAGCAGATCAAGGAAAGTGACCATTCCCTGTACTCGGCAGCCGTTGGACCACATCTGGAGCTCCGCATCCAGTCTGGGGCTCCGAAGTACGGGAAAGGCATGGATAAACTGGAGCAAGCAGGGCAGGGACACTGGGGCAGTCAGGGATGGAGCGTGTGCCCTGTGAGGGACTGGGGCTTGTTCATCTGGAGAGGAAATGTCTCTGAGGGCACCACAGAAAAGCCCTCAGCACCAATGAGGAGCTTGTCAAGGAAATGGAGCCAGGCTTCTTCCAGCAGCACATGTCTGGAGGCTGAGAGGCAAAGCACACAAAGTGAAACCATGGAAGTTCAAACCAGACAGAAGAAGTGTTTCCTGTGAGGACAACCTAGCAGAGGAGTCAGGTTGCCCAAAGGAGATCTACAGTCTCTCTCCCTGGAAGTTTTTAAACACATGCTCTGGGTACAATCCAGAGCAATCTGTTCTGAACTTTTGAGCATGGGGTTGGACTAGAGGCCTCCTGAGGTCCCTTCCAGTCCAAATTAGCCTGTAATCCAATATGTGCCATAGACGAATTAAGCTATACAATATATTCCCTTTGTGATTAGGGCAATATGAAATATCACTGATGTCCTTCTCCTCCTCAAGACATATATTGTTTCAAATTGTACAGGCAA
This sequence comes from Pardalotus punctatus, assembly GCA_013400915.1. Taxonomy (NCBI): domain Eukaryota; kingdom Metazoa; phylum Chordata; class Aves; order Passeriformes; family Pardalotidae; genus Pardalotus; species Pardalotus punctatus. The sequence goes on along the minus strand of VZTX01012867.1, from coordinate 161,268 downwards.
GTCATAAAGCTTACCTAAGCATGTCTTGGAAATAAACTGAAAAAATTCTTCCTTTATTTTTTTTTCTTTAATCCTGAAAGTTATGAAACATGAGCATAAGATGAAATAATGCATTGCTAAAACCAGAATAATCTGCAGCAGCATTCAATCAGATAGTTTAGAGGAAATAAAGCCCTAGTATTAGGTTATGCTAAATATAAAGAGCCAAACTAAGTCTGGATGTAACTCCTTAGGGTTTTGATTAAATAACTTGATACCTGAATGCAATATGAAAATACTTTTGAGTTTTTCACATAGCTAATGCCCTGCTGGTCTGGAAAGGGGATTAGAAATTCAAAGACACAAGGAACATTGTGTCAGAGCAAGAGTTTGGCTTCGGGAAACCTCAGGGCATCTCATAGATGCTTTCACTTAGTGATCTGTCTATAACTAAATGTCTCCTCCAAACGTAAAGAGCAAAGAGGACATTGAATTAAGTATAAATTATTATAAGTATTATCTGGCTGACCTGGATTTCTAGACTGAAAATTTCAGACCAGACAAAAAGTTAATTATTACTTATTTGCATTATTAGCATCCTACAATGCTACTATTAATTCTTATCTTCTGAACTTTAGCTGTCTTTAACCAGAATCCAGTAAGAGCTCTGAATCTCCACATCATTGAGAAGGCATGGAAACAGAGCTATGTAATTGTACTATAAAATCATCTCTATACTTTCTTAGCAAAGTAATCTTTCAGTGTAAGCTACTGGAAGCAGAGATCCTTTCCTGTTAGTACCATTAGCATTCCTACTACTTAGCAAAAATATTAAAACAGATATAAGAGTACATTAGCCTGAAGTGAGAAAAAAAAACTATATGTAACAAAAAGCAATCTTCTCAGGTTCTTGACTTGTCAAAAATAGTTAACCACTCAGCAATCCCAGCCCTAACTTCTAATGGGATAAATCTAAAATCTTTGTCAATTAATTAACTTATCCCTGCATCTCAAATTAAGAAATCAAATAAAGATAAACATGTAATTTTCTTTTCTTCCATGCTTCAATTCCCAAAAGTAATACAAGTACATTTTCTATGAACAGCCTCAAATGATGTACATGATGCAAGAGGTATAGTAAATACAAACAGAAATAAACCTCTGAAATGCAGTTCTCTGTTGTCTAGAAGAAGAAAAAGGAAGTGTTGAAGTGCAGAGTGTTCGAAAGTAGGTGAATAAGACTCTGCCTGTGAAAACTGACTGCAAAATTACCAGTGAAGTTATCTCTACACAGAAAAGGAAGCAAATACAGAGGGCACCCTCCAGCACCTTCTCAATAAAATGTCAGATGGGGCTCTTCCTTCTGTTCACTTCTAACAAACAGATAAAGAGCCACTTGTTATCCTCCTCTTAAAAATCCTTATCAACTTAGGACCTCCTCACCCAGAAGTGACTTGAGTCCATATCTGCTACAAGTGTCCAAACCAACAGTCAAGAATGTTGACAAAATGTAGTGAAACTGGGACATTCTCACTTTAAAAGGAAGAAAATTACTGTTGCTATCAGTGGAAGTTCTGCTGCTCTTCTCATGCAGGTGTGTCTCAGAGCCAATGGGGAAGAACAGCAGGGTATGGCAGTCATAGGATCTTTGTGATGGTACAGCTCTGTCTGGCTGTGGCTCTGTGCTTAGGACCTTCAGTACGGAGACAACACCATTAATTTTACTCCTGATCCTGGGACTTTCTCTTTTACACAAATTTCTCTTGTTAATTCCAAATTTCAAGGAAAGAGAGAGCTGTTAGTTCCATTCTTTGATCAAATTGGTGTCAGGGACTATCCAAGAGAGACAAATTTAGGCTGAGAATGGCGGTGCCTTTCTATCACCTTGAGTTCAGAACTGGAGCTCCAGACTGATGTTGAAAGAACAGCTTTGAATGGATTCCCCTTGAGTAATTCTGAACTGGTTCCTGTGAGTAACTCTGCTTGGTTTTCCATTTCAGTGGAGGGGTCTTCATTTACCACCATGGGGCACAGTGCACAGGAGAGTTAAAGATTTCACTTCAGAAGCTGGTAATCAGATACCCAAGAAGTTGCAGCTTGGAGAGTCTTTACTGGTCATGTCTACTGCTGGCAAATAATTTATATCCTCCCACTGAATTCTGTCCCTAAAACTTAAGGATCTGGCACTGGGCAGTTCCAATACTGTGATGATTTTTTTTTCCTAAGAAGACAAAAAGAAAGATTGTGGAAAGGAAAACTATGGAGGAAAAGTATTTGCTTATGAATTAATAGATAAAAAACCAGAATGGGTTTGAATGTGAAAATCCAGCTGAAATAAATAAATTCTTAATCTGTCTAATTTTGACAAGATGCTGGTAACTTTTATGGGGTTTTTTTTCTCTTCAGGGAGCCTGTTTGCTGTTTCTTCTGCACACCAGAAGCCTCCATCAACCAGTGGTTGTTCTTGAGATATCTCACTATCTCAGGGAGAACCCCCATTGCTATTTAAGTCATCTTCTTTTCTAACATGCAGATGACAAATCTGAAGATAAGGCTCTTCTACTTTTCAGTGTAAGGTGAGGATATAACTAATTTATGTCAGCAGTCACTATATGAAACAGAAATTATTTCAGATTCTTTTAGGAATTCTCTAAGCCTAAGCCTATCAGCCCAGCAAGGTATTTGGACATCCTAGCTTAAAGCATATGAGCTACCCTAGGATTTCATGTGGTTTAGATAACTTGAGTTCATTTACTGAATCAGGTTGGCATGAAACACTAATCCTTCTCTTGCCTCCCTCTGACATGTATTACTGTGGATGGCAGGTACTCCAGTTTTATGACTGGGCACAGAATTGCAACAGTAGTTGTGGTTTTCAGAGAAATAGCATTAAAAATGATGCCCAAGAAGAGTTTTACCTGGTCCCACATTTAAAAAGGTGACATACAATTACAGGATTTATACCTAGTGTAAAATTGTATGCTCTACAAACATGTACTACGTGTATCACATATTTGTAGAAGAGATCATACTTTCTACGTATTCAACTATGACTCACATCAAAAGCCCTGCTACCCAGTGTGAACTGACTCCCTCAAGTTATCCAATGATAACTTCAGTTTATGGCTAAAATGACTCCTAAGGCCCCACTGTTTTGACAGATCCCTCAGACTACAGCCCTGCCACCATTTTTCTTTGGGTTTTGTTTTTTTGGGGTTTTTTTGTAGCAATCGTGACCCAAGACCTACTGTACTGATACCCATGATAAGAAGCTGTGATGATGGACACAACCTGTGTGTTTCTGCAGGCACAGCATGCCTGGTGAACTAGGCTGACATCTAAAAGATGAATGAAACTGCCGTCTGAGAGATTGCTGCTTCCCCTCCTGGCCTGGGCTCCTTTGGGTGCTCAGGCTGGGACAAGCCAGGTAAGGAAAGGTGCAATTAAGCAGGGAGATGTTTTGTGCAAGGGGTGAGTGGCCCTCACTTATCCCCATATTTAGATACCTGTTTCTACACAAAATGGGTTTTGACTGTAGCCTGTGGCTACCTGAAGGTGTGATCTGCAGGATATTTTTTCATGTCATTAATGTTTAGATTTGCTTGTGTCCACTTACACCAATTTACCCACACCATGTACTACCATGTTGTTACAAATCTAGAACACATGCCAACTAAGATTCTCCATGTGCGAAGTTCTTCTATTATGTTTATCACACGAAAAGGCAAACTGCTCCTGACAGGTATCTCACTGTACACTGGAGTTAGCAACCTCCAGTCCCTAAGAACAATCTGTTTTACTGCAAAAACTGAATCTGGCCCAAGACTTGATCCCATCCCTTCTCTTGAAACATTGAATCGCTTTGCCAGCTCTGCTTCTCTCTTTCCCCATGGCCTCATGCCATGTCTTCACAAGGCCAGGAGGAAACACCTTCACCATGTAACCAAAATGCCAAGGCTGGCTGGCAGGTGCCAGCTCTGTGCTGCTCTCTGTGGCCAGGGCTACGTGGCGTCCTCTCATCTGGTTGGAAACACAACACTTATGTACTGAGAGTACATGGCTGAGGTTTGGGGACCTCCCTGTCACATGGGGAACGATGACCAATCTGCCCACGTGATAGAAACATATCCTGGCCTGTGATGACAAGGGGCTGGACTATTCCCCTAGGAAAGCTTATCCAGCCTGCTCCAGTTGAAAGATTCCTGACAATGCTGCACATCCTGAAGCATTTTTTATTCTGTTGTTAGCTATTTCCAAGCCACTGCTTATCACATACTTAGTGTATCTTTGTTGTCTTGATCCTACACTCAAAAGCACACTTTTATCCTAAAATCCTTGTTTAGTCACATGAGAATCGAGCAAATGCTCAGGTCCTTGTGTGAATGAGATCAGGTTATTAAGACAGCAGAATGGCCAAGCCCTACAGAAATACATGCCCAAGCCACCCTTTCCAGCCTTCTTTCTCCACCCTCTTCTCCACGGTAAGGAGGACACATATTTGCACCATAAGTGGATGGGCACTTCCCTTTTCATCAATGGACCCAGATTTTAGACAGAATTCAGCACAGACCACAAACTTGACACCATTCCCTTAACAAGTGCAGCCACTTAATGGGAGAGTTTAAAGGATCAAGTAACTGAAGCAAATTTATTAAAGCAGAGGCACAGAAATTTCAATTAATGATGGTTGGCATCACACAAATTGCTCCCCTTATGAAATACATGCTAAAAAGTGTCTTCAAAGGAATTATTTGACAGTTTCATTAATACATTTCTATGATTATAGCTCCCAGACTTATCTTTCAACCTTCTTTATTTCCATTCACAACAAAAAATAAAAAAGGTTGTAGGGGTTTTATTTTCTGCAGAGGAATAGAGTTTATATCTCAGAGTTTATTTTGACAGAATAAGAATCAGGATAAGCCTAGTAAACACTACAAAAGAGCCTTGGTTTTTGTTCATAGAATGAGAGGCGGTTCCACTTGCTAAAAAGTGACAATTATACTCCACATGAATAAATTGACTCTGGATACACCATGTCATATACATCCCCTTGTCAGATACAAGTAAGTGCTTCCTTCTTCATGCACATGAATATCTTAAGACATTCACTTTTAGCAAAAGAAAATAATCTTGCTTCCAAAGCAGGTGGGATGTGGTAGCCTAAAGTAATCTACAAGGCAGAAAATGCCTCAGTATTAAGTCTTCTGTTATTCAATGCATGTGCATTTTGCAATACAGAATCAAAGAATATCTAATATGTACTAAGCGCATAAATATTTATTATAGTTTTATAATTGCACTTTTACTGTGTGGTTCACTGACACAGGGCTTAGAAACTTTCTCTCCTTCCCAGTTTTGCATTTAATAAAATGTACACCAAAATACAGTTCTCAGATCGAATAGTGCTGAGTGAACGGAGATGTACAGACACTTATGTCTGATTCTCCATGCACTACATAAAATTGCCAAAGTGTATTTACAAGACAGAAAGAGAGCATCTCAGAGAAGCTACTCTCACATCTTCTTATAACACTGCAGATTTGTTTCAAGTGGAAACCTTCCTTTCTGGCTACTTCTTCTAGAACTGTAAATATAGACAAACATGTTTAGTAATGACAAATATTGCCTTCCACATACCAATCATATCTGTTCTCAGTTGCAGCAATTTCTACCAAAAAAGAAAAGCCCACAAACCATTGCAGCTATATAGAAACTTATCATTTTTAAGACTTGGAGTAAAGCCAGTCATTTGAATTGTGGAGATGTCCATTCCAAGTATATTTTCTGTAGTGATCACTGCTGACTTGTCATAAAGATCTAATGGCCTCCTCCAGTTTCTTTACTGCTTAAAAATAATTTTATTTTTCAGTATTTAAGCTCTTCCTTTTATAAGCATTCTGCCTTTGTTCGCAGTATTATTTAGCTTGTTCTCCTAAATAAATCTGGAGGAACCTTTGCCTCAAAATCACAATGTCAATTTTATCTCCTTTATTATCCTTTCAGCAGGAGTACATGCTTTCAGATTGAATGAGTGAAATTCCCAAGTTCTCGTGGCACATTGAACCATAAGTTCTTAATTAATCTCTTCAATGGCAAGTGAAAAAAGAACTTTAATGCAATCTACTCTGACACATATTCAGAGAATAGTTCAGTCACTCAGCTCAGAACTGGTCTGAAAAGGGAACCTGAAGCACATTAAGCAGTTTCCAATCTTTATACCTAGTCCAACAGTTCAAGATTAATGATAAGTTGCAAAAGGGCCTCTGCTTTGCATCTGCAAAATGACAGCAAGTAGGGAGGTGTCCAGGCATCTGGCCATCACTGCAGCATCAGGAATATTTGCCTTTACAAGCAAGTTATAAATCACTGAACACTGAAATCCCAAAAATACTCAGTGAACAAGAAAAAGGATGAGAAAATGGAAGCAGGCACTGTAGCAGGGGATTGATGTAGACTTGGACTCTTAGAATTTGGGGCCCATGTGAATGTTTAAAAATGAGAGGCTTACATTTGCTGTAAGGCAAACCTGTGCATGGAAATTTCTGTTTGCCAAATACAGAAAATACATCCTCAGCCTCTGCCTTGGTTTTCTTTTAAATTAATGGAATATATTAAGAGAAAAAGAAGTAAAGTCTTAGGGGCAAAATACATACACTGCATTCAGAATGCCCTTAAAAACTGAGATATACAAAATCCAACATCACAGTAAAGGACAGCAACAAAAATTCTCAATTCATTTTGAAAGCTTTGTTGACCATGGCATATCTTTCCAAGAAATACATACTCTTGAGAGGGGATCTGTGTCAGCGAAGGAACCATATTCTTTTGACAAGACAGCAATATTCTTGACAGCAGTGTATCAAAGAACTTAACTTCTTCGACATCCTTTTAACATTTTTTATACACAGATAAGTATTTAGTCACTGGGAAAGCAAAAGCCACACATGCAAGCAAAGCACAACATGGAATGAGTTCATCACTTCCCATGGGCAGGCAGATGTTCAGCCATCTCCAGGAGAGCTGGGCCCCATCACATGTGATGGTTACTTGAGAAGACAAAAGCCACCACGCCAAACAAGCCCCGCTTCCTTTTTCTTCCCCCCCTTTTATACACTGAGCATGATGTTACATGGTCTGGAATATCCCTTTGGTCAGTTGGGGTCACCTGTCCTGGCTGTGTCTCCTCCCAACCTCTCAGGCATCCTCAGTCTCCTCACCAGCATGGCAGTATGAAAAGCTGGAAAGGCCTCAGCTCTGTAAAAGCTTCTCTGTATTACCATCACTGTGTTCAGCATAAATCCAAAACAGAGCCCCATACTAGTCACTGAAGAAAATTAACTCTACCCCAGCCAAAACCAGCACAGCATAATATACAAACTGCTACCCCCTCTTCTCTGCACATGGGTGGATGATAGCAAGTGGACCAAATAACATAGCAGAAAACCATCCAAAAGGCAGGTACAGGTTTTTCTCTTCCTTCAAAAATTTGTAAACCCAGACAACGACTGTGAATCTCCAGGAGATTACTCATTAAATCATACTACAACCATTAGCACAGCTTAAACAGACTCCAAGTAAGTTCAGGGTAAACAGAGAATAAAGGGCTGAATACAAATACAGGAGTTCAGCTGTCATGAGATATGAAGAAAGAGAGGTCAGCTACGATCCTCCAAAGGGAGCACAGCTCCTGCAGTGTCTCAGCTCTGAGCGCAGAGCAAGACATGGCAGCTGGATATCCTTTTCTCTGGCTGTAGCTGACAATACTTATAGCAGTTTGCTATGCTAATTTCCCGCAGGTCCACCTAGATTTTATCAGCTTCTATATTTTCCCCAAAACCAGTTTTTACTTTATCTGTTCTACTAACATTGTGATTTACAGCAAGTGGCTTTGTTTCAATCTAGGGATTCCTTAAGCCTTAACTTTTCATGCTTCCTGAAATGAAGATTCAGTTCTCCAAGTGAATAAACATATAAAAAGTGCAGCTTGTGGTCTGGTGATTGTATTGTCACAAAACTATTTTTAAAGAAAACAAGGAATCATTGGAATCATCTTTTCCCTTTACAGTGAGTTATTCTTTCAGCTATCCTCATCTCAGCAAAGAAAACCGTTTTATTTAACACAAATAAAGCACATAAAAACAGCATGATCTGCCTATGCTGTGTTTTTCACCGACAAATGTTTACAGAGGGTATTTTCATCCCTCCCTTCTTTCCTTAGTGTTCTTTAGCAGACTTGTCGAAGACTAGCACCAACTTTAGTAGCACTCACTATACTGGGAAGTAAATGAGAGTCCCACTCAGCAGTAGAAAATTGATGTGCAATACCATCTGACATGTTTATGGCAGCATTTAATTATTTAATCAATTTAATAACAGAATATTTGAACCACCATTAAAAAAAAAATCATTGGGCATAACCAATTCAGACTATAAATCAGACATTTTGCTCTCTATTTTCATTCTTCAATTACATTCTGTGAACTAATCTGCAACACTTGATGGGAATATAGGATGTAGACAGACTATAACAGGTGGAGCAATCAGCTCTTCACAAGAAATTAATTTGTACAGCTGCTATTACTCTCCCATACACACACATTCTGATTTGCACACACAGCCAAGCAAATAGCCCTGAGTATTGCTAATTGTGATTACAGCCAAAAGTCGTAAAACACATTTCGTTATATTCAGGGGAATGATAGCTATGCTCATTCATTTATCTTTCTATTTTCTTTGAAATTATCTTTGCAATATTCAGATATACTTTTGCTTGATTTTCTTCCTGACTTTTGAAAAAATTAATTGTTTTGTATCACAGTATTCATACTGGGTTTATTTGAACTTCATTAAAACCACTCTGTTAATTTCTGAATTGAATAAAAAGTATGTCAAAATGTCTAATGATGGTTCTCTTGAGACACAAGCCACTTCAGTGCAAAAAGTAGTAATAAAATGTTTATAATAATATTCCATCAAGACTAAATTTCTCCCATCATATATCCTCATTTCAACCAGCTAAAATTCTTACTTTCATTAAAGCAAGCAATTCTGGCCCTGGGAAACTCTCTAAGACATTATCTCTCTAGGTGGGGTTCAGTCTTTCTGAAGCCCCCAGGGGCTTCTTCGCACTCGCGGCAAGTCTGCTGCTTGGCCCCTCCAGCAGGAGCTGGTGCCTTCCCCATGGCCTGGACCTCCTCCAGCAAACATCAAAGTGTGGCAGGCACTGGCCTGTAAACACCGCTCGGGAGGGTTCAGCAGCTCAGAAAAAAGCCTCTTCCAAGGCAAACTGTAATTGAACCTCTTTTTCAGAAAGATGTTAAAATCAGCATACAAGATAGCACCACATTCAAGGTATCCTGTGCTGTGTTTGCTGTTCCCAGGGACCCCCACTTCTTAATGAGTTGAACTGGGAGCTGGAGGATTGTCTGGATAATGAAATTTTAGGGATGACTTGAGGAGCAAAGTGATTAGTCAAAGCACCTTGTATGGACTAGCTCCTCAGAACTTCAGCTCAAGAATCTGCCAAACAGCCATTCAGCACAGAATTAGATGGAATGCTTAAATCTTTATCCTCAATAAAAACTAGATTTCTCCTTTGCGTACCGTCACTGTACTGGAGCAGGTTTGCAGCAGAACCCTTGAGAACCTCATAGGAAAGAACAGACACAATATGTACATTTGTAGCCCAGACAAAAGGACTGGCAGCCACTTGTGGATTCTAACTCCCACCATCTTATATGCCCCTGACATCCCTTCTCAGCTCATCCACACTGCACATCTCTCTAACAGGGGCTCTCTAACAGGAGGGCTCAGTGGGACTTTCAGACATCTGAAGGGACAAAATCCTCTGCATCCTGTGTTTGAATAGTGTCTGGTCCCCTGCATCACCCAAACACATCTTGTCTTCAATTTATCATCACTGTACAAGAAAAAAGGAAGCATTTACCTTATAATCAGCTGACTGGAGAATTAAAAGCCACATCAGTCTTGTATCTTGTATTTCAGCATATTCCAAATTGCAAGACATCCAGTTGCCCAGAGACTCTTTGCTAGGGTTTATCTTTCATTCTTTCTACATGTCATTAAGAAAAAGAAAATGAGGGAATATTCTAATATTCTGTGGGTAAAAGAAAAAAGGAATAAACCAGAAGGTGACCAAGCCTCTTCTGACCCAACAAGAGCAACAGGAAATAATGCTGAACAGAGCTGAAAAAGAAAAAAGCTCCTTGCCAGAGGTATGTGTCTGTCTGAATTTCCAGCAGAGCAGGGATGTGTTACCAGGAAAGTTGTGTCAAGGGATGCATTCTCTGAAATCTGTGCTAGTAGGTGGTCAGCCTAAGGTTTGTTATTGCCATGGCTCAGCAAGATGCTCTGTCTTCCTCTCTCACAAACATCCCATTTTGGCTGACATTACTGACATTTCCAAAGCACTCAAAACCACAGATAGAACCTGGCTGGCAGTCAGTTCCAGTTCCAAGAAATACCTTTGTGCTGAGCACCGTCTCCCAGAGGGTGCTTCCAGCAGGGCCTTCTCAACATCAAACATCACTCTCCCATCATTTGGTAGTCAACAGTTCATTGTTCTCCAAAGCATAAAGAGAAGCCCATATGTCTGCTGTCAGGGGGGAAAAACTGACAGAATTCTCTCATAATACCATCCAGATCACAGCCATCCTTGTGGCTATATTATAATACATGCAGTTTATTTGTTAAGAAGTAATTGGTTTTTATAACCAGGTCTACAGACAAGTGTTGGAGCACCTATAGCAGAGAATTGAGGCTGTCTGTTTTCATTTTATGAATGTGCAAATGCAAAGAAATACATTTGGGACCTGAATTTACAGCAGTTGCAATAAAGGCCTTTTGTTTTTATTTTCAACTAAGTTCAACAGGGGATGGAGTACAGTCAAGCTAACTTACTAAAATAACTTTTGTACTTAATTAATAGCAAACAGAAAGGCTGCAAGTGATAAATCATCCAGACCCAGGGATGCAGAGTGAAGTCTGACATGGTGCCTCTGCTTCACACCATTAAGTTTTTGTCACAGCTTTGGGGGTTAGAGACAGAGCATCAGTCCTAGATTTAAAATACGAAGTATGTCTCATTCTTCACATTGTTTCAGTTTAGCCTTTATATTTAACTGTAGATTACTCTTATGCAGAGAGTTTATTACAGTTTTCATTTTCTCTTGTTTTCATACCAATTTTTCCTCACCATTCTACACTTTAGAGGGTGTTCCATGACACTAATATTAATGGCATATATTACACTTATGTTCCACAACAGTGCATGTTTTTTAAAAACATAAAGTGTCCATTTTGCAGATGCTCTGACAGTCTCATACTTTTGTCCCTGCCTCCACTCTGCAGTTATAAAGAACCCTGACTTACCCAAAAGGGAAGTCAAGAGACCAGAAATATCTAAATTAATTCCATCCAAGATCTCTCACAATCTCACCCCTCAGGTGGAGGGTGGTTATCCACAGCCTTGTCCATGCAAACAAACAGCATTCAAAGAGCTAAACAAATGTGGAAGAGCAGGTGTTGACAGGAGGAATTGCCTCTCAATTTATCACTGGGGAACTCTCCAGTGTCAGGATGTCATTGGAGATCATGGAGGCCCATGAAGGGAATAAGATACAAGCAGCACATCTGCCTTCATAGCTTAACACTCAAGCAAGTCCAGGTGGGAAGGGCTGCAGTGTTTTAAAGAATGAGGAGATTAAGATCTTCACCACTCAAGCTGAGTGGTTTCCCTGAACAAGCCTGTGAAAACACAGAGATTAAAATCTTACTGTGCTTTATACACCAGAGCAAGAGCTTTTCTCAAGCACTCACAAAACTTTCTGAAAATATGCAGAAATCATTTCAGAAAAGATTCTCATTTCACAGGATTTTTTTTAAAACTGCTGTATGAGGCCAATGTAAAGGCTTTACCTAGTGCACTAATGGGAGAGCTGTAGCTGTTCTTACTGCTGAGCAACAAGATGGGATCTGGTCACACTGAAAAACTATGCAGAACCTGTTCCAAGGAAAGCAGATGTTCACTTTTATTGCTCTTTCCAGCAGCAGTGGTCACAACTGGTGGGCAAGGTTTTGGTTCCTTTATAGAAACCTGAGTTCCTACACAGGTGTGTACAAAAGCATGTGTGAAGGAGATGTTAGGGCCTGTTGTGGGAAGTAACGTGTCATAAAACTGTTTTCTATTACAAATTTAAAATCCTAAACACTGAAATATTTTGTATCTAAAATGTTGAAATAAAAGATCAGTTCTTCATCCCATGCCTTCCATAAGGCTCTTTTTGCCTTATCTTTTCAAAATAGACTACATATATTCCTCCCCTTCCCTTATATGCTCATCAGAATAAATGGGTTCACAAGAGACTGATTTCCTCCTTGACAGAGGAGATGGAATGCAGTTTTCCCACTGCTGCATGTAAGAAACCCTTTGCAAATGTCTTTTGTGTGTGCCACTACTAATCTCGGGGTCTTTGGCTAACAGATTCCACTTGTTTTCTCAGAAATATTATTTTTTTTCCCTAACCCGTGAGGAAAACTAGTGGACTACACCAGTGGTTCAGACCATGATGTATAACACTGTGGGGAAAGGGATGCAGCATGCATGCATGCATGGACCAAATGTTCTCCAGAAATTTGATTTTACCTCTCATGAACAAAAACACAAGATCCCAGCTGTGCTAGCACTGACCAGGTCAAACAGGAGAAATGCTATTTGCTGGTTTACTGGTTCAGTGGCAGATTTTTCAAGGTATTGTTTAGAGCATGAACAACTGCCTACACTCATTCACAGCGGGCTTGTCCCTGTTTCTCAATTTTCCTACCTGTATGCAGCTGTGGAGACACAAACTACAGATTTTGCTGTAACTTTGCACTAAGTTTCTCCATTTCATTCAGGCTGTTTTTCCCTTTTGTTTATTTTTTTAATTAGATTTGAGCTTGATGAGGCCCATTAGAGGCACTAATTAAGACAGTCTTATTTTAAGGTACACCAGATACAGGTAACTGTCAGGATTTTAGTTCTTTTAAAATGAAATTCAATTCCTCATACTACTACCATTGAAAAAATATTTACCATCCCAAATTTTTTCAACTTTCCATTTTTTCCTTCTAAAACTAGCAAAGGCAAAGACAGGAAAGTGATATCCTGTGGTCCACACACTGCAGCAAGATAAAAACACTTGATTGTGTCCTACCAACAGGGTTATTTTAGGCTTTAATTATGAGTTGTCCTTGCTCATTAGCTGTATACTACTGAAGTGCAACAAAAATAAGTGATTCCTTGCTGACACATGGCATTTCATAAACAGTCATTAATTAGCAAAGTAGCACTTGGATATAAATTGGTGAAGAGCATCAGTAAATGGAACTTTAATCAGAGATCACCCTTAACCCTTCTCTTCTTGTGCACCTCCATGGCATCCAGAGGCTGATCTCCAGTGGAAGCACAGCACATCCCCCCAGCAACAGAGCACTCCCTGCAAAGCATCACCAGTGGTGTGAACCACCACTGCTCCAGCAGCAGCTGTGTTGACATACACCAGCCAGGGCCAAAAACCTGCTGGAATGGGGCAAGCCCACCAAGCAGGAAATGGAGTGTTTTATTCCTGAAATCAAGAAAAAAAGGAAATTTGCTTCTAGTCAAACACCTTCAAATGACCTGTTCATCGCTGAAGTTTGCAGGCTGAGTGGTGGTAGAAGTGGTCTTGCCTGCTGCGTGCAGTCCTTTGCCCTTCTCAAATCCTTCTGAAGACTGGCAAGCATGTTCATTCAGCACTCGATGTATTTGCAATTTTGACATAAAGTGCATTGAGTGCAATGACAAGAACAAGCAGAAGGCTTCATAGTCTACCACTCTAGGTTCTTTACAAGATACATGAAGCAGGCTCCTCTGTCTGAGTGGGGGTAAAACAGCTCAAACTTTACCCTGTTTGCATCAGTGGATGTAGAATGGAGGTCATGCTGCTTTTTTTGCTGAAGAGTGCTGAGACCAGACTGACAACAATCCTAAAGTTAATCACTTGGAGAATTCGAAAAACAATGTATCCTGACAGAAACTTTCACTGGTGAGGATGTGGCAGAAAATGTTCCCAATAAAGGAGCCAACAAGTGATGGTACTGATAACGTATCTAAAGCTGCTGAACTAAAAGGCTGCTGAGCTGATACAGCTGGCCTAGAAACATATGACTGACAGTCAGTCATTTTATACTATAAAAGCACAGCCCCACTTTTAAACAGCAGGGATTTCTAGCATACTCCTTCTTGGAGCATGTGTGGAGATTCCTCCCTTGAGAGGGGATGCCCCTCAAGGTTACACCTGGAGGCTGAGTGAAAGATATTTGGCCAGTCATTGGTCATGGTAACAAAAACCACTATTTAAAATTATTTCACTAGCTTGGAAATAATTGATTTAATAAATAGTTCACTATACTTGTAGCTATTACTATCTATACTGTATTGCAACTAATTCAGATTAAAGTCTTTTACTCTAATCATTATTATCATCAATTTAAATAAATAATTCATTGGTTTCCCATCCTTAATCCTGCAGGACAAAGTCACGTGTAGGCTCAATTACACCTCTATAATCCTTTAAACATAAGCTGTTGACCAAGTCTGGCACTAGGATTGGACACAGCCACACCTAGACTCCTCTCTGAGAAGGAGTTCAGAAAGCCAGGGGTTCCTTTCTGCACCTTATGACTCAACAGGAGATTCTCCCTGATAATATTTGTCCAAAGCTTGTAAGCACACGACAGTATGTAACAGAGCTTTAAAAAGAACAGATAAATAAACGTGAAAGCATAAAAGCAAGAGCAGGAGAAGAGAGCTTTCAAAGCCATGGCATGTAACCTTTTTTGCTAATACAAATGGACTTCAGTTTGATAAATTTCACTACTGTGGAAATCAATGGAATTAATGACTTGTCAATTCTGCCAGAAGGCTAGGACAAGTCTCTATTCTATTTTCCAGTCCCAAGAAATGGAAAATCAAACTTTTACAACAACAGAGCTATGTACTCCCCTGACAGTTAGTAAAAAAAGGCATTTATCCACATGACATTACAAAACTGGAGAATGTCATTTACTCGAAAGCACTACACTTTAAAGGGTTTCAGATGACTTTGTAAGTTCGTGCATTCAAACTTACAGATTCGGTGTATTGCAGTAGTACAACCAGCCTTTGTAGGAATTTTATTTACAAGAGAGATATGAAACTTGTGCAGGTTTCAGCATAGGCTGATTATGTATTCAGGATATATTTGCAGATACCTAAGGCTACCGACTATTAAACCAGAAGTGCATAAAAATCAAATTCTCTTTCAAAAGTTACTGTTATTTTTCTCAGCTGGAAGATCCATTTAACATTTATGGGGAACTGCTTCCCTTTTAAAGTGATGCTGTGAAAAGAAATTTCCACTGGTAGGTGACTGAGAACAATTTATTCATCCTGTTGTAGCTATGCTAAGTTCTATCACAGATGAAGAGTTATTCGACAGCAGATCCAGGCAACCCCTTCCTGTAATGGTCCTACTCTCTCTGCAGGAACTCATCTAAAATACTGCACCAGCTTCACTCATGAAATTATCTTAGAGACAACTTATCACATAGAAAACCTCGGGGAGATTTTTAGAGGAGTTGTGAGGAGCAGGCACTCCTCTAGAAGAAACTACATGGTCCAGTAAAACAACAACAAAACCAGGAGAGATCTCATAATGTGAGTAGGGAGTTTTGGTGATTCCTGCCCTGAGCTGATCTTTACAGGTTACAGCGTTATTCTAGACTCACGGAGGAGAGCAGATATTTATAGATGTCACAGCATACTAAGTCTACAGGTAAATAAAATTGTTTGTTATTTGAGAATTCACACTTGTAGTGTCAGGGCTGTAAATGTAAGCAGTGGGCTCTAAAGCAGAGATGCCCAAAAAGGATCCAAGCAATAAGCCAGTGCTCAAGGGTTTCAGCAAAGGCAGCCCCAGGTGCAGTTTGGAGAATACACAGTCTGGTCTGACAGGGAGGACCAGGAAAGTCAGAGGTTCTTTGACCAGCTCCATTAGAGGTCCAGCTCTATTAACTACATTAGTTCAGATCCATAGCAAAGTTTAGCCATCACAATGAGATGTGGTTCAGCCTGAGGGGATCAGGGATCAATAAGCAAATGCAAATTCCTTTACCCTCAAGCAGCCAGTTAAATTCTTGTTCTAAATGTTGTCATCAATTGATCCAAGCCTTTCATTTGCTTTCTGAGCCAGAGTGAGGGTGTTTTGAATTCAGCTTCACAGACAGCTGCAATGTCAAGGTTGCAGACCCTGAATGGCAATAGTAAGACTGAGACCAATGATTTAACAAACACAAAGACATTTCACCTTCTGTGGTGAATAATGAAGAATAAAGGTGATGTTTATAGAGTCAGACATGGATTCAAATTTGGCTTCCTTGCATAGAGACCCTCCTTTTCCAAACTGCCTCACAGTACAATTCCTCTCTTACAAACCATGAGAACAAACAGGCCTGCATTTCCAACTCTCCATGATTCCCTACGAAAAACAAAGCTATATAGGAAACGCTAGTAAGGAACTATGCAAGATTTTTATTCAAAACAAACTGACTGAGGAGTGAAATTTAATTGCTACACTTGCAGCAATGATTCATTAAATGGTTGCTATTTACTTCTGTACAAGAAAAAACATCTTTGTGTGTGTGTGTGTGTGTGTGTGCGTGTGTTATCATCTCTTAAAACTAAATAGCATGCAAGAAAAAGATACCTTTTTTCTCCAACATAA
The DNA here is from genome assembly GCA_013400915.1 of Pardalotus punctatus. Taxonomy (NCBI): domain Eukaryota; kingdom Metazoa; phylum Chordata; class Aves; order Passeriformes; family Pardalotidae; genus Pardalotus; species Pardalotus punctatus. The sequence goes on along the minus strand of VZTX01012867.1, from coordinate 144,484 downwards.
TGACCAATCCTGTAAAAACCCAGGGAGTGTTACTATTTAAGTTTCACATTAAATGAAAAGCATACTGTCTTTTAATACAGCCTGAGACACATTAACCTCATCATTGAAACAGACTATCAGGTCAGTAATTATTTAGAACAAGTAATAAACAATACAGAATTTAGTAGACATTAGAATAGGTCAGATCTAAATTTTGCACTAAAATTTTAGCTAACAGCTAAATTCAAACCTCTGTGTTTCCTTAAGACAGAGCAGCCTGTGCAAATTAGTAAGAAATACACTACATACTGAGTACATTTTTGTGCACACGCATTACAAAGTTTGTTAGTTGAATGAATCTCTCATTTAAAATCATCCTTAGAACACCTCTAACAACATTTATATCATTTTGACCAAAAAAAAAACAATTCCAGCCCTTTCAGAGGTGAAAACTGACCTACTGAGTTTGTATGGGCTCCTAATGCATGCCACTAAATTACATTTGTGTTTTGGTTTATGTTTAGGTATTTCTTTAAGAAACAGAAGACATTTTATAAAATAAAGACTGGGGAAATTCAGCGCCTCATCCTGTAATTGAGGCTAAGCATATATCACAGTTCAAAACTTATTGTCTGTGAGTATGTAAGGGCGTTGCTTTAAGATCACAGAGATCTTTGTTTGAGACTCGGATGAGATACCATGAGGAAGAGATGTCCTACACCTGTTTGCTGCAGAATTGCTTCAACTGCTTTTAAGACACAGAAGACAGGACACGGGACTGTAAATCTGCTCCAATATTCTTATGATCCTTGGAAAATCATTAATGATTTCCATAAATGCATTGGGCTATCATGCGGCAACCTAGTGTTCAAACACACACACGTGCTAAACCACAAAAATTCTCATAGGCTGTTCTGGTTGGTTGCTGACAATTACCAGTACCAAAGAAATTCACTGCAGCTCCTGTTCCTACTGAAACACCATGTGTGACCTTAGGGAACTCATTTACTCCATCTCAGCTACAGTTGACTTTTGTGAGACTTTTGAACAGAACATCTCACCTGGATGCCTGAAGACTATGCTAACAGAAGTGCTGTGTATATTATGAGTATAATCAAGAAACAGGGAATGGGTAGATTTCAGTATGAGTTTGTATGTGGTTTCAGTTAACAGTGAATACTCCCTTGGTCTAAAAACTGTGACATATTTTAATAAAACATACTAGAAGCACGAAGTCAGGTAAAGTAGGTTATCAAGAGATCATCTTGATTTGCTTTTCTTTTTCCATGGCAAAATTTATGATTTTTAGATTCAATGCATCAGCATGTAAGCAAATATATAAGTTTTAGATCTATTTCTTGACTAGTAGGGCATTATTGCTGCACTAAAGGTCATTGATGTGATGGTATAACTGAGCTGCAGAGCTGCACTTGGCTAATGTTTGGTGATGCTTGCAGAAAGACCCCTGAATGCTGTCTCTACTTAGGATTTTTTTGCACTTCAGGATTTGTGGTTTTGTCAAGAAATGTGCTGGTGCAGCCTTAATTCTCATGTAAAACTATGCACCCTGCTTGTCTGTTTGTAGTAGTTAGATCACAGAAGAGGTTACAGGTGACCCAGCTCTCTGTCCGCAGTCCTGCTGAAGGGACAGAGCCACAGAGCTTCTCAGAAGATCAAATGAAATGACAGCTCACCCCAGTCTAAACACAACACTTAGATAAACGTAAGCCATTGCAGCCACACTCCTGAAGTTTGCTGATCATAAATAGGCAAGTAGACAGCAGACAGATAGAACAAGTGCACCTCAGCAGGCAGATAGACAAATACACTTCTAAGAGCCACAAACAGCTTTAAATAACAACCCCTTCAAAATGCTGAAAAAATGGGCCAAAATCCTCGTACTCTGTGCCACCATGTCCCCCACCACCACCTCATGGAGGATGAGATTATATATTAGCTCAGTACTTGATGTGTCTGAAACATGGTGAACTCTGCAGTTGCTCAGCCAGGAGTCACAGCAGGGCAGAGAAGGAGACTGAAAATGTGAAACAGGATGAAATTACATGACTAAAATTGTGCCAAGAGTTCTGCCTCTGAAATGTTTCTTGTCCCTGCATCTGAGCTAACAATGGTGAGTTTCAAAAGGAAAAGTAGGGCTACTATGAAATTACATCAGAGTAAACTCCAGAGAAAGGAAATATGAGACCAATGCTGCTACATCCTGATACATCTATTTTATTTCTCTGATGGAAATCTGTATTCCTTGAATGGACAAAGTATTTTCTAACTCTCTTGCAGAAAACTGATGTGAATTATGCAGAGGTCTCAGGGGTATATGTATTGTTTCTCTTCTTTATTTTTGATGCATATATCCTTATTTTCATCTGTGATATAGGAACTATCATACCAAGAAGGCAGATTTGCCACCAAGGCTCTCTTTATTTACTGTCCATATCCTAAGAAACTACCATATATTCCCCCAGTTGCATATTTAAGAGAGATTGAGTATGTATTGTTATTCATTGGTCCATTTGGATTCTTTTCTTTTGCCTATTTTTATGATATTTCTTTGTTTAAAAAAATAAAAAAAATACTACCAGTAAATCACCGGTTACCATTTACATATACATTACACAGCTGCAAATAAGTCTTCCTTTTCCTTCTGAATTTTTGAGTTTTATTTTTTTATAACATCTGTACATCCTGAATTCCAGATATAACATGACCTTTATTTTCTTAGTCTGCTGTGACCTCTGGGATAGAACCAATAGCCTTTTTTTTTTTTTTTCCCATGAAAGCCAATTCAGATGTTAATTGAGCTGGATACAGCAAATGGCTGACTCATATAAATGAAGTGAACATACTAAGCTCTCAGTCAGACTCATTTTATGAGTTTACAAAGGAAAAAATACTAAAAAATATTATACATCATCTACTACTGAAACCAGAACTGCACTCATGCAAATGAGTACAATTAACAGATTGGATCCCAGGTCTAGAAAGAATCCAGATCTAGATATCCACCAGACATGACAATCTATCTGGAAGCTCTCACCACTGCCCCACAAAAAAACTTGACAGATGCTCATCAGAATCATTACAAAATTTTCTGGCTAATCGCTAACAATTTCGAAACAGATGCTAAAGTCCCTACTTTAACTCAAGCTGAACTCAACAACTGAGGACATAATAAAACTGGATCAGGTGGGTATGTAAAAGAATAAATCATAAAATGGTGTGTCAAAGTGCTGTTTTCTCACTGATAAGAGAGTAGGAAAATACAATAGACGTTAAATGGTCTGTGTGGGAAGAAGATACAATACAGTGTAGCCAGCTTCCCATTGACGTTAAAAATGAAGGGCATGGAATTTAAAGGAGAGGCAGGAGAAAATACATCTTAGAGGATTTAAATTGCACAGTCCAGAGACCATTTCATTAGTGCTTTTGAATAATACGACGCTCATTTTGTCAAAGTTTATGACTAAAAAAAAAAATCAAAATAATTTATGAAACCATTATTAAAGCATTTCAGCTTATTTTCCAGGGTATCTTTTTTTTCTTTTATTAGACCATAAATATGTCAATATAATTTCATTAAAGGCATAATGAAAGACATTACCAGCAACAGTGGGAAATGAGTTCATTTGACAATTTGCAAAACAAGAACTGTCAGTATTCCTCTTGCTTTTCCTAATGACACTTCAGGCTTTGGACTACTTCCCCAGGGGAAAAAGCAGATAAAATTAATAAATGGCTTCCCCCTCCCCAGTGATATGAGAGTATGTTATTTGTGACTGTGTGATTTCTAGGAACAGGCGTTTGGAACAGTGGCGGGCAACCACCTGCTCTGAAATAAACCAGGCAAAATTCAGGCCAAAAAAAGGGTTCAATATCTGCCTCTACCCCGTGTGCTGCCCTTCAAAGGGGAAGCACAGCAGCACATTTCCAAAGGCACAAGAAGCTCCTGGGTAGGGTCACCACACTGGCAGAGGAAAGAGGGGTTGGTGAGTGACAGAAGACCAATTTGTACCACCAGATCAGCTGCCCAGGGAGGAGAGGTGTTCCCCACCACAGCAGTAGAGCACCAGGAGCTGGCCCACCAGCGCTGGGTGCTGGCAAGGCTCCCTAGGGGTTTGCGCAGTTTCTCTTACTCTCTCCCTGGGGACCCACTGACAGCCATCAGCAGGGACAGGCTATTTGGCACTCCTCATTCTTACAATACTGTGCTTTGGTAAGGCAAACTGTAATTTTTTCCATCTCTGAATTCAGAAACCATAGGATGCAGCAAAAGCAGTGCAGAATTGCCAGAAAACATTTTTTAAATAATCTCTATTGAATCTATTTCAGGGGTCTTGTTTTGACCAAAACACTCTTAAAATCTTGACAAACTATCTCCTTTTCTAAATATACTCCTTCTTCCCACTTTCCCTACATCCCAAGGGGGAACCAGTCTAGTATATTAAATGACATGGACTGAAGCTACAGTATGGATATAATTTTTCCTACCAGCAGAAAAAAATCAGAGGAAAAGAGAGGAGCACATATTAATTCACAATTCCCTTAGGAGAAATAGCTCCACATCAGCCTCCCCCATACATACTATTACTCCAAGGGTTACCTTCATTAAAGAATATTTCAAGTGTAAACAAGTAAGTCTGTATTTCATCAACAGTGAAAGAACATATTTTTGCTTTGGTTTAGCTTAATTCTTCTGCCCTCTTTAACCTAAGGAAAATCAGGCAAGAAAGCAGCAAACAAACACATCATCCTTCTGCCACCTTTACACTATGCATTTTAATCTAACAATCACTAAATACTTGAAACCTGTCACATTATGAAACACCACAAAAAGCCATGCAGAACAAAAATACTGTGTCAGTAGAGATACACAGCTCAAGCTCAGGCTCATGAAGGAAAATATTTTTACAGCTTTTCCTGAAAAATTACACATAATTGGATAGCCCCTATGGTAGAGCTGCCTCTTTCTCTGCTGGGACAGAACAAACCACTTGCAGCAAGGAAGGACTTAGTGTCTGGCAGTGAGACTAGCAATACTCTCTCTGTGTCATTATGACTGAGATTGGACACAGCCTTCATGTTAACACATCTTGTGTTTGAACTCCTGCAGTCCTCATGCAGGCAGTCTTTGTGTTGGAATTCATTCACAGGAAAGCACAGTTTGGGGTGGTTTAGGGTTTGCTTTGCAAAAGTTCTCTATTACCACTTATGGTGTGAAATACATAGAAATTGCCTCAGTGTTGGTCAGATAATTTGAGAATTGGCTGTTCTTTTTCCATTAATTTAAAAGTGGAACAATTTTTGAGAGCTTTTCTGGTCATGTGCAGGCTTGATATTAAGTGAAATTGGTGAATACTCTGAAGTGCCAGCAAAGAGGTAACATGAGCACTTAGATTGTGGGAAATCTTCAGAATTGTTTGAACATGTCAAAACATGTATTAGTCAAAAAATACCACTCTCTGCAGCCCAAAATGTGCCAGACAATGCACTTCCAGCTTTTGCTTAATCCAAGACAGTCCTCTGAGATCACTCATCCTGACTGCTGGCACACCTGCCTCAGACTGGAGATGCTAGAAGCTGTGTGGTCCCTTGGGTGGGGTCTGTCTACAGGTGGATTCCCCCAGCGTCCCTTTTGGTGGCAGATGCCAGCAGCTGCTCAGGGAAATTGGCATTGCTGCCTATTTGTGCTGGAGGTGGCAGTAAAAGTGGCAAGAACATCAGGCTCAGTGAGCTGTAATGCGCTGTCCTGGGAGCTTGTCATTTGGCACAAATTTCAAAATCAGAAAATTGCTTCTACCCCAAATAATACTAAGATCAAACCCAGAGAGGGAGGGAAAGGGAGGTTATTTCATATAATGGAAGCTTCTCTTTTGGGCTAGTACTTCTCAAGGGTGACAAATATCTCCACAGTACCTGTGGTTTGCAAACATGCCTTTTGCTTGGCTCCAAAACTGCCATGCCATCTTTCAGATCCACCTTACTTCCCTCCTCCAAGGAAGTAAGGGTTTTCCAACTCATCCAAATTAATTTGGACACAATGAATTTCAATCAAACTAGGCTTCCAAAAATGTATTTTTAACACTTCTGATTGAACAATGCAATGAGTAGAAATGGTTGGGAGGACTGACAGAGACCTACTTGGGGAATTTCTGCTGCAAAGGAAATAAATAGAAGGTTGTTAGGTACTTTGCACTGCATAATCAGTTTGTACTGTTAGCATCCCCAGACAGTGATATGTGTACAGAGGGTGCTGCAGTTGGGATCATTACTCCTCGCTGGCAAAAGCTGCAGGAGCATCTTTCTGACACCAGTTTCCTGCAAGAGACCCAGAGGACGGAACAGCAGTAGATTATAAAATTGCTGTGAGCATAAAGTTATTGTCCTCTCCCCAGAGTCTGACCTCCACAAGCAAAAGGTTCTGAAGGTGCAGTTAATAAACTTCAAATCTGTCCTGCCAGTGAAAGTGCTGTCCTGAAAATGGAGACTTGGATCCTACCCCAACTCTAAGGACCATCCACAGATTTTACATGAAACAGTCATTGGGAATAGCATGGAAATAGCCAGCAAGCGGAATGACAAGGTGCTGCCTGCTGGGAATTCCCAGAAGTGCTCTCTCTTCCCCATGCATCTCCCTCCTGCCCAGCAGAGTCCCCACTGCTCTCTCCTTATTTAGTACCAGATTTGAGCCTTCTCCACTCTGGAAAGGTCTCTCCTGCCATTGCACCCCATTGTGCTGGGCTCCTCCGGAAGAAGAATGAGGCACTCACTGTAAATATCCTGAGTCCACAGGAGAAGTATTCTTTTGCTGTGTAGTACAGCCTGAGATTTCAAAACAGAACCTCTTTCTGCAGCAAAGTTCAAGCAAAGCTTTGGAGGCTTTTTGTGGTGCGAGTTTCTCTGCTAAGTGGAAAGTGTAGAATGAGTAAGAGCTGGGTCCAAGTCTTTCACCAACATGCACCAAACAAAACAAAAATATTCCACATCTGTGATGTAATCTTTCTACATTTGCAAACTACTCCCACTTCATGGCATTTGAACCACGTCTGTCTTCCTAGCAGAAATTTCCCATCTTCCACATTAATCCTTTTAATTGTTTAGTGTTCTGGTGTCTGTCAGCAAGGATGCTGTTTAAAACTGTTATGAAACACGTCAGTAAAACATATGCCCATTACGTAAATTTCTATGAATGCAGTGGAACTAAAAGCAGTGTCATTATGCTAATACTATTGAAAACATCTACCCATATGTATAAGATTAGATACATGTGTGTGTGTGAGCAGCTATATTGATGTAGTAAGTGTACGTGTGAAAGCCAGCCTACTGCTATCAGTAGCAAAATTCCCTGTGGATCCAAATTACACAGAACTTCATCTTACATCTAATAAACACATTTACAGGTATCCTAGCTGAGATTTTGAAGATCACTAGGAGGAACTGGCATCCAAATTCCATACGGAACCTCCTAAGTTTTGCTCTGTTTTGTGTCTGTGCAGTCAACTGCATAAATCAGTTGTCATATTCAACTCCAGGTTGCTGTCAAATTAGTGTTCACTAGCTGCAAAGAATTTCATGTGCACATTTGTATGAACTTTAGTTATGAACACGTTTTCCCAAGAAGCACAGCTGTGAGTGCAAATGTGCACATCCTGTCCTGACAATTCAGTCCTTATCTTGGACCTGCAATTTAGTCCCTCAAAAAAAAACCACAGCAAACAAAAAAGAATTAAAAAGCCTTTCCTCAGAGTTCTCCTGGAGCAATAACCAAAATATACCGTTGGGTTTATCCCTGATGAAATCTTGAAACAAAACAAGAAAATCCCTTAGATGAACTCCCTGGGCCTGAGCAGATTTAGTTTAATTTGCCACAGTCCTTTGTGGAGCTGCTGTTCCCAGGAAAGCAGCAGGTCTTGATCTTGGCCTCTAACAGATGGCCCCAGCAATATGACAGTAATAGCATCTGACATGTGTTGTTCCAATGATCTCCCTAACTCTCGGAGAAGTATGCAAGCGTTACATGCCGTGTGCTGCTTCAGATTGCTATTTTTGGCATGCTTCTGCTGGCATATGTTATGATGAACCATTCACAACATCTTACATTTCCATCATAAAATAAAGGGGAAATAAGAAAGTAGGTCCATAGGCCTATCATTTAACCTTGTTCCCAAGGTAACATTTCCTTTGCATGAGGATCAGCTGCACAGAGAGCAAAAACCAAAACTGCATTTTGAGGGATTAGCTGTATTGCAGAAAGTGGAGTCCTGGGGAATGGAAGAGACACAGGTTGATGGAAATATTTATGGCCCAGCTCTTTAAGTGTTTCACACTGAAACATAATCAGAGTTTTCTACAATATGTATTAAATAGTGGCAATCTACAATCTGAATGGCACCTGGTGATTAAGGAGCTGTGAGGAGGTGAACCAGAAGAGACTGAGTGCCCTGTCAAGATGAAATTTTCCTGCTAATTACAAGGGTAATGAACACATCCCCTTTCAAGCCCAGAGGATTTTCCTAAGGAACTTGTGATTTTACTCATTGCCAGGTTTAACAAAATAGGATTTAAGACAGGGAAATGCTTTCAACTCTGAGCAGCATAACCTAGCTAAAGGAGAAACATCAAGGATTTTCACTGAGTATAAGTCACCGAAATGTCTTAGCATCATAAACTACCCTTGATTGCTTTTTCACAAATGAGCTGCTGCCAAATAGAGGACAGACGGCAACAGGGAAACCCATCTCAGCTGCTTTCCTCCTCAATTTGCAGTTACGCCCCCTACCATTTTTCCCCTTAAAAGCTTATCTAGCTCCTCATAAAATTATTTATTGTTATTGCCATGTGGGTTATTTATTCAGTCAATGAAGGACAGGCTCCAACAGCCCTCCCTCCCTTATTCCTCCAGGCCCTTACCTCTCCTTGACTTCAGCCGATGCTGCCTTTTCCTGTCTTGACTCAGCCTTGCTCAGCTCAATAGCCCCATCTTCCCCTCACAGTCCTGTGCCTTTTTAACCATCTCTTCTCCAGAGAAGCAGGGGCTCCATTCAGTGCCTCTGGAAGAGCTCTTTAGTGGAGAGCTGTTAAAAAGCTACAGCACAAAGAGAGAGTAGGAAAAAAATAATGGGGTTTGGTTGTTAGCCTTAAAAGAAGAAAGACAAACATTTTGCAGCACAGCCTTGAATTTTTCTCTGGCATGCATTCGGAACAAAGGTACCAAAGCTGGAGCACACAAAGCTACAATATTCACACCTGAAGAATTAGAGAAGAGATATTTTACGAGTCCTAGCCACTTTTATAATTCTGGGTATAGACCAAGAGAACAGCTTAGAAAAAAATGGTAACTAAAATCAAAGAGTCCCATTCAAGTGATACAGAGAAGAGTGTCTGACTGCAGTGTATTGAAACCCCTCTGAGAAAAGGTGAGGTAAAACCCAGAGAAGAGCAGGGAAGGGGAGGTTTTCTGTAGAAGAACCTGAGCAGGGAAGGAGCCACTGTGATGGAGACATGGGCAAACACACACTGCTCTTTGGATATAGGGAAGACAGAAGACTTGAGCATCCAGGAAGCTGCTGGGGTGTCACTACCAACACCAATATCTCTGGTTAACAGCACTCAGGGTATTCACAATACTCCCTCACACTGGTCTCTATGATGGCTCAAATTACAGCAGCAGAAAGAGTGGGACAAGGCGGAAGGACAAGAGGCAACCAGCCCACTTTGCAGGAGGGACAATCTCAGATGGTGTTGGGGAAAGATTTGTCTCTAACAGCAGTGGAATATGTGAAGGGGCAGCGCTCGGGGGAGGTTGCTATGGGTGAGCTGGTCAGAGCTCCAGCTCCCATTTGTTCTGCTGTTACCAGAGGGGCTTATTCCATCATCCACATGCAGAGGATGGCTGATGCCTTCTTCTTTTCCATGGCATTGGTCTTCTTTCCTGTGCTTTCCTAGCCTGCATGCCCTTCCAAACCTTCAGATAAAACACTGAGCAATACAAGTGGCACTGATATTGAGGGAAACCAGTGAGTGCAAGGTTGGTATTTCACTGAGATGAATGGTCTGGAAAGGCTCACCCTTTTCTGATAAAGCTGTCTGCAGACTCAGACAATGTTGTGTTAGTTAGACTGTGGGAAGATTATCTTGGCAAACAAAATGGTTAGAAATTCACGTGTTTTAACAGAAGCCTGGGTTTAGTGCTCTGTGATGCAGTCATGTCAGCCTTGTTAACTCATCAAATAGCTGAGTCTTGGACACATTGCTGTTAGAACAACATCCAGAATTTTTTTATTTTTTTTTAAATCAGAGAAAGACAGTTTCCATGCTAATTCAAATTCCCACTGTACCTCTGGGAGGAATACTCATTCTAAACAGCAATAGTTAAGGCAAAGGAGAAGAAGTAAAACTCAAGTAACTATGTCCTAACACCAGGCTTCACCTTACTCCCTCCAGTTCTTAATGCACATATCCCAAGTTCAGGGCTATGCACTGGTGGCTGGGATGTGCAGCCCAGAAGAGCAGTGCTGGGCTCTCTTCCTTCAGGCAGAAAACCTCTTGTGTCTTTGGTCAATTCTGCTTCCCAACAGCTACTGTGTTTGGGAAGAGAAAAACTTTCCCTGCCTGAGTTTTAAAAGGGAAGGATCACACATTTCTAATTTTGTGAAATTGGTCCTCCTGGTTCCAATAAAGCTGTTCATGACTTTCAGGAGACTTGCTAAGGGAAATGACTGACTGGAAATCCCATTTGGTCATAGGTGGTTTCCTAGTCCTAATAATGACAATTCTGGGTTTTTCCAGAGATTTAGGCATTGGGAAATGCCAGAGTCAAGCCTCATGACCCTTAAAGAATTCAAACACCTTCAGGGTATAAACAGGAAAGGAAGTGGCATTTTTCATGCATTCTGACCTAGGTGTCTACAATTCACCTAAATGACACTTTTACACCCTCTGTTTTGACACTGATGCTAAAGCTCAGGAAAAGTTCTGTTGAAGAAACAGCTATTCTCCTACCAATGGGCTGCCACTTTAACTCCTATATGAACAGAAAATTGACAGCCTGATGTCAATGCTGGTGATATTAAGGTTGACAGTAAGTGCTTCACTGTTCCATAATGAGATTGGAACTTCATTGCCTTGTGAAAGCAATGAACAGGTAAAATTAAGCTGGTGGAAGATGAAAATTTTATTGGTAGAAGCAATCAAGGAACATTATAAACAACCTTTGAATAGAAGGAGCATTACTTTGGTTTGCAGCTGAAAGGCCTGGTTAGCTGCTCAGCCAGCACCTGAGAATCACGTAGCTGCAGTAGCTAGCATGGGGTCTCTCAAATCCAGCTGGTCAGGCGCTTGCACAACTACTGTCCGTTACATTTATTATCTCCTGATTATTCTATTTACAAGATGTTCTCCGCAGGGACCCCCCTGGACAAGCTGCTGCAGAACCATTGAATGCAGCAGTTGTACTGGGAAGGCTCTTACTGTAAGCACACGCCTTGGGCACTCAAGAATCTGAACTGGCAAGCTGTTACTTTTCACCTATAATTACCAAAATGGCTTGGGATCTGCCTGTCTGTAAGACGCTTCTCTCCCCAGGTGATCAGACTGCCACAGTGCCACTCAGAGGATAAGCTCAAGCTGTCACATTACCAATTTAAGAAAGGGTAGGATCTGCTTGCAATGATTTTGCTGAAAAGGGCTGCAAGCTTTGAGATATTTTCCCTTAGCGTGAATAAAAAAGTAAAATTCTCTGGAATCTCTTGACTTTTACAAATACCCCATAAAGTCTAACAAAGCTTTTGTAGTGATGATAGCAGTGGTAAAGAGGAGGCACGCAACCAGTATCTGTGAGTTGGGCAGATTATTGTTTATCTACATTTCACTACTCAGTCTGTTAATAAAAAGAACATCACTGGATTATGCACCCAAACTGGTGAAAATGAAAGCCTGTATCTTTTTGGAGAACGTTAAGGAGAGTAAATTAGGAAGGAAAAACAGAGCACTGACAGAAATAAATCCAATTAATGGTAAGACTTGCTCTGGCATAGAGATTTTATATTTAAGAGTGGGACATAAGAGCCCTCCACAATTTCATTAACAAAAGGAGTCATCACCTACTATTTCCAAACAATCTGCCCACAGCATACAGATGAAATACCCAAACTACCTACACAATGAGAAAAAAAATATAGCTTGAGCTTATTTGGTTCCATTTTTTCCTTTGTAAATCACCACACATCTTAGCCTGATATTAATTTTGCCTACAGCTCTCTACCTAATTTACATTCACATGCCAATATACCTGCTATCAAATTTGCTCACACCATTTCCTTGTAGACCCCAAGAGCTAAGCACAGAAAGTTAACGTTGGTAGTTTAATGCCCTGAGAAGGGGAATTAAAAGCTGTTCTCCTGGCACCAAATTAACCCCAGGTTGTTCAAATACAAGGTATATAGCAAGGGGTGCAACCTTGATCCTTATCAGATGGGTGAAATATGCCCAGATGTATAGAGATTGAGATTAGCATGAATTTACATAAACCAATACAGACCTGTGTGGAAGCGTGGGCTGTATGAGGGAATACAAGCACACACACACTGCCCACGGGCAGTTGCTATTCTGTAGGAACAGTCACATTCCTGCCGTGTGATCCATGAACAGCAGTAACTGACTGTGTTTTGGAACTGACTGACTTTGGAACAGACCTTTGAAATTAGCTGAAGTCTAGATATTGGGGTCAAAGAGATTGAGGATATGAACTTACCGACTTCAGATAATAATTTTTTTATCAATAAAGCCGTATCTTTTCTGTATGTCCTGCTTCACCACCTCCAGAAGTTCAGGAGAATGAGGTTCCATTTGTGGCTCTCTGGAAGCTCCACTAATCCAAGAGATTTCAACACCCTCAGAGCAGGACAAAGGGACCTGGCCTTTGGACTTCAGGCCTTGACACACAAAGCACTGAGAAAATTCTTCTGATGTTTGTCCACAGTGGGAGAATCTTTACAGGATTTCTTTGCCAAGCTGAAGGGGCTGTTAGACTCTTAACTCAAAGCTGCATCTGACTCTCAGGAATAAACCAGCACCAGCCCTATAAACTTAATGAGCTCTAACTTGCTGTTTTCTTCTGCAAAATTTTATTGTCTCACACAAAACTTTGCTTCAAAAAAATTTTAAGTTTTCTTGCATCCACATGAGAAGAAGGAGAGAAGAAGGATGTCCTGGTGCCACCTTGTGCTCTGGTCTTTCCTCTTCTGCCTGAGCAGACCAGACAGGGAGCAGGAACTAAAAGGCCACCCACCCTTTGTGCAGGTATGACAGTATTTGATGGTCTCACAGTAACAAAATACAGCCTCCTTACACCTCCACACATGCATCAGCCCTGAGATGCCACTCAGGTAAATATTTTCCTCTGAAGATCCCCATGGGGAGAGCTCCCTGCACACAACCCAAGGATATGAACCACTCCCTGTTATCAGTGGTTCCCTCAGGTTAATCACCTCTTTTAACATTGCAGCTGTAAATTTTTCAGGATTATATAAACAATGCCTCTCTCCTTACCTATTGAAGTTCCAATCTAGCCTCCCATCCCCATACTTTCTGGGCTGTAATTGTAACATTATTAATGGTTATCTTTCCTCTGTGAAGTAAAGCAATCTTGACTACACCAGTTAATCAATACTTGGACAAATGAACTGAGCCTTTTCCTTGGGCTAGGATAGTAATTGTAATTATGACATGTGATCAGCTGGCAAAGTATGGTTACTAACACTTGCATCTCATAGAAAAGTGAAGTTTTAAATACCTAACCGAAGACTCTGTTTCACAGAGACAGTATTTCTTTAAGTCTAGTTAACCACTTGTCAGAAACCATTAGCTTTAGCTAATCAGTTACCATCCTTCTGAGCAATGACAAGCGAGAGTCTAGTGGGCTGGCTCTTGAGATTCCTAGTCGGCACCACCGTCCATCTGGCCAAGAGCACTGAGCAGAAGGCACTGCATTTGCAGTGAGGTCACAGGGCATCAAAGGGAAAAGCAGCAGAAGGCAGAGTGGAGACAAACCAAAGAAAACAGTAGTTTACTACAAGTCCTGAACACTTTGAGGCATCTGGTAGTCAATATGGGTTAGTTATGTTATGTTTGCTCTGTTTTCTGCATGAGAACCACACGTGCAGCTTCTCAGAACCCTGGGCAGCAACTGAGATGTAGGAGACCATAGAAAAATCTGCTTGGAAAATAATCTGGCCTCTTTTTATTTTATGTGCACATGCATATACACACTGAAAAACTGTACTGCCTGACTATGGAGCTACGCAAAGAATTAATTAGGGCAAATGGCAATATAAACACGGAAGAGAAAGAGGGCAGTAAAATATCGGCTTGCTTGTTCGCTTTAATCTTCTAAAAAGACCAGAATAGGTTAGTTTTTGTTTAGGGTTTTACAGGTCCCAGAACTGTGAAATGTCCAACAGTGAAGCACTTAGGCAAATGCATGAAAGTAGATGTACTGATATCCTAACAAACAACATTTTCAGGAATCTGCAAGAAAGAATGCCCATTTCTGCATTACCAAAGATGAAGCCATTTTCTGAAAAGAAAACACAAGTCACCTTTCACCATGCTCCAGACAACTGAAAATAAGGTTGCAAAAGGAATCACAGGAACCAAATGCTGTCTACACCAGCTTCTGAAGTGAGACCCAGGGAGGCTGGAAGTGGAGCAGTCACTATCTTGAACTTGCTGATGCCAAGAAGGAAGTTTTCTGTTTGCACCAGTTGCTTACCAAGAGAGGGGAAACATTTTTTCCCCAGTTTGTGATTTCTGTCCTTTATGCCATGCCCAGTAGAAAGCAGAAACTCATGAATTTAAGGGAATCCAGAGAAATCTGCTGTAGCTCCTTAGTCACAGCAATGGTTTTGTGCAAATTCTGCCCAGACAGCTCCAGAGCCACCATACTTCTTGGCTCAAAGAGTCACTGTCAAGGACTACCAGAGCATGGTAACTTCAGGCAGATTTCTCCTGCTCCTCCAGATAAGTGATTTATTTCAGAGCTAACAAAATGGCTGATTTCACTTAAATTCAGACCACTGCCAAGGCTTGCCTGGAACTTGATAAAGTCAGAAAGATACAGAGTGAGAGCCATCCAACTGAATGGAGGCACAAACTAATGCTATATTTGCAGGAACTACCCAGGACTAACTTTATGGAGAAAAGCCCTCACAGGTTACATTCCTTTTCATCCTGTAGTAAACACCTCATAAGACTAATTTGCCCCTGTTTCCCCATATTCACTCCCACAGTTAAAAGAAAACACTGCATTTCTCTGTTTTACAGGGAGCAGATTAACTGTACCACTGCAAATCTCATCCATGAAGCCAGAACTGCTGACTTGCCCAGCAAACCCAGGCCCGGTGCACTGCTTCCAGAAAGGACAGCAGTAAACTCACCCAGAGACTCAGCAGACATTTAACCCAGCATCTCTCTCCCGTCTCCCCCAGTGTCATTGAGGGAGGCAGCCCTGGAACTGAGGATGCTCCTCTTGTCATGGACAGAGCTACTCATAGCTTAGGACTTGCAAGGAATTTTTAAGGATTTATAAGGATTTTTTCAATAAGAATTTTTTCTCTTTAATAGACTAAGATTAGGTAACTCTTCTGCTATTGATAAATCCCTCTCCCCTACCAAAGTCATGTAGGACTATCTATCCCTTTTCCACTATACCCAAAAAGCAGATACTTTCTCCCTGCTATGCAGAATTCTCTCCTGAGTCTCCAGGAACAATGTGCAAAATGGCACAACAAAATTCCTACTCTTCAGGTGCTCTGAAGCCACTGGTGGGTGCCATTCCCAACAAAGGCAGGTTCCCACCACTGCCCATCCTACCTTCTCAGCCAGATCCCAGACTTCAACGTCCACATTGACTGCTGCTGCTGCTGCTGCCATCAATTTAAGTGGCTCTCAGACTAACAGCATTTTTAGCATCAACTTTACACTCATATTTTATGCTAAGCAAATGCAGTAGACTCAGGTTCTTCCATGAAGTGACAGTCTTGTCACCATCTGCCAGAAGGGGCTGCAACAGGTAATTGCTGCTACTGACTTCTAAATTTTTTCCATTTTACCTATGCAATTTGAAATAAGACTCCTAAATCCTCAACTGTTCATCTTGTAACCCTTATTAATAGCTTTCATGTCCATTTTTATAGCCAATATCCTCTTCCACCAACTCATTGACCCTCACTGGATTTTAAAAGCTCTACTGAATTTGTACTTTGGGACTTTTAAAATATATTTGTCCAGAATCCCCTTCCAAATAGCTTTGATAAACACTGATATAGCAGAAATAATCAAACTTAACAAGCAACTAATTATGCTCTTCTGGGAGGCTGTTCTGTTCAAACACACTGATCCTATGAGCAAGAGAGGTCTGCAGTCAGGGCTGGTTCACAAACATTTCTAGACTAAAAACTGAAATTCCTCATAGTCCAAGTGATTTCTATTCTCAATAAAACTGGGGTTAAAGGCAGAAAAATGTCATCCTGTCTTGTAAAGCAGCTTAGCACATTTACTCAACGCCTCTGGGAGTAGCATCCCTTTTTCACCAGTTTTATGTGACCAATTCAGCTGTAACAGTTCTGGCTACTTTACTATCGACAATTTGACAAGTGGACTCAAACGAGAAATGTTTTGTGATTTCCTTTCACAAACCTGGATGGGGGAAACATTAAATAGAAATTGAAAAGCGAGTTCCATTGGCATTTTTCTTTTGGACCTATTTTCCCTGGGAATTTAACTTTATTTTTAGAGGAATGTTCCAATAGACCACAGGAAAGATAACACTTGCTTCATTTCCCTTCCCTCCAGCCTTAAACATTCAGGATTTATGCAGTTATTTTTATTCTTTTCAGATACTGCAGCCTTGCCTGCTTATAAAATGTAAGAGGTAGACAGATAATTGTACTATTTCACTAGTAAACAGGGAGCTGAACATGAAACTGAGCTCAGAATTGGAAACCCTGTCAAAGTGTTGGTGAATCATTGTATGAAATAAATTGTTCACTTTCTGTTCAGTCCATTAGCTACAAAGATGGAAAGAATTGCTCTCACAATGCATAATGCTGCAATTTTGTATATTCACTTAGCACTTCCCCTTTCCCTTCTGCAAATCAGAGGCATTACATTTGAGGTTTAATTCCCTGCCTCTAACCGTGTTTTCATTCCCAACTTTGACAGACCAAGCTATCGCTTGGTGAAAATGCACCAGCTTTTACACAGCATTCATGAACACAGTGCTCTTCCTCCCTGTTGGAAATAAGGCAATGGCAAGAAAACAGAGAAATAAATAGAGGCTCCTATGCCTATCCAGCTGCAAACAGGCCATCTTTTTCTTCTCCTGAGCTTTTTGAGAGATAGTTTAACAAAACTGAATTTATGTGAACCCCACATCATCTATATGCCAGATTTTGTGCTGACTTTGTGATGAGAAAATCAATACTTGCCTATAGGTATCACACAGTTGCCCATGCCCTTTCCTTATAAGTCTGTGGGAACCACTGACATTTTTAACAGTCTCAAGAGTTAGACTTCCTAAGAAATCATTTATTTAAAGCAATTCTGCCTCTGAAATGGGACATGGAAATATGTATTGGCACCACTAAGAGCCCTGACTGTCCTGGAGGGCTTTACTCCAGTAGTGAGGCTGGGCTTACCACCTCAGAGCGAGCTGTGTGCTACCACACTGTACTCACTGTACTCACCCACAGACCTGCACGAGGCCGCCCACCTCCACACAGCAATGTCCCACTGGGAAAACGCCTGGGTGGGCACAGCAGGGAGAGCTCATGCAGCCCTTCAGACCCCCTGTGTGCTACTGCTGCCCGAAGAGAAGGACTACAGATGAGAATGGACAGATGAGAATGATGCCCTACAGAGCTTCTGCCTGAGGACTGCAGTGGGAGGCAGGAATTGATGGATGGTGCTGGTGGGCCTCTAGTTTGCTTTTTTTTTTTTCCTAAACATCAGCCAGGTATGAGAATATTCAAAAAGGAGAGCTAGGGAATAAAATTTTTGGCACTTCCCAACCTCTATTACCTTTCCTGCACATATGACAGCATGTGTCAATGATCCCACTACATAGACACCCACAGACAAAGCCTCAGGAGTTACTCTGTACAAAGAAGACACAGAAGACAAGCAGCAGCCTTCTGAAGCTACAGGAGCATCTCAGGGGAGGAACTCTTCCCTGGGACTCAGGCAGCTTCGTAACTTCTGCCCCTGTCAATTAGCATAGGCCCAGTCTTCCCTTGGACGCATGAACTGTGCTGACCAGCACTGGGAGGGAGCAGTGAAAGAGATCTCAGAAAAGAGCAGACCGTGTTGCCTCTTCACCTTCTGCACACTGCATTTTTATTCTGGAGATAACATTTTCTTTAAAAAAAATGTCTGCAAATGAAATAAGGAACAGGCTTTGCATGCTTGACTTACAGCTCTAGCTCCTGCTCCAGCAGACATGGATCTATCTCAGAAGTGGCTGGATTGAGACTTGCAGGTAAAATGTAGCCTTTCAGTCCAGCAACTATGAAATCTGTTTTGAGCTACTTGCAATTGAATTGACTGGCACTGGCACTAAAATGTCTCTTGGAACATGTGCTGGCTTTGCAGCAGTTGAGATTTTGACTCCCTGGTTCCCATCTGATGAGAGATGTTTGCTTTTTCATAACTCCACCAGCAAGTGATCTAGTAGGGATAATCATTAAAAGGGAACTCAACCAAATTGATCCTCCTGAGAAATTCTGCTAGAGTGGCAAATCCCCTGTGTGCATAACCTTAAACTCATTTACCATTAACTGACCTTATTCACATCTCTGAGGTATGCAATTCGCTGCAAGGAAGGTGGTGAGGGAGGGTAGCACTAGATGTACCCGCCAATTTCAAAGCTCTGGCAAATGGCAGCATCCCATATTCAGGATTACTCTACTCTCATGTAAAGTAGCAAGACTGGGTAGAGACTTTGGTGGCAAAAATCTAGAAAAAAATCTAGAAAAGCTCAAGGCAGAAAATGCTAAGAGAATCAACCACTCCAAAATCAACATATCTCATTATAATCCTTATAAAAAAATTAAATAGTGCCATATTACAAAAGGTTTTATAGCAAGTAAGTGTGATTTTATTTGTGTCATGCTGGTCTCAAACCAGACATATTTTCTTCTGTGGGAAAGCAGGGCTGTTTGGCTCTAGAGTGTTTTATTGCTGCTCTGTTATTAGGATTGTATTCATGCTGGAGCTCACAGAGAAGCCAGTGATGTAGGCGTATTTGGATTGTGTTTCAGATCATGTGCCAGTTTAACATGGACTGAAATCTACCTCCTACTGCTTCATAAACTCAATTCTTTACCTCCAAAGATGGAGTGTGGCAAGGGCAGCTTCTTCTGCATTATTCTTCCTGGACATTTGAGATTTCTGACTACATTTAAAAAATGTCCACTGGAATATCCATCACTCACTTGTATCTTAAAGTATGTGACTACATAACCCATTTCACATTTATTCCACCTGAATAGTCCCCTCTGGTCCAAATTCCAAGAAAATGCCAACACTTATTTTCAGTCCTATCTTAACATCTCAGCTGTCGGCAAAGAAATATGAATTCTTACTCTAAGGTGTTGGAGGGCCTTTTTTAATTAAATGTAGTTGTTTTGAATAGACAACACTAAATTCTGATTATTTTGTGTCTACTTATGTTTTCTGTAGGAACACATACAAAATTTAACAGAGGTTTCATGAAGCATTTCATGGAGTATTCATCCCATGGAGAGCATTGTTTAGCCTTCAAGCTCAGTTAACTTACAGGAAATTACCAATAAGGATGCCAAGGACATTTCTACAGTTTTCACTATGGCAACTAGAGGTACTCATTTCTAATAACCTATTTCCTCAAATATTTTCTAATAAGCTATAATTTCCGGTATGACCAGAACTTTTCTCTTAGAGTCCTGTCTCAAACATTCTTTGAAGCCCAGAAGAGGAATCTGTCATTGTTGTCCAACTCTTCACTGAGAAGGCAAGAATTTGTCCATGAAACATCTCCAAAGTTGGAGTGACTGATACCACACAGTACAGTCATTATACAACAATAGCAGAATTACTCCCTTCACAAATTATTTGATAATATGATCATGGGTTCTACCAAGATAGAAGGGAAGCTGTCATATTTCTAAAAAGGCATAGCCTCTTCTGATGAAACAAGAAGAGAAGTTTCCAGTTTGGAAAGCTGCTTCCCTAAGTGGAAGAGCATTGAACTGATCCTTACTCACCCTTTAACATGACACCAGGCTGGAGAGCAGATGCAGTCCCCAGGTTCCCTGGGAAGCTACAGCAGGGGCCTAAACCAAAGTTCCCTTTTGGACTACACCAGCAGGTTTCTTTTCCTTGGAAATCAAGGGTGTTAGGAAGAACAGGCTGCTCTGTGCCCAGATTTCACCAAGATGCAAGGCTGATGTCTGGCTGGAACACTCAAGTTCAGCAGCTTGGAAGAGCTCCAAGTTCTCTAGAGTGTTCACAGGAGCACAGTCTTCCTGACAACTCAAATGCAGGCACAGACAGAATGAAATAGGCATTTCTATTTTGTTTATAAAGTTGAGCACCTTTAAACCTTGTTTGTAAAAACCACAAATGCTGGTGGCTCACTCTTGGTCTTCTGCCTCTGGGCAGCTGTAACTAGCAGAAGCAGATAAGTCACACACAGAGCTCTCCCAAATGGCTGATGAACTTGAAATAGACCACCACAGTCAGCATGTAGGGCTACACTCTGACCATGGATCCTATTCATTCCCTAAGGGAAGACAGAAAGGTGAAGAACCACTCTTTCAGGTTGGTCAAAGACTGAAGGAGAAGGCAGAAGAGCAGATGAGATGTATATGGCTCATATATATGGCTGTTGACCCTTACTGCTCTTATGAGCTGTCTGAAGCCTTTTCCAGGCTGTTGCTCTAAGGGACTTCAGGGACTTCAAGACATTGTATGACCTCTCCTCTGGTCTCAAGATGGAACTGACTATGCCAGTCTCTCTCCTGAGAGACAACAGCCTAAACTGTTCTCTTAAAAAATTATGGAGCCTCTGCAGTCTCCCCAGGCAATCTGTCCCCCATGTTTCACTGTTACATAATTTAATGCTCCATTCCTGCAATTTAAGTCCATTAGTTCTTGAAGCTGGAGAACAGCTTGTCCCTTCCATTTTGCAGCTATTTCTATGTGTTTGAAAAAGGTTATTGTGTCTTCCCTCAGTCTCCTCTACTCCAAATCAAGCAATCACAGCCTCCCAGTTCATCACACAGAAGCCAGGCTGCTGCTGGCTGGTGATAGCTTTCAGTAACTGCTGACTGGACTGGATTTGTACCAGCAGCCTGTAGGTGAAAACCTTCAGCAGCTTTAGCTCTCTGAGCCAGGCTGTCCTTTCAAAGACATGAAACTTTTTTCTGTAATCCATTACAGCACATCAGTAGATACATATTACAGTACAGTAAATTTCTGGAATTTTCTCCATCACATTAAGATATCCTAACAAGAAGAAAGGAAAAGACACCTTTCACGAAAGTGCATTTTAGGGCAAAACTTAAAACAGGATTCCCAATAGGTCTTGAAGAGTGGAGAGGGAAAACACAATACATTGTGCTAACACCTTCCCCATTCCACCCCCTCTACTGAGAAAATTAAATTAAATGCATGAACCATGTCTTGGTTTGCAAATGAAACTTAGTATTTGTATTTGCTGCCGTGTCTCAGAGTGTTGTTTGTCATTTCAGGCTTTGCATGGTAGTAAACACTGCAATGCTTTACATTCATTAAGCTTGGGCCCATTTACTCTGTGCAGGCAAAGCAAGTGTATATATCTCAGACACATAAAGCATCAGTTCAGAATTACACAGGAAATAAATGAGACTAATCCAGAAGTCCAATTTCCAGAGTCCAGCTCACTAAAGCTAAACAAGTACCTTAGATAAATATGGCCTATTCTAAATGAAACGTTAGTGTAATTTGATAACTGTCAATAATTCCCTCATTATGCCTAAATGAGCTTGTCATCCAAGGAGATTGCTGCATGGCTGATCTTAATTTGCTAATAAAAACCACAGAGAAGAATTTCAGCCAAGCTGGAACTATGTGATTCATAAAAGTGCGACAGTGCACTTTTTAAAGCATTCCTTCCCAGTCCTGGCTCCTGACTGGCTGAAGCCCAAAGCCAGTTTGCTCTGCACCGTGTAAGACAGCAGCTTTGCTATGTAAGAACAATGAGTGATTGTCTCTCTAAATCACTATTATTCCTTAGCCCATTATAGTTAATTTATTTTTAATCATGTTGTATAATAGAAATAAAATCATTGGATTAAGCATATATCTAGCAGCGGGAGCCCATTATCCTTTGACAATGTTCTGTGTCATTGACATTATATCTTCACTGTAGACAGTTTCCTTGCCATCATTAGTCCTAGAATGACTATTGGATTTCAAGGGTTTCTCCCTAATCCATAATAAGACTTACTTGCTAACAGCACAAAACAAAACAAAGATATGCTTCTATTGTTTTACTGCTATGGAATTCTTATTTTAAGCTATTCAGAAAAGTCAAGTATAAATCCAGGTATTAAAAGTATTTAAAGTTTTCCTGTATAATTCTTATTCAAGGGAAAGTCTTGGTAACTTTGTAAGCTTTGAATCTTTGTTACTTATTGTGGCTTTATGTTTTATACTTAAGCAATTAGCAATACCTTGCCAGCTCTTGAACCAAGTAAGAGCCACTGTTTCCTGCACAATGACTTTTACAGACCAGTTAAAGCAAATCTCAGTACAGTCCATTTTCTCCAGAGAGAGCTACAAGGGGTTAATCAGATTCCATGGAAAGAAAGAGAGAGAAACTTTCCTGCTAAGGTTGCCAGCTATTCCTCTGTGGTAAGTGCTAGCTATTAGTCAGCATTAATGCTGGGAGGTTAAAAACTCCTCCGGCATGCTGATCCCCGTGGGATAATTCAACAGCTCTTCATTTGTACCAATGGCAGTCACAGTTAAATCTAAAACTAGATTCTTCCACCCCTTATTAACAGCAGCATTAGAATGCAGCAGGGACTACTATCCACAGAAAAAAAGCCTTTTCTGTTATCTCACAGTTATCTTTGAGGAGGTGGCAGATTTCCCTGTGAAAATCATCCTTATAGATTGCTTCTTATTTAAGGATATGCTGGTACTATCAAGTGGTGCCTTTTTTATGCTGAAATTGCTAGCAACACTTAAGAGTCTCGGCACGACTCTTTCAGCTGGGAGAGCAGCTTCAACAGATACCTACTTTCCATATATGTAGACAAGCTGTGACACTTTTACCCTTATTGACATGATCTGCATAAGCCATGTGGTTTCCATTAAGAAGGGTCCACACAATATAGTCAAGTCTCCATTATCTTGGTTAATAGGAGAATAGAATAACTCAGATAAAGGAAAGACATGCATAATTATTGCTTCCAGATAAGAGCCAGCTCAAATATTTCTGCACTGTGCTCCCCAGACAAAGCTGGTACTTCTGTCAGTTTGCCAGTTTAGAGTTTATTAACTCAGGCATTACCTGCGCCCATCTGATACAAGCAAGACAGCTTGGGTGTTTCTATTATTTAATCAGTCCACAAATACTCTAGTAACTGAAAATCATCTTGGCTATAATGAAATAACAACTTCCATATTCACTTTTTTCTATGTTCTGATACTGACACAGTGTAGACCCAGTCATGCATGGCCAAGTCAAGGTTGAATGTGGAATAATGAGGCAAGGCAAACTATGCATGAAATGCAAGAGGAGTAAGTTCAAGACACAAGGGAATGCAGAAGGAATACAATGATGTACAAGGGCTTTAGATTCACATCTAATAAGGGAATTAAAACAAGTATGTCCTCTCTTATTTCCAGATAGCACTCCCAGAGGAAGCATAGTCAGGACTGTCACAGGTAACATGTGTGAACTACAACCACCTTTCAACATGAATTGTCAGAGGTTTCTCTTTTTTTACTGTGTTGTAATTCCCCAGCCACACTGAACTTTTGTCAGTTATGAGTTCTCATAATGTGTAATCTTTGCAGACTTTTTAGTACCAATACATAGCCTTCCTGATCTCAGCACCGGTATACAAATTGTATTGTTCAGTCACCAGAGACACTAAGTTCTCTTACAGATATATGGACAAAACAGTGTCTTTCCCACTGTAGAAAGAAATACAGATTTCTTACACAGAAAATGAAAATGTCACAAACAACTTTTTTTTTCTGGATTCTTAAGGAAGAGAAGGGATTATGAAGAAATAAACTCAGACCTAATGAAATCAGCAACATCATTTCTTAAATATTGAAGTGAATTATCTTATGGAAACCAAACCATTGCCAGGAAAGTTTTTAATGGTATACTTGTACAAGACATTGTGTTGAGGAATTGGTGATTATATTCTGCCACATTCTTTGTTGCATTTACAAGTTAGCATTGCCTTGGTTTGTCTGCACATTACAATCAGACAGAGCTACACAACGATGCAAGCCACAGGCCAAGCTGTAAAGGGGAAAACTGATGGGTTTGAGAAATTAGCTATCTCATGAGATGTAACTGGCTACAGAAAGAGCAACTGATGGCAAATCACAGTGCCAAACATATCAAATCCCTAAATATCTGTTCATTTTACTTAAAGCATCACATACAGTGTTTAGATCGCTGCGGAGGTCCTGGACAACATTTTCTATACTCCTGGTGTCCTTCAGAATCTCAATGCTTTGCGTATAGGGATTGAAATACACAGAGAAGGGACGATTGATTGATTTGGCGAAGTCCCTGAAAGACAAGAAAAAATTAACTTTTTTTTTTTTTCTCCCAAACTGCTAAAGAAGAGAAATTAGATTTTTGAGTCAGGGAAAATAATTTACCTCATCTTTTCTTTGGCCTCTTCAAAACTTTCTGAAACAAAGTAAGCTTCTTGGAAAGTAGTGATAAGGCATTCTTGCAAACAGGTTGTCTTTGGATCAAATGTTTTCACATTGGCCTTGTCAGAGAGAGCATGCTGCAAAATACACCACAGGATCTGTTAAACTGGATTTTTTTATTGTTATGTCTCTACATCAACTCTTCATATATACAGCTTTTATATATGTGCCGTATGTTTCCTACTAATTGGTAACCTCTCTTGTTTTACACGCAGTGTTTTTTTCAGTTTGAATAGTCAACAGAATTTGTTACTTAAAAAAGCTCTTACTGTGGGAATATTTTTTTTCTATAATAATAAAATAATTAAGAGGAGATTACAAATGCACCTGCCATGAAGTAATACAGATCTAAATGTTCAGATGGGAAAAGGAAAGTAATGAAATAACCATTCTTGAAAAATTATCTATACAATTACAAACATGTATATCCGCAAAATGTCATTTAACTAGCAGAATTCCTCCTCAGTCTTGGTGGGTAAATCAGGTCTGACCAAACCATTTATATAATCTGTGCTTTATATTTTCAGGCCAAAATCATATACTATTTTTCTGACAGTGAAAGTGAAACTACATATCTGAAAACCCATTAAATAATACCAATGTATTGCATGACCATGAAACACATTACACTTCTGCCACACAACCTGAGCAATAATGCTCCATATAGTACTGCAAAGAAAAAATAACTAAACAAACAGACACAGATATGTACAGAAGAGACATTGGGTAGATAAGGCAAATGCTGCTACCCAGAGTAGAGATTTCTGATTAGCTTTTCTCTTTATATGACTTGCACAAGTCACTGGAATAGAAAGGTTTCAGAACTGAAAATCAGGTGTTGAGACATTTTCCAAGACAATCTTTTCTAGCTCCCCTTTCAACTAGAATACTTGTGTTGTCTTTTGGATCTACCTGATCTTCTAGAACACATATATTTTCATTCTCAGTGCTCCATTATAGAGTACAAGGTAAGGGAGGAGAGCATATTTAGGCCACCTTTCAACCTTCTTTAGTCCCCTGATATCTACAAAGAGAGAAGATGTGCATGAAAAGCATAAAGAAATGACAGGGAGGAAGCAGATCCCTGAGGTCCAAAGGTGTCTCTGATTTCTTTACTTTCTATCTGCTTGGATATTCTGTATAGTGGAGTAAGGTATTAACGTTAAAGTATTTACCACAACTTTTGTCTGTGCTCTTGCTTATGCTCATTTCTAAATCCCTGTGAAAGGCTCTGAAAATATCATACTAGCTCTCAACCTGCAGTCTCCAAATAACAGGACAGAAAACTGGAACAAGAGCCTCTTCCTCCCACCTCCTCTCTCTCCAAAAATAAATACATGAAAAATTTATGCATGGAATCTTAAAATGTCAGAGAATTAACTTTCTTTAGTACACGTATCTTTTCCTTCTCACAAGGTTTGCTGTTTTCAGCCAGCCATCAGTTAAACAGGTTTGAAAAGAAATATAAAAAATGGTCTGTCAACCATCATCCTCTTCTAAATGGATTGCAGGAGCAGGCTCACCTCATTAGGCCCCTGCCCATATCCCTGTTGTCACTTTCCCTTTGCAGAGCCATGACATGGTTGAATGCTTATAAATTAAGGCATTTACTGCTTCTATCAAAATGACTTTGCCTTTTTTCACTAGGAATTATAATAGATTCCCTGGGAGGGTAACTACAGATAAAAATCTCCTCTTAAGGTGGCTTTGTATTTCCAGGTAAGACTTGATGCCTCAAATGTCCAAAGCACAAAGTTTCAAAACTCTGAGTGGACTGAATGAAGTTGATTCTTTGCAGGGAATCAAGATTATGATGCAGACCATGATTTTGTAGGATCTGACTACTTCTGGCACAGGGATTCTTTCCTGTACGGCGAAAGGTTCCACAGAAAGGGGGACAGTGTTAACTTCTCTACTTACTAATGGCTTCTGATGGGCCAGGCCCAGTCCTTGGGACTGAAATTATCAGAGTCAAGAAGGAATTCAGCCTGTGGCTCCTACATAGTATACAACTGCTCTAATCACTGAGCCCTAATTTTATAAAAAGAGAGAGTTTAAAGAGAAGGAAAGGCTGACTCTCTCACAGGGGATGTCCTCTGAGAAAGCCTTTCTAGTTATTCTCCTCAGATTATCCATATGAAGTGACTCATACTTTCTGGATCCCAGTTTAGTTATACATGAACGGAGCTGCTGCTTCATGAAGCAACTCTGCAGAGAGTGGAACATGAAGACACCGGAAAACGTGCAAACTGGAAACCGAGGGTTTCAAAATTAGGTGACAACAGATCAGGTATTGTTAGCAATGCAGTTTGGGAATGAAGTGTGTAAATTCTGAGGAATTTCCACCTGAGATACCTGTGTCCCATTCAGGATATGTTCTTCTGGCTTTTAGATCAAGTAGGAATTGTCATGGCTACCAAAGCAATGTTTCCATCTTTGCAAGTCTGGATGGTGTTTTCAAATTCTGCAGCCTGGCATCTGTAACACCTGCTATTGAGTTGATACACTGACACCAGCAATGCCACTGTTCAGCAACCGAACTGAGCCTGCAAACAAACCTTCAGAGAGTCTATGAACTGTCTAGCGTGAACAAGAATGGTTAAGACACTGACCCAAAGCTGGCCAGAGCATTTATCAGAAACATTACAGTGCTCTAAAATGTTGGTCCTTGGCACTCTCAACATTATGAAGTACATAGCCTCAAAAAAAAAAAAAAAATTGGTCTGGTGAGTCCAAAAACTTTCAACTTCAGACCTGTATTTTTTTACATACATGTTATTCACTTATGGTTTGGTTGGACATTCAGTTTTTTAGTGAATTCAAATGAGTAAGTACCCAGTACTGATTTCTCCATCCAAAACCTATTTTGTTATCTACCTCCAATGAGATGTTACGGCTAACACTCATAGGGAAAATAGCTTTTGGTAAAATAGAGCATCTCACCGTCTTGTGGATCTGTGGTAACTGTCTCTAATTGACCATTCATACAGACCATACTGGTCACGTTAATAAAATTATTGGTGATTCTCCTTCAGTTCAGGAAATAAGAACTTGGAGTGAAACTTGCAAATTAATCATCACTGATTCTCATGAAAAGCAGCAGTATCAGACAACTTAAGAATAAGACAATCATCCACACTGAAAATAAGCATAATAACAAGGAAATGCCTCTACTCCCTGCCAAATAAAAGGTTAAAATAGTGATTGAGGTACCTAACCACATGTCTTCTAAGGCCTAGGCTGTATGATGCATTGTACAGAGATTGGAAGGTACAGCACAGGATCTGAAGAAGACTTTTAGATATTTCTGCAGTGGCACCTAGTCAGAAATACTAGGGCATGTCAGACAGCACCAGGCATTTACACTGCACAACTGTGAATCATTTCCTAAGTGACCACTATCACTGGCACATGAAAAAAGAGTTTGGTCTTGTAATTTCTCCTTTGAGTATAAAAATGGAGTGCAGTAATACAACCCAGAGTTTTTCAGTTTTGAGAAAAAAATTAATAAAAAAACCCAAAAAGTAAAATCTTCAGCTAGCAAGGGAAAAACATGAGATGAGTTATAAATACTGCACTGTCTGAGAAGTACAGAAGGGCAGAATAAGAACACAGGTGACAAGTTGTGTGTGTGCCAGTACTGATTTTATCACCTTCTTTTCCCATGGGGAGTACATAAAGTCTTGGAAAACCTGCTCTTAAATGTTTTCCCGCTTATCTACAACATAAGTTGCACATCTGACAGTGTCCTGATATTACCAGAAAACTTTGTTCAGCAGCATAATTTTATATATTGTCTATAAAAATACAGAAAAAACTCTATTTAAAGAGCCTTAAAATGAGCATCTGGGATCCAGAAGCTATTTTCTTCATCTTCTTCAGAAAACAGAGCTAAAATTAGCATTTGAATCTTTTTGGTTACAAAATCTAATGCTGGCACTCCTTAAAATAAATTATCATTAAAACAAAATAATACAATTGGATACTGTATTTGACTTAAAAAATTTATACGGAGATTTGAAGTCTACCACTCTGTTCAATATAGAAGCATACAACAGGGATATACTACTTGATCTACAGCCAACTGAAGTTGATAGGAGACTCCTTTAATGAAAGAGTTCAAGAGAGCATCACACAAAGTAAATGGATTAAAGTTTCTGAAGACATTTGAACTGCCTTTTAGAAACAGTTTTAATAATTGAAATGTACATTATTTCCGCCTTATCTCTAAGCTCCAAATACATACTGTGTAATAGTGTTAGCTAGAGTTAACCTGACTATATTAGGCAGAACATTTTATAACTACTTACTATATTATTCGTTTCCCCCCAGGCTTCATTTTTAATCTTCTCTTTCTCCTTATTTTGTTGTGCTTTTACTTTTTTTTTTTTTTTACTTGATGCTTCCAGAGCATGCACATCAGGAGATGCATTTTTCATTATCTGAAATTTTAAGTCAAAATACAGAGTGGGGAAAAAAATTTGAAGGGAATCCTATATTGATAGCTAATTTCTCTAGCCTTTACAGATCTTTGTTACTAGAGCTGTTGACCAGATTTGCAAAGGGGAGCATTGTAATTCAGAAAAAGGGATGACTGAACAAGCTGCTCACTCCTCTGAAAGGGCCAAATACTGCCCACCATTTCTACCCTGCAAATAGACTCCTTTATTTCTAGAAATTTATATAAATTACACATAAAATTGGCCACCATTTTAATTCCTGTGAATACCTCTACATTGGAAAGAGAGCTGATAGGGACAACAGTTGGAGAAAGGTCTTTCTTCTTCCTCACAAAAGCATATTGATAACAAATGCCTGTGCAGTCTAGAGTGCACACTCAGTAAATTTGAAGAAAACATTGTTCTGCTGGAGGTTGGGAAGGCTCTGCAGAGGGATCTGGACAGGATGGATCAATGGGCTGAGGCCAGTCATTGAAGTTCAACAGGGCTAAGTGCTGTGCCCTGTACATGGGTCCCACCTACCCCTGGCAGCGCTACATGCTGGGGGAAGAATGACTAGAAAGTGGCACAGCAGAAGAGGACCTGGGGCTGCTGGTCAAGAGCAGCTCAATATGATCCAGTGTGTGCCCAGGTGGCAAAGAAGGCCAATGGCATCCTGACCTGTATCAGCAACAGTGTGGCCAGCAGGAACAGCGCAGTGACTGTCCCTCTGTACTCAAAACTGGTGAGGCTGCACCTCAAGTACTATATCCAGTTTTGGGCCTCTCACTAGAGGAAAGATATTAAGGTGCTGGAGGGTGTCCAGAGAAGGGCAATGGAGCTGGGGAAGGGGCTGGAGCACAAGTCTGATGAGGAGCAGCTGAGGGAACTGGGCTTGTCTAGCCTGGAGAAAAGGGGACTCAGGGGAGACTTTATCCCTCTCTACAGTTAGCTGCAAGGTAGTTGTAGCCAGGTGGATGCTGGTCTTTTCTGCCAAGTAACAAGTGACAAGACAAGTAGAACTGGCTTCAAGTTGTGCCAGGGGAGGTTTAGATTGGATATTAAGAAACATTTCTTCACTGAAATGGTTGCCAAACATTGGAGTAGGCTGCCCAGGAAAGTGGTTGAGTCACCATCCCTGGAGCTATTTAAAGAATGTGTGGATATGGCACTTGAGGACATGGCTTGGCAGCACTGGGTCAACAGTTGGACTTGATCATCTTAGAGATCTTTTCCAACCCAAACTGTTCTATGACTCTATACAGTCAATGCAGCAAAATTCAACACTTCAAGATTTGCCTTCCTAGTGACAGGGATACACAAGTATTTGAACTTCTTCACAAAAGTGACTATGGGCCACAATCACTCCCATCTTAAGTATGGCAGTAGTTATTTCTGAAAGGATGTCTTCACTCTGACACCTATGAGAAGTACAAGTGTTGCACACGTGAGGGGGAAATATCATGGCCATGCAATCTGAGTCTCCTATTCATCCCCACTCATCACTGAAATAGCCAGTATTGTTCTCATCATTTTCAGAGCAATTGCTGCCATCCATAAGGATTTCAGTTACAATCAGGATATTGGTATAATCAGGATCTCAACAACAGTCTATTAGCATGGTTTTTCAGACACCTTCAGGTCAAAGAAAAAATTTGCCCTCCTAGTAGGTCCCAAGAGGGAGATTGCTTTCCCCAGGTAACAGTAGAGACTGACAATGGCTTGATGCAAGGCTGTGCACCAAAGTCATGGGTGTCCAGACATTCTCCTTCCTAAGCACCTGCCTGATATATCTGGTTGACAAGAAGTACATTCATGTGCTTGTGGTCAAGAAATGGCTTCTCCCATGGTCATTTTATCAGAAAACTTAGTTGTTTTTTGCATATTTTTTTCCTTTACTTTTACCTTCTTTTCTACACTGCAGCACACTCCCACAAAGATTTTCTGAACATTTTTCACCTTATCAGTCCCTTCGTGGAGACTATGTCTACTTCTGTTCCCACAGCATACAGGTGCTTACTTTCGCAGTAACTGAAATATCTAACTTAAGCCCCTAAGTTCAGCATATGCAAGATCTGGTGAAATTTAGTATCTAATGATGCACAGAAGGTCAAATCAGATAATCTAATAATCCATTCTGGCATAATATTTACAAAATATATATGTAGTGTAATAGAGATATATATAAAATTACTGATTTATGGCAAAATTATTATGATATGTATCTGGCCATACCACAGTAGCAGATCAATATAGTCCATTAATGCGCAGATTATTTAGCTTTTAGTGTAGCTTTTCAAAAGGATTATTCTTTGTATTTCTACTCTGAAATTACTGCTGAGCAAAGAACATAGATCTGGGATCACAAATGTGTGATACCAAATATGCAAACTTGACAAGAAAATGCATTTTTTTATGACATTTATGGCAGAAGATTTATTATGTTCTTGACTATTCATGTCCGCATTTTTATACCCTTAGATTTTGTAAATTATGTGGTAGGTGTTTTCAGGGTCATCACCTAGTGACCGTAACTGTTAGTTTAAATAAAAGCCCGGACTCTTTACAGAATCCTGCACAGTTTGGGGTTCAGCACTGAATGTTGTTGGGCCAAAGGAAAACAAATGGGACATGTTCATCTCTTTTCATTTAACCATCTTTGCACAGTGAGCATAAAATATTGGCAGACAGATACAGAATGCTTCTGTGGCTGAAGTATGCACAGAACTTAGAGCAGCCCTAATGTGATCAAAGAAAAAATACTGGAGAAGGTAATTTACTTCAACATTTTTTTACTAGTTGAGGAACAGCAGTTTGACTAATGATCTTCACCACAAATATTCTCAGTTACAAATAGAACAGCAAAAAGGGACTGAGATAGTTCTGTTAAACTGCTAAGTAGTTCACTGAAAGCCAGCCCAGGAGGGTAGGAAGATGTTTAAACACAAATAAACAGTAGATATACTGCAATATAGTTTTCAATACTCTTCTGTATATGCTTTCTAAATCCAAATGCTTACTTGCAAAGCCATCAAGAATTCATTTGGGTCCCTGAAGATAGTATTCCTCTCTCTCTTTACCTTTCCCTCCCATCTTACCAACAGAGAGACATATTATGTCCCAAAATACTACAGTTATGACAAAATACTTTTTGCCTGTTCCTTGTTTTCTAGGCATAAAAAGAGGCAATACATGATCCACTACAACTGCACACACCATGCAAGGTTAAACACTTTCGCCTTTAAAACAATAGGGCTCTATGAATTATCACACAGGCAAGTTCAACATGAGTTGATATGCACTCCTTAATTTTAAATATGATTAATCTACTGAATCAAGATATTAATGAATGTTGTTCTTTCCATATCAATAATGAATCCACTCAAATATACGGGATTACTTAGAACAGAATCATGTCTGATTTCTAGCATTTTTTGTAGGTATTAAAAATATGTGCTCCTCATCCAAACAAAGCTTTTAGAGCCCAAGGCACTCTTACCTGTTAGAGCCCTTGAGCCTCCTTTTACAAGAAATGAAAATTCAAACAGAAATAAGTTTTGTAGTTTATAGTTGCTTTGGTACTTTGGGCCTTACAAGTCCATTTCATGCTTCAAGTGCCAGCTGATATTTCAAACAAAGCTTTTAGGTCAATACCATACTTTAAATATAAGCCTTTTATCTTGAAAATTTTA
This sequence comes from Pardalotus punctatus, assembly GCA_013400915.1. Lineage (NCBI taxonomy): Eukaryota > Metazoa > Chordata > Aves > Passeriformes > Pardalotidae > Pardalotus > Pardalotus punctatus. The sequence goes on along the minus strand of VZTX01012867.1, from coordinate 111,369 downwards.
ACTGTTATTTGAAAGTCAATATATTTATATCCACTATTATTTTATGAAGATTAAAAGTTGACTCTGCTGTCAGGGTACCTACCTTTAACTCTCCAATAGAAGACAGAAGTCCTGCCCCGTAAGCACGCAGTTGTCCTTCTTGCTTGCAAAGGCCAAACTCAATCGTAAAGAAATAGCACTGTAAAATATACAGATATTCAGACACATGTAGGATAGTTGCAACCAGGCACTTCAGCAATAACAATCAGTACCATATTCACTTGCTTGCCCCACTTCTTCAGAATTATCTATTTTTAATATAAACTCAGATAAAGTATATTATTACTGCTACGTAATTTAAGTGTCATGTTCAGCAGTAAGGGAGCTTTGCACAAAAATGTGAGATTTTGGTCTTTGTCTGAGCACCCAAGTAGTTCACAGGAATGGCCCATTAGGAACAGACAAGCAAGATAATTTTTAGGCATTAAAGGTGCTGATAGTAACCTACAAAGATTTTTGAAACCTTCAGAAATAAATGGGATGCTTTAAAATAAAATTCCGCAAGGTAGTTGGTCTGCCTGTCTAGGAACATCTGAAAATCTCAACGATGTAGGTCAGAGCACTCAGTTTTAAGCTCAAGCTGATACCACTTTAAAGTCTGCAACATACTTAATGTTGTCTTGAGTTAGAATGAAGTTACCTACATGTATGTGCTTAAGAGCCTTTTTGAGTTGAGGCCTTAGTTTTCACTAGATTTTTACTCTATCACAAATAAAGAACTAATATGGCATTTGGATTCTTAAAATGCAGAAAGAAAATTATATTCAGTCAAACGAATTCACATGACCAATCCATTACAATTGCTCTTCAGGTCTACATTCAATCAGGTAACATATCTGACCATAAAACTGATGAGAAGCTGTGAAAAGAGATGTGCTAAATCAACATAACGGTACTGTACATAACTTTGCTGTATCCATCCAATGAAGTTTAATATTAGGAAGATCATTAGAAGCACAGATGGCCCACTGTCCACTAAATGCAAAAGACCTGTCACTTCAGCTCCTATTGTACTGAGTTTTAGTTTGGTTTTGTTAAGACTCATCAAGATTTTTTTTTAATATTAGATAAAACAGTTGAGATTAAGATAGTAACTATTTCTATATATGAAGGCTTTAGGAAGTTGAGTTCTAACTTACACAATAATATTGCACATACATATACACACATATCACTATATCTGTTTGTGTTTATTACATTATCTGACAATTTCAGGTTTTGTGCAAATGGGCATAACTCCACTGAACCTAGCAGATTTACATGTCTTTGCAGGAAATATGAGTTTAGGATAAGAAATAGCCCAGTATTTGGTACTAAATTTTAATTACTTTAAAATAACTTCAGACTGGATCCTAATACAAGGGGTTTTTTTCCATTCACTTCCTCTTTAACTCCCAGCTCTTCCAGACTGAGTATCATATTAAATGTAGAAGACCAGAAATTAACAGCTCTTTTAAGTTCAAAAAATCTTTAGAAATTAGAAATTATTAATTGCTTAGCCTCATAGAAGTTTCTGTAGAGCTAGTGATTCATTCTGTAGAGCTAGTAGAAGGGTATAATTAAAAAAAAGAAAAAAACATGAGCCCTGTGTCTGATCCAAACCTACTAAGTCAGCTGAGAAGAAGGAATAATTGCAAGGACTTCAAATCTCTTAAGTCAGTTCCATCACAGAAGCCAAACACACTGATATCCATAAAGGGAGGGGAAAGCACAACATCATCAAACAAAACAAAACAAAGAAACAAACCCAAAAAAAATCTAATTTCTACCTCTGGCTTTGCTATTGACCCAGGTAAATCAAGCAGACATAAAATTTTTCAGTACGTCCAATGAGCTGAAATCACCACTAAGAAGGAGGCCAAGACAATTGGTTTCCAAAAATGTCACCTAGAGGACAAAGAGTCAGGTACACAAAATGACAAAGGCATCACAGTAGAATTAATGAGTGAAGCTGAAAGACCTACCATAAAGAGTACAAACTTTGCTTTCCTGCCTAAATATTTTGCCAGAAAAACCATCAGTAGGCCACAGTCCTGGTTCTACACATGCTAACATTGTCAGCAACAAACTACTCAGCTTTACACTTAAATCCCACTAACATCTTTGAATTTGCCCTGCTCTTCCTTAACTCCCTTAAAGGAACCTATCAGGTACTAGTTCTTATACTGTGGACATGAACATTCTGACAGACATACAGCAGGATTTGACTCCTGATAAAACACAGTGATCATGCTCATTTTCATTCTTAAAAACAACAAAAAGGAGGTGTCTGGTGTTTGTCTCTTATAGATTTGTAAGAGTGGCACTTTGTCCCCATATGTGGAACACCTTTACTGTTGACCTTTCTTATGCTGAAGAAGAACAAAACCAATGTCATGCTGCTCCCAGGAGGAAGTCAAATGCCCATTTAGCAATCTATAGGGCAAGTGGAGGGAGGGAAGAGAAACATTCTCCACTCCTCTGAGAATGTGCACTCTGAGAATGAGAGGATGGAAAGGGCAGAAGGCAGAGAGCTAACGCAGGTAAAGGAGACAGCAATCCCTGATCCTGGTCACAAGACAGGGAGAACTAGATTCCACTTCCTCCTTGATGGATAGATAGCACATAAAGAGGGGGCTCCTTTTACATTAGTTCAAAAATTATTATAATTGTTACTAATATAAAAGAGAGTCATATTTATGAGCCAACACTTGCTGGTGGGAACCAGTCTCTAGTATTTATGACTTGTATTCTCAGTATAACTAACTAAAATAAAACACATAAATGGCAATATGTCTGCATACTACTAACTTGTGCTATCAAACTACAGCATTAAGAAACGCCCTTCAAATTACAAGATGATTTATAAATTTGCCATATGCAACAACTACAATTTTATATTTAAGAGAGCCCCGCTCAGCCAAGAAAGTGCAATAGCTCACCCAATGCTGCCATCTTCAGATGGTTAGACAGTGATACACAATTCCCCTTACCTGTCTACTCAGACACAACAGAGGTGGCTCAGCGCACTAGAGTTTGCAGGCTTTGGTAAGTTGTGTTCTCAAGCCTACAAACACCGAGGCATACTGATAAGGAATTTAAATATTAACTATATAGTGGCACTTTTCATAGACCAGGCACATAGATACCACACTAAATGCCTCTCTTTGTATGGTAAACTACAGTTGTGATACTCTATATTATACATAGAATAAGTGCACTGGAGTGGGAAAGACTGAAGAAAGCTGTTGACATGAGTATGTTTTTTGAAGCCTCACCTGAACAAAAAATTTATTATTACACTGCTGTTACACATAGGCTGGTGAATGCAAGCACAAACAGGGGCATCCAGGCTCTCCAGCTCTGATTTCAAATCTTGGACCTGTCTCAGGCATAGTTCCTAGACTGTGGCCCCAGATATTTGTTTCCTCTACAAACTACAGGAATATCTGATTACCTACCTTTACTTTTCCTACCTTTACTTTTAGTTTCCACCTCATCTTTGGGGGGAAGTGCTGATTTGCTACAACCTATAGATAGGCCCTTGAAGTAGGACAGGTGGCTTTCCATGTTCTATAAATTCTGAAGTTCCCAAATAGCTAAAACACTGCTCTGTTAGTCAAATCAGCAAAATGAGATGAAGAATCAAAGTGCAAAATGAGGGATTAGAAATAATTTTTATACCAAGTGACATCAATCAAGATTGTGCCAGGAACACAAGACAGTGTTCAGTATGATTTTATTCTATTTCTCTTATTTATTCAAAAATATATGAAAGATACCTTACAGTCATGCTTATGAAACATTGTCTAATGGGTTCAAAAATTATTCAGCAGATGCATGGAAGAAAATCCAGTTAAGGACAATAAAATACTAATAGAGCAAATTTCTTCCTTCAGAGCCCCTGAATCAAAAGTCATTGGCAAGTAAAGCAGTACATCAGGAAAACACCACCATATGGCTTTAGACATACATTGTCCTGCAGGTGTCTGCAATTTGTCTGTGTCAGAGACAAGATACTGGGGTAGCTTGTCTGGCCAAGTGTATGTGTGATTTTAAGAGCCAGACCAGTTGTCTTGCTGTTGATAGGAAAGATAGAGAGAAGATCAAGCCCTGGCAAACTCCAAACCTGGTCTCCAGGGTAAACACAGTGACTATTCTTTGCATTCAGATGCTGCTTTGCATTATAAACTGGACTACCAAAAGAAAAGGAAAAAAATCCGTGACAGCTATGACAGCTAACAGAAAAAATCGTTATTCGAGGGTGCTGAGATATTTTCAAAGGCAAGAAAAAAGGTCTGATAGGCTCAATTCTCCTCACCTGTCTGGTTTCTAAGCCTCTGAAAATCCCTTCTCACACCACATCATTTGCATTTGAGAGTCTCCCTGCTGGGACCTGTGCAAAGAGCTTGTGCATGGTGTTGAGTCCTAGTGTCACAGAGTCAGTAGCTCAAAATCTGACTTGTCCATAAAAAGGCCTTTCAAGCCATTCCACTTTGCTCAATTTTCTTATCATACAGCTGGAGACCGACATTTGTGTTCACTTGGCAATTGTCAGCATGATGTATAGCATCTCTAAATTTTTTTCCCTAAAAGTACCTTATAAAAATGTTGTCAGTATGTGTCCTGAGAACAACAGCCACGTCAAGAACTGATTCACTTGCACTCCCTGCCACAAGGGGGAAAGAATGAGAGACTGTATAATTGCATGACTGCAATGCTGGTACATGAGCAGGAAGACTCACCATTACATGAACTGCCAATGTAATGGTGCTACAGCCCCATGTGTAGTAGCACAATCAATTTATATGTATATAAAGTTAGTTGCTATGAAGACAACACAACTATTAATATATGTAAGTCCTTCCAAGACCAGTGTCAAATAAATATCCTTAAGAAAACATATTTATATTGTTTCTACTGGATTTCAGATTTCAAAGGATATTTGGATGGACCTCAACTCAAATGCATGTTATATATTCACAATATGCAAAGATTAATTCATTTTTCTTTAGGAGCCCTTTGATATTTTACCTTTGAAAATATTTACCCAGAGATTAAATCTCTCATATAGTTCTAATTATCTCATAAATAAATAATTATATACCACTGAAAGACTTTCAAAAATCCCATTGTTAGAAATTTATCCTAAGAATTAATGAAATAAAAATGTTTTCATTCCCTCTGTAAAAGGCGCTCAAATTGCAAGCAACTCTCAACTCAGAAATATATGTGGGTCTCAGTTGTGTTTTCTTTCTTCATTCAGAGCTTGTGCAAATAAATTTTTTAATAGTTGCTTATTTTTCAGTCTCAAAGACATCAATAGTCACCAAGAAAAAAACAGCTAGCATTTCACATTTGACTGAATTATTCAAAATTCACAGTCTGTTGAGTAGTATCAGGAATGCTCTACTACAAGAAACAGATAGATGTAACACAGGTAACCCAGGCAACTAGCCAATACAGCCCAGTGTTGGAGTCCGGACCTCAAGCAATACCAGCTATTTGACAGCTATTCATGCAGGAACATTACTGAGTGGAAATGCTGAGAGATTTTTGAACAACAAATAAATCTCATGATGAGCTTGTGAATAGATCAAAAGCAGAAAAGAAGTAAAATTCAATAGCTAAGTCTCATTATAGTTGATTCACCTACCTCCAACAAAGGCAGTGACCCTTTTCACAACCAACAGCATTTCTAAATAAAAAAACCCAAAGTTTAATTCTCCAGACTTACCTTCTTGAAGCATTTTGTTTAGAAAACCAAAAAAAGCATTTAGACTCACTGAAATGAAGTTTCCTTTGGGGATTTCAAAGTGAATATATTTAACAATATTCTCCTTTTTCCCCTCATCTGACTGCTTCACATTCAGACCTTTCACTAAGGGTGAATGCTTGGAACAATCTCTTTATAAACAGAACTTCGAGTAGATGTGGTGTTGCTCATTAGAGAGCTCAGGGATAGGCGCACATGAGCCTTTGCATTTCTGTCGACAGTCACAGCACACAGTACCACTATATGCAAACGCCTCTAATGCACGGCTTGATATAGTCAGAGAAATCATGGCCTGTATTGAGCACAGGGAGGTTTAATCCCTCGTGAATACTTTGAAATTATGCTTGTTTTCTCAGGAGTTTCTGCAGGAAAAATTCATAATGGTAACCAAAATAAAATTATCATCATGAGTTTGTAAGGGAGCAGAAAATGTACCTCAAGCAGAACAAGTAAGGAGGTAACACTCTACCTCCAGCCCTGGGGAGCCCAGCCAAGACAAGACAACGTGTATGGCAGCTGCCAACCTTGCAGGTGCAACATGACTTCTGGAATAAGGCCTGGAGGACGATCCTACTAACAATTTTGTGTCTCCTGAGAGAATACTTATGTTGTTCATTCTCACATGGAGGAGACCCTCTTGCTACTCTAAAGGGCAAGCAGAGAGAATGGAGGATGAAGCACTTCTGGGATTTTTGTGCTGTTGCAAAAAAAGTTAGTTCCCACATAGCTGAAGCCACTTAGTATCCCACTCATGTTTGAACTACTTCAAAATAATCTGAACTTAGGTTTTCTCTGTGCAAAGATGATGTCCGTCCACCAGCCCTCCCATTTTATCTTGGTTGAAAACCTTGGAGTCCTTTGGAGGTGAAGAATCAGGAACCTCAACACTTACTCAGAAATTCTGGTGTTTCCTGACAAGGCTACAATTCCCTTCCACCAAAGCTAGCAGTCACAGAGATGGTACAAAAAATCAATGCCCCAAAAAGCACACTTGCCTCAACTTGCTCAACACCACCAGTAAAAGAACTCCTAGCTTTTTCAACATAATTAAATAACAGTGTTGAAACTTAATATGCAGCTAAGAGATGAGATCACTGAAACTAGAAACTGCTGCTTAGACAATTGTTAAACATAAGTCATTGAAGCCCTAATACTTTGCCCTTCCTATTTCCCCTTACCTGTCATTTGACTCTTATCTTGAACAACTTCTAAAACCTGGGGGTTTAAGGTTTATAAATTTCATGTGGAGTTATTAAGAAAAAATGATGTACAATAATGAGCCATTTCCTTTCCATTTTATTTTACAACATAGAACATGAATTCACATTCAGTGTTCCCTGTTTTAGCTGAAGCAAGTATTTTCTCATTTCTTTTTCAAGCTCTTGGTTCAAATTTCAGTGTTCCAGAGATTTCACACAGGTAACATAACAGGGACAGTGAGGTCTTTTGACATGTTAGCTGGGACTATGAGAGATGGGGTCCTCTGAAGTCAAAGAAAAAGGGAAAGGAAGGGAAGGGGAAGGGGAAGGGGAAAGGGAAAGGAAAAGGGAAAGGGAAAGGGAAAAGAAGGAAAAGGAAAAGGGAAAAGGGGGGGGGGGGGAAGCTGAGCAAATATATCACTTCTGTCCGACCACACTCTTCAGTCTATGCTGCCTCATATGACACACTTGGTTCATTAAGATTCTTCAAAATTCACAGGCTACAAACAAGGACTCTATGGCTTTGCCATTCCTGTTTTCCTTATCTCTGTCCTGCTACTCTTACAAACTAGAACTTGGCATTAACACAACCTACCAAAGCAAGAACAGTCCTGATTTTATAGGCTACAGGGGCAAGGGCTAGCACCCCATAGTGTTCTCCTTGGCCTTGTGACTTATGTTACTGCTTGGAGAGTATGACTCCTCCAGCAAAGAGCCAGGGACTTGAACACTGACAGGAAACATCACACAAGTGAGAGCAAAATTTGAAACAAATATACATACAAAGCTTTCCTTTGCCTGACAGCATACTCATTTTATGGGTCATTGACCCTAGGACTGTTACCCCAAATTGTGAATTGCCTTGCTTAGAAGAATATCCAAAGAACAGATAAGAACCACCTCAGAAGACACTTTTCTTCCCCCAGCATCCAGAGCCAGAATCTCTACAGATGCCTAGCTCAGTCCTGAGAACCCATTTACGACAGTTACCTGTAGACCTCAGCACCAGTCCAACACTGTTTGTCCTTCTCTAAAAAGACCACACTCCATTCCACAGCAAGCATGCTAAGGAGGAGACTCAGAAGAGAAAGCATAGTTTCAACACTCCATGAAATACCAATAAAATCTCTTCAGGCTGTGGAGAAAGAGTTCATCCTTTTGAAAATCCTGCAATGCTCCAAGGAAACCACTAAAGGGGAAAACTGGCACAGGACTGTCTTCCACTTATCCTAGAAGAAGATTTTGACAGACCGGTACAGTAAATCCACAGATTATCAAGTAGCAAAGGTGAAGAAACTAATCACAGTACAGGCAATCCTCACTTTGGAAGCAGGGAGTTTACTGAATCACTGCCCTGTGCCAGTCCACTGCCAGAATTAATCACTGTGAGCTGGGAGGTCTCTTTAGTAACTACCCTCAACCAGCCCAGAGACAGACCCCCAGTGTCTGCCCTAACAGGCATTCCCCTGGGGAAGGCACCAGGCTCATGTGGTGCTTCTCATGATGCCATTCCTTGGAGATGGCTGTGTCCCCACTAATTGCCAGGTCAATTACTGCCTATGACAGTAGCACTGCAGGGAGTGATGCAGGACAGCCACTGAGCCTCTCATGCCATTTTAGCCAAGGAGGGGTATGATGTTCTTGTGTACATGATCAGCTGCAAAAGTCCTAATGTATCTACTAATGAGGGGAGGTTATATCTTCAGAAAGGGGAGCAGCATCCTGGGACTGAAAGGGTCTCAGAACTTTTTCAAGTTCTGTAACTCCAGGGTCAAAAACACATTGAAGAGACAGGGACAACTGGCCAGTGGAGTTTTAAAATTCTTATTTCAAGGAAAAAATGCACTATTTCTTTACAGTCATATTAGTTTCAAATTTATTTCTGAAGAGCAAAAAAGGGTTAGGACTTCATTCCAAAATTACCAGCATCCATACTAATTTTCTAAACATTTTAAACAGAAAATCAAGTTCTTGCATCTACTTACTGAAAACTGATTTAATACCTAAGACTTGTTTTCAAACATCACTGTTTCTAACAGCAACACTGCATTTAAACTCAATGTTCTTTTAATCACATAAATGCCAAGGGACTCCCAAAAGCTTTTGTGACTCTTAATGCATTAGCTCAACCTGCTTTGCAAAAAAGAAGCAAAAAAAGATAGTAGGCATAAGCACAAAAGTGTAAGTTCTATTCATGTCAAGCTGACAGACAGATCAAAGAAGAAAAGTAGCTCAGGGAATTTTAAATATCTTTTAATTTTGCTACTAAAAATATATCCAAATTGAAGATGTTTTTCACAGCCCCAAACAAATTTTTTTCAAGTATAGTTGAGCACCTTCTTGCAGCACCCTGATTTTCAGCAGCGAGAGCATGTAAAATTAATCTATCATAACCACAGAGTAGTCAACTGAGTCACCACTGACTTACTTGCTTAAAGTGACTTACTTAAAGTGGGTAAACACACAGCAAATCACATGAACATGTATTCGGCAAGGTGTTAAAAATATACTGAGCAAGTACCTGTGAGCAGAGAGATCACGGCTCTTCATTGTACTGAAGTCAAAGGAATTTATAGTGGCTGTGGTCTGGAAGTGACTTACCAAATGTGAAGATCCAAAATTACTCCTAAATTGTCACTAGTGATCAGACTCCCACTGATATACAAGAATTCTGTGCTTGTATAGGTCCTAAATTAATTGCAGATGTATAGTATGGATCTGTACATAAGCTAATATACTTATTCAAAGCTGAAAAATTAATCCTATAAAGGTGTTTACGTTCAAGAGATGTAAAATGTCTTGTTAAACTATAATTTTAGCTACTTTTATGTAGTCAAACTATATAATTATTGCAATTACAGCCTACTGGTTCAAGGTAGGGAACAAAAATATCCAGGGGAAAAAAAGAGTAATATGCTTTACAGGGAGAAAAAATTATAATCTGTGAGTACCCACTCTTTCCAGCACTTCTTGAAAAACCTCTGAGCTCAAACTGCTTTATCTAGCACTATTAGTAGATGCCATCTTTATGAATGTCACAGTTATGATCTATAGAAAGTTCTCTATAAGGTAGAGAATATATAAAACTGACAGCTAACAACTGAAACAAGGTTCCCCAGTCTAAACTAATGCTACGTCTGATGCAAAAGCAAACTAACAAACAGAATAAGAGAATGGAGGGGTTGTTCAACATGTGCCTGAAAGGGCACCATCATGTTGAAGCTCTGCGGACCTTGCACTGCAACAATTTCAGCCACAGTTGGAATCAAACCAAACCAACCAAAATTAAGTCACAAGGCCCTTCTCTGTAACCTTTGGCTTCAACAATGCTCTTAGAATATTTGCTTTAACTTTCCAAAATCATCAACAAATAAAACAAAAAGCTGTATACAAGAACTTCAGAAGGCCTGCTAGCTCTAAGAAGTAGCTAACAGAATTTGTTGCCTGCTGTACCACATGAGTCTGGATCAAGAAAGAGACACAACTGCAAAATCATGTGTCCTCCAGAATCAATTCTATCCCCAGAGAAACCCATATTCCTAAATAACAAGTTTTGACAAGTAAATGATAAACATTAATCAGCAAGAAATTCTACTTTCGTTTGCATGCATAGAATGCTATTGGCTTTTAGGAGATAGTATGCATGGAAATGAGGTTAGTATTTAGCCCACAGACCCAGCTCATTGAAAGCAATGGCAAACTGCCCCCTGGCCATCTGTAGCAACAGCATTGGACCTATAAATATATAATTAAGCTATACTTGCAAAATTATTATGGTAGATCACCCAAAAATATCTCAATTAAAAATTTATGCGACCATATTCCATCCAGCACTTTGATGCCATTTGATAGAAAGGTGAGGACAGGCATAAGAACCACTTCCAAAGTTGCAGCATTAAGTAATTAAGTCCTCGGAATAGCTAGCTCTTTATGGATGCCAGATATATTTTGTCTTACTTCCATACTTCAATCTGTGCTTACAAAGAAAGTACTCAAACATGTTGGGTGAGATAATTAGACTGAAGACATGAGATATATCTAGTCCTGTGGTTGTGAACATTAAGTTAGGATCTGTTCAGCTCTGTACAGATATGTATTTTAAGATTCTTTCCATAAGATACTATTTGGGCTATGCATAATAGCTACATGTGTGAATGTCCTTTTGGAAGCAAAACTATTCACTGAAATGTCCCAGACAATAAAAAGAATAGTGCACAGTTTGAGGACTTTAGTGTGGCCACATCTGGAGTGCTGTGTCCAGTTTTGGGCTCCTCAGTATAAGAGAGACATGGAGCTCCTGGAGCAGGTCCAGCAAATGGCTATGAAGACTCAGGGACTGGAGCATCTCTCTTATGAGGAGAGACTGAGGGAGCTGGGCCTGTTCAGCCTCAAAAGGGGACGACTGAGAGGAGACCTCATCAATGTCTATCAGTATCTGAAGGGAGGGTGTCAAGAGGATGGATCCAGGCTCTTCTCAGTGGTGCCCAACAATAGGACAAGAGGCAACAGGCAGAAACTGGTGCACAGAAGTTCTACCTGAACATGAGGAAGAATTTTACTGTGGGGGTAACCATGCACTGAAACAGATTGCCCAGAGAGGTTGTGGAGTCTCCCTCACTGGAGACATTCAAGAACCATCCGGAGCACAATTTTGTGCAATGTGATCCAGGATGACCCTGCTTGAGCCAGAAGGCTGGACCGGATGATTTATTGTGGTCCCTTCCAACTTTACCCATTCTGTGACACTGACTCTGTGATTACACATAACTGTTTTGGTTTCTGCCTGAATTCATAATTTCCTGGCTTCCTTCTCCTGATGGCATCACTGACCTCTGAAATGAGGATTGGGTAGCAGGGTAGCAGCCACGGTTGCACAGCACAGTGCAGCAGGATGCACACACCCCTGAGTAAGAGGAGCCTGGAGCTGGCCTTACCCCAACACCACTGCAGGTCCCAGCCAGGCAACCAAGCAGCTTCATTCAGGGAGCTGCTCCTAAGAGAACCCTCCCTGCAATCACCAAAGCTATTTTTGCATAGCACTCCTCAGCTGCTCTGGCTCCATGGAAAGCATAGGTAAAACGAACTCCTCCACCTGTGTACCCATAGCACAGACATTCCCTCAGTCCTAAGCAAGACCTAGACATGGCTGAAATGAGCTGCTACATGCTAAACTCCTTCACGTCTTCATATATCTGTGCTGCTGCTGGAGGATGTCCATGTCTTGTACAAATGGCTTAAATAATGTGTCACAGTGTGAATGATACCTACATAGAGTCCAGGATTCACTCTTTCATTCTACATACTTGTGAAAGCCCAGGGGCAGTCAGGAAAAGCAGTAGCAATATATTCCAGATCTTTCCTTTATTGATCTTTCCCCCACCACTATTTAAACCTTTATTCCCATAATTTATGAATGCTTTGTTAGTAGTTGTTACCCAAAATGTTTGCCTTATTGTTGCTCACTGGAAGCTTATGCTGGGTAATACTTTCTTTAGTCCAGGTCACATTTGTTCTATAAAAGATACTTTATGCCTTTTTGCTAATACATTATCTACTCTAGGTCAAAAGAGAAAACAAATATGCAAAAAATCCTATCAAAATTCATAGACTCCTTTCACCCATTCCTCAACCTATCTCAGCTGCATCCAACACTGAATTGGCAGATGCTTGCTACTTGCATGCACTCCTAAATTCCACAATTTTTCTTAAGCTATTTTTCAGGCTCACTTTCATTACTACTGTAGCAGAGCAAACACTCAGAGTGTGAGCTATTGAACTACTGGCAAAGATTACTATTGCAGAATCTGCAATTTCTTAATGAAAATGAAGTTGCTTTTGAAAATAAACAAACGTAATTAGCAAGCCAGTGCTGTGTGAAATTTGCACCATTCTCTTGTTAACCTCTATGTCAAAATGTATTACTTGTGTGCAAGAAAATTTGCATTTGCAATTCAGTAACCTCACAGATTATGATCTAACCACTTTTGGAAACAAAATGCTACAAGAAATAAAAGCAAATCCAGTCTCTGGCTGCAATTTGTTATTTTAATAGAGCCTTTTTATTTAGTGCTTCTAACTGCTTAGGGCATGATCTTTATAAATCACATCCTGTCTAAAATGAACTATATTATTTCTATGGTAAAATTTCTAATTTCTTCCCTGCTCCCAATTAAATCAAATTAGTTCTCTCTTACATCTAGCTTCCTCATTACAGGGCTGGGCCCAAGGATACAAATTCATAAGTACATTACAGAACAACACTTTTTCTAGCTACGTGTGAGCACAAAATTTTGTCTGTTAGGGCAACATGAGATCCTTTCAAGAAGCAGGTTACTGACCTGACCAACTGGGCACCCTCACAGCAACAGGTGAGCCCTTTCACCTTCTTAATTTTGAGGGACCCAGTACAAAGCTCAAAGATGTATCTTTTCAAGATTAACACATCCTACATTGACCTACCCCTTTATGGTCAGAAACTGGAGGGACTCAAACCCTTGTATGGTGATGCAAGATGAATCCATCCATTGAATCCTACTTTCCTCCTGCATACAGCCAATTTCTTTCATCCCTAAGCAGTAAATGGTGTCAGCTCTCCAACACCAGGCCCACTCTTCCTACCCTACACAAGCCCCCACTTCTATAGCAAGCACATACAAAACTGACAACGCCACAGTGCTACTCAATCAAAATTCGGGTTAGGGTTCACGCTGCTCGTTTACCCTGATCCACAATCTGGTAACTGAGATATCCTCTCTCTTTTCCAGTCCTAGCTGGAAAGGTGGGAAGGATTCAAGGAAGGAATAACATCCTCAACAGCACGAGGAGCAACTAAACAAACAACTGGTTTCCAATCCAGGAAAGTAGAGAACTAAGAAAGAAAATGTGTTCTGTAGTCATGACGGCATACAGAAAGCCTCCAGGGATTATTTGATCGACCTCTCTTCACTTCCAAAAAACCTAGTAGGAATCAGGTTAAAAACAAAAAAATGAGATAGTTCACCAGACAATGAATAGTTGAGCCATAGAACTCACTGACAAAGTTACGGCTGGTACTAAAAATTTATGTGTCTTCAAACATAAACAGCTGTCCCTGGACAGAAATCCTTCCAGAATAATTAAATGCATAGAAACCACATTGTGGGAACAAAGTTTCCCAAGTTTTTGAATGGTGAGAAGCTTGGAAAATACTTGATCATAATCAGGTATTCTCATCCTGTTCTTTCTTTTCCCCTAAGCAGCTATTTATGACTTGGGCACAAGGCACCAGACATGGCCCTGAGCAGCACAGCAACTCTTACAGATCCAAACCTGAAAACAGACTCTCCAAACCCAGAAAAAAAGCCTCATCAGACTGCCACAATTCCTGCAGAAAACACTGAGCATTAGGTCCCAATTCTATCAATGGAATTCTAATCTGGAGTGCTAGTTTAAAACTAGGTAGGTATCTCTACTGAAATTTTTCTTCTTGTGCTACAAACCTCTGACAGAATGACTATAAAAATGCACTTCAGGAGAACACTGCAGTATTCTAAAATATTAAACATTGATCTCTGGAATCTACAGTGGATTTTTTCCCCTTTAGTCCTGTTCTGTGACATATGTACTATTTTTCTGCCCACCTTTTTGATTATGCATAATGTAGGAAGGACTTCACATCAGTGCCTCAGCTACTTTATCGAAAAGTATTGCTGAAAAAAACCCTTAAAATGGAGGCCATTACTTTTTATTAATTCCTTTAGAACATTTTGCAGAGCAAGCCCACAAATTCTGGAACAGTTTTAGAGCAGCAGTGAGCCCGGCAACACCACACCAAACAAAGGAAAGTAATCCATTAATAAGTTATCCTTTTCTCCTGACTCAAAAACACCTGCGTGACTTTGTAATGATCAAGAAAGCCACAAAGTGTCATCAGCTTCCTCTTCTGCTTCTTGTTAACATTTCAGGTTTCACACTTGGGCAGTTTCAAAATACATCTGCATGTGGGTGGTTTTGCCTGATCAAAGCCAGGAACAGAGACATAGCCCAGGCCATCTACTGATGAACAACACAGATCATAGTGTTTGGAGTCTCATGCTGTGTAGCAGGACAATGTCTGTACGTAGTGATGCATCACACCATATTTCAGCTTTATCATCCTAGCTTTTACCCAGCGAATTGATTCATCTCCCTCAACTGACATGCAGCCCAAAACAGAGTAATTTCATGTCTCCTGTAAGCCCATCAAAATTTACTCAAGCAGTGTTGTCATATTCTCTTCCAGCTCTTCATGCTGCAGCTCCTTTATTCAATAACTACAGGTGTAGCTGGAAGTAAGACTTTTGCAAGAAACTCCATTATGTCACCACTGGATTTAAGGCACTCACTGTCCTCACTCTTGGCATCTGTCACACATACATGGCCTGCAACTGGGATATAGAAAAAAGACTAAGCAGAGATTTGAATGTTAGACTTCAATATGCTCTGTGACTGCCATAGCTCTTGGGCTTTAATACCAGGTTTCAGTTGGCCAATATGTAATTATTTTTATATGTCAGAATAGCTTCAGCTGAGGAACTCGTCACAGACTTACAATGATGGTTAGTTCCCTATCTATCATGTCACAACTATAAATGAGAAACACACCGGCAGTTTAGATTTTTCAAATGTACAGTGGGAATGTTCGAAATCTCAACTTTTCTTCTCAGCTCCATTTGCTCATCCATGGAGGAAGAGAGTAATCCAGCTCACAAACTGTACTTACAGCCTAGCAGTACCAAATAGCCCCTATGGGAAATATAATCTGTTTGTGAAGATGAGAGGCTGCAACAGCCTGTTCTACCCTTGTGAGACCATGAAGTCTGAGTCTTCCCTAAGTTACCAAATGCTACTCAGTCTTTATCCAAAATGGTCCCATTTCTTCCATTCTGGTTATCTCCTCAGCAAAACATAATGAAGAATTGTCCTGAATTATGTACCAGTTCTTCAGCATGGGAAAAGGACTAAAATGATACCAACAAGACCAGACAATACAGATTCTGAGGGAAGAGAGGCAAGTAAAGTCACAAGAATTACCACAACCCAGAGAGGCCGTTCTGAATGTTATTTTTATCCCAGTATAGAATTTTAAAATATTTCGTTTGTGATACATACACAGATAAATTAAAGTTAGCTTCAGAAATGAACAATCAGCCTCAGTCACCCTCCAGGCAAAGTAAAACTTTTAGATTCATAACAATCCTGAAATACGCTTACAAGATTGCATCACACACAATTCCTTCAAATTTAGAAGTAATTTTTGTGGTTTTCTATGTAAATGAGAGGAAGAACTAAAGAAATTTCTTGATTGTCCCATGCTGTTACACTACAAGAACAAGTATTATCAAGGAAGATGAAAAGGTGAAAGCTTCACAGTTCTAAAGAACTGGATGTTTAAATGTAACTTACAGTGAGAAATGACTGTGAAAAAGCTTAGTGCAAATAATTGGGTTGAAAGATTTGGTGATAAACTGCACAAAAAAGACATTCTGCTAACCTCTTTTCTGAATCACCACCCACTGAATTTCACTTACACAAACACATCCTATACATACTGAATCTTGAAGGGGCAACCTGAGCTGCAATGAAACAAGTTGGCAGGAGTCAGAAATCATTTCTGCCATTAGCAAGATAGGCAGGTTCCTGCTTAGCAACTTGCAGCTTTACGAAGACAGCTCCCAAGTCCACAAATTACAAGCTAACACTGAAATGCAAACCAAGATGTATTTTTGGTACAATTTTCCTGACAAAACCTTACGTTATGTGCTGTTAAATGTTGTAAATGATATACTATATAAATTAGTTGAAACACCTCATGTCAAGTCCTCTCTACAGTTTATGGTTTGATAGGTAAGCAGAAAAGACAGCCTTTTTTATTTCTGCACTATGTGAAAATAGAAAGACCAGACATGCTGGAAAATCAGCTCAAAAGCAGTTTTAGAAAATCAATCAGAATAGCACAAGACATGAGTAATGATGATGATAATAATTAGCGCCTAGACATGCATGGCCAATATCGTATTTCCTCAACCAGTAACTGCATTATACCACATTCCATGAGAAAATGTGGATGGTGCAAATATTTCGTTCTGTTTCAAGTAACATAATCTCCCAGTCACTTTTTTGTTTGTCTTTCCTCTTTCTTACTCTCCTTAAAGACTGTAAAGGAAATGGAATCTCTCAATAAACCACTAGAAAGACAGTCTTTTGGCTCTTTCAATATCCCATTCTCATGACAAAGCACAAACAATTCCTTTCTCCTTTCCCCCATATGAAACCCTAAGAGGATGAAGGGAACTTGCATACTCTTTTCAGCTCTCTTCCCTGCAGTCACCCTTCTCCCTCCAGCTGGCCAGCACCAGGGCCCCTGCAATGCTCTCCCATTTAATTCCTGCCTTCAGTGGGGCTGCACAGATGTGACTAGTTGCAATTTATCAAACACTTCTAGTCTGCCCAGGCACCACGCTCCAGCTTGCTCTACATCCAGTGTGTCAGCCCTGCAGGACAAAAACATCAGACATTTCTTTTGCAACTCAGGGCTGATGGGGTACAAAGAGCAGATCTATCAAAGCTGATACATAGTGTCTTTCTGAGAGCAGAATGGAGCAAAAGATTATGAAATCACCTGTAATAATTCTTCTCTTTCTGGTCTGAATTCCTAAGAGGTGTTTTCCTCTCTTTCTAAAGCTATTGTCCTCCCTGTAATGGCTCAGCTGTTAATGTCACTGTCTTTTCAAACAGGTCATGCTAATGGCAAGCTTGCTTTGGGCATATTGATTCAAGCTCATTAATATGCATGCTCTGTCTCCATTCATTTGTTTCTGTATTTACTTTGAAGTTGCCTCGTTGGAACCTGCAGTGCTTTCCTGTGTTAAGACTCTTGGCTGGCATTTCTCAGCTTGCTGCATCTGTTTTTTATCTAGGATGGGAACAGGACCGAACGTTGCAAAAGTTATTCAATGGCACCTCAGGTGATATTTGGTGCCCAGCTGAATGAATTTCTTGGCCTCCTCACCCTCACCACTGAGAGATATTATGTCTACTTGCTTTCAAGTTGGCTGTTTACAGTGCACATTTTAGGGCAAGTAGCATCTCCGTATTTGTCAAGCACCTGCCCCAGGGGAGCACAGCCCCTCATTGTGCTCCTACAAAAAATAACACTACCAGACTCTTTTTAAAATATCCCTTCCACCTGAAAGGGCTATTTCCAGCATGGGAGGAGAAATCGACTTTGACTCAGATATCAAATTCTCAGTGTGATAAGGGAAAGTGATTCAGCTGTCTTCTTTTATTTTTTGCTTTGTGATTCAGGAGCAGCTCATTGTTCAGATGACACAGTCAGTCACAACTGGGAACTTCTGTGAGGGGGAGGAGTAAAAGCATTTATATAATATTCAGAGGTCACTTTATATTAATATCTCTACCCAAACAGTCCAGTATCAACTTTGTCCTCTGCAAGAGGCCCATGTCATCCAAGGTTATTTTGGGGTAAGATGTTTGGAAATACCATTTTTTCAAAGTACAACCAGTTAGGTAGTTTCTCTTGAGATGCACGTCATGTCAAGGTAGGTCTCTTTCTTATTAAGTCCCTCCCAAGCAAATGTGGAAATGCTCACTCAACTTCCATGATTCTACCATACAAACAAGTTTCTTCTCCACACACATCCATTAGAAAAACAAGGAACACACCCCAAAGCCTGTGAGAGGAGCTGGCCATGAGCAAGACATTGAGCCTGTCTAACTAAGGAGTGAAGCCAGTTTGATTAACTAAATTTAGTGATGTCTTCTGGAAGGCTAAAAGATTCAAATCAAACAAATGGGTACAAACATCTTTTTTGGCAGATAGAACACTAAGCCTCTGCTAAGCCAGTGCATCAAAACTTCTACAGTTTAATGGAACCTAATTTGACTCCACATCCAACACTTATTTCCAAGCCTTTAAATCCCCACTTCACTTCTTGTGTAGAAAAGCAGCAATATGCTGCAAAAGTTTTAAAGTAACCAATTCCCCTGCTTGATTTCAAAGAATTTTTCAGGAAATAAAATATTTAAATGTGGAACATTTAAATATGGAGTTTTTCAATCCAATATAGGTCCTTAAATTATACGCAGCATTAGTTTTAATGGGATCCACAAAAGGAAAACATACAGTAAATCAACATAATTGAACAAAGTGAGTGGTAAAAACCAGGGGTCACTAATTTATATCAAGACGCAAAGGCTGCATCGACATTACTGGAATATGGCAATAGAGCAGGGCTGACAGGTGGTCAGGAGTTGAGAGTCATGACAACTTGACAGTTGTCACACAAAGGCCAGGAAGACTCCAGTCGCAGCAGCATCTAACAGCTTTAACATACAGACACAGTTTGCACTGTCTACTGGCTTGTAGATGCAATGTAGAATTCATCTGTTGGCTGAGGCACTTGATCTTGGTCTAGATCTACTGCTGCACAGCCTTGGCTTAGTAACTATGTATTCTCCAGTGGAAGCAGCAGGCAAGGATGCAATATCATCTCAAAACCCATCACACACTGCAATACAATTAAGAACCGCAAAACTGAACAGTGAGTACAGAAATACCAGTGCTAAGAGCCAAAGCGGCCACCTGTGGAGGAGCTGACAGCCTAGACACCACATCAAAGTGTTTTAACTTGTGGGTTTTTTTCCAAGTTTATATTTCTTACTTGTTTCCAGCACCTTAAAGCAGACAAAATTCATCTCAGCTAGCCCTGAAAATTGGTTGTTGTTGCAAATAAAAAGTGGAACTGATTACCTAGTGTGATCAGCTTTGGTCTTATTAAAAACAATGGAAAAACACCTAAAGCTCTGTGATTGTCACATCGTAGTCACCTGGAACCTGAAAATATAGTCAGCTCTAATAAGACAATGCACATCACTTCATCAAGTAAAAAGGAGGAGAAATGAGAGAGCATGCCACAAAAAGATTTTGACTCACAGTGGCTAATTTCTGAACATCTTCATCAGATGCTCCCAGTGAAGCAAGTCCTATCTCTTGTGAAAACTGTGCAAATTTGGGATCAGCAAGTAGAGGCACATGTCCCAAGAGTTCATGGCATGTATCCCTAAGGGAATGGAAATTAAAAGAGAGTCATTACAGAAATTCATACCATAACAATTCCATAATTAATTTAACATAAGCCATTTTACGTGGGTCTGACCCCTACTTTAGAAGTGTTACAATGAAACATGGTTTTTACAGTGTAGTTCTTCCCTGTGTATGCTTTCTATTTGTAGGTAGAAACACACAGATTTTCTTCCATTAAATAGGTTATATATAATTTAACCCCAGCTGTTCTGTGATTTTCTCATCATTTCCAGATTGTGTGGAAGAGCCTGATCACTACTATCTTTCAGGCTTGGTGACATGAAGACTAAACAGCCCAGAGGAAAGCCAGAGGTCTCACAAGTGAATTTTTCAGCTTTTCTCTCCACATGAATTAAAGTCCAACACATTCTCTCTTCCTCTTTTCCATTTCTCTTTCTGTACCTGGCTAGAACTCCATATCGAGCATTTTGCCACTTGCTCCCAGAAATTTGGGGCAATATTTACAGGTGTTTTGATGTGTTTAATTTCTCATTTATTCTTGAGATCCTACTGCAATTCCTGGATACTTTTGTTATGCAGTGTACTTTTCAGCAAGCAGATTTCAGAAAAAGCAGAGGATCCAAATAATTTCAAAAAAGAACAGCTGTTCACATCTGTAAGTGCATTGTTAGTCATGACAAAGTGCAGACATAAGTGTACAAAAACCTGCTAACAGAAGTGCACATGCATCATCTACAAAAGCTTTCAAACAATTCTGAACATTTTGCTGCATTTGTTCGCAGGAAATAATGGACTCGGTAGTAAAGTTCACTTTAAAAATCCAATCTGACATTTCCTTTGCTTTTGTCTCTTCAAAGACATTCCTCTTTTTTTTTCTACTTTTTTTTTTTTATCCTAAGCTGTAAACAAATGTTTTAAAGGCAGGGAGAAAACATCAAGTTTTCTGCCTTCTACCCAAAATCATCCAATTTTGTCTTTTATAAACTATTTTTGTTTGAAAAGTCACAGAACCCAACATTTCAGATAAATCATGAACAGAAAAACAACCCTCTATATAATTTAAAGTCTTCTTACTCAGTATCTTCACCAAGAAGTCTGAACCAATAATGTGTAGGTAAATAGTAGTAAATAGAAGTTTCTGAATATACAAATGAAGATTAAAACTTTTGGTATTCCTAGTTTGCCTCACCAAAAGTGTATCAAATACAGCTCCAATACTGGAGAGCCACATACAATTCTTCCTTGTCAGTCCAAATGGTCTCACTGATAGATGTGAAGCAACATTGCTCATGTTATAATCACGATTTTTGGTGAAACAAGCAACACTGTGAAGTTTTGCATGACAAGTTTAAGCCAACTTCATATATGAATAATTCATTCATCAAGAGCTGAAATAGCTTAAATAGTTGTCCCTTTCTCACTAGAACTCAGACTGGAAAAATTGGTTAGCTCTGCATGGTATCCATTTCTTTCAGAAGGTGGTTTGTATCACTTGATGGGATAATCATCAAAGATAATGACCCTTCTTTAATTAATTCAGTTTCAGTCAAGAATTTCTTCTATCATCTCCTGCAAGACTTAGCTCACTAACAATACAAAGGACAGCTGGGAAATGTAGTTTGCAGTCTGACAGACACCCCACTTCCCAGTACCAAGAAATTCACTGGAGGAACGTGATTTTTCCGTCAACTTCTGACATAAAAATGGGCCACAAAGCCCATTCTCTGGAAGCCCAGCACACCAATTCTTACCTCCACTGGACTAACTACTAAGCATCTGTGCCACACTACATCAGTCCAGATATATTTAGCATTGTCTCAGTAGATCAAACAGAAGCAAAGAAGGTACAGTGAAAGCGGCTCCAAGTTCCTGGTTCCAGGTAAGCAAACTCATCTGTAGGCAGGTTTCTACAGCAGCCTCACTACTACTGACACCTGAGCGAGTGCCTACATCTCTGTTTTCCTGTCTGAAGCCACAAGCCCCAGAAACAAATAAGCAAAGATGAGTTATTCCTAGCTCCGCACTGGGACACATGGTCTTTGTTGTGTCCACCCTTGCAGACAAAATGAGAACAGACAAAGCCTAATCCCATTAACTTGTCTCTGTTGGCAAGGGAAAGAGAATGAGGAGGCAGAAGATATTTCTCTCATGCCTTTAGCTTGTAGATTCTTCCATTAAAGCTATGCAAAGTAGTATTTTGGATGTGCAGTTATAAAGAGGGAGCTTGAAGCAAAAAGCTTATGAACAAAAAAACAAAACCCACAAAATCTTTCAGGCAGAAGCATGAACCAGCATTTGGGATTGTCAGTGAAGTCTCAGACTTCCCTGCCAGTCTGGCCCTTTATAGATAGTCTAAACAATATAATTCTTTGCTTAACTACCAAGGCTCAATTCTTTTGTTTTGTCTTATTCTGAAAATAATTAAGTTCCTTTAATTTATTCACACACATTGCTCAGAGAAAATAAGATTTTTGTAATGCACTTTTCACAGCAAAAGATTTTTCTTGGAGTAAAATAGTTAGCAGAGCAGAAAAAAATCTACATAGCTCTGTAAATGTAGTAGAAACATGATTAAAATCAGGAAGAAATATGTTTTAAAATGCATATGGTAGTGATACAGATCAAACCAAATGAACTCTATAATTTGTATCTAGCTCTATAGCATGGTTATTAAATCTGACGGAAAGCCCACTGAAGTCAAAGCAAGCCTTTTTACCAGGTTTATGTCATTGAAATGCAACATTCACCAGCCAGGGACCTGCAGCAAACCTCATTATGGCCCCATATATCAACCAGCAGATCTCAAGGCATTGCAGCTACTGCAGAAGATGAAGGGCTGTCCCCACTCAAGTCAATTTAGTTTTGCCATTGATTTAAAAAAGCATCAGGATTTCACTCTACACTTCTGGTAATACTTACTATGTGCTCTATGTTATGGAAAAAATCTAAATACATTTTTAAAGGGATTTTCAAGATTTTCCTATGGAGTTCCTGATAGTCAGTACACATTACTTAAATAATATGAACCAGGAGATCTGCAAGAAGAGAGCATAGCATCATAAGAAAATGAAAACTCAAATCCTCTGTCAGTCATATTTAGAGATGTTAAGACCATAACCTGTATTTTTAAGTTCAGCCCAAACAAGGAATAAAAACCTTCATTCTAACTCAGCTATTGTTATTAGTCAGTGACTTTACAGACAGCATGACCAGAGAGGTTACAAAAAAAAGCAGCTGCCATTACTACTAAGGATCAGCTATGATCCATTGCATAATTCTGAATGTAAGCAGCATCCTGAAAACTACAGGGCTCTCAAATACACAAATCAATGAACCAAAGAACATTAGGAAAAGCACAGACACACTTAACTGCTTCTTGGGAGATGTTATTTCCCTTTATCCTGTTGGAGTTATGTACCTAAATCTCTTATCAGTACAAACTAGAAGAACATTTTCATCTGCTAAGTTAATAAATGTCATTCTTTTGCTGAACACTAGTACAAGCTGCAGTCTAAAAGACTGGCTTCCCACAGGAGAGGAAATCATTGATGCAAAGCCTGATACTTCTTTTGTATCATTTATTTTTTTGAAATATCTACAGATATTTTTAGATAGACTGGAAGAGGTTCAGCCCTTCTTTCCATCCAAGCCCTTCTTTCAAGATTTTACATTGTATCAATCTGCCTACAAATTGAAGATATTTAAGTTCTAATTACAAAGGTTATAGAAGTGACTAAATCCCTTGAGGGATTACCACCTCCTTTCCAAAAGAAAGGCATGCACAGAACTAGCCTCCGAGCATTTCAGGAAATACTTTACCCAGTTCAGATGCTGAGGAAAAAGGCAGATAAGTGTCTAACAGCACCACCTGGTGACTCCTGCTAGAAAAAAGGCTGCAGCATTTTTAGATACAGCTCAGTATGCTGTGCCATGAAACCTTTTATAGCCAAAAACATTACTCAATGATTTTGGCAGTCAATTCATGAAATCAAACTTAGGCCTGAGCCCAAATGTTTACAGGACTGGAGCTGAATATATATGTATGAATCCTTTGTGTAAATTTGGACAAAAATCAAATACACTCAAGTAGTTCAAGCTGATTAAACCACAGCTACAATTTCATGCCAACTGACTGATGACTGATTCACTGCAAAAATATCTTGTGGTTACAAGATCAGCAGACACCTTTGGTAAAACTAGCTCCATATTATCTAAACAACATGTACTGTTCTGCTATTACTGCACAGAACAAAACATATACAACACAAGACAAGAACTACAACCTCTCTGATCTTCTTTTTCCCCACTTTTCATCAAAAGACCATATGCCAAAATATTTTATACTAACTCACAGTATTCTGTTTTGGAAAAGCTGCAATGCTGTCCCATAAAAGTCATAATTAAAGTGTTTCTTATTTGTGCCATCATGTTCCCTGTAACAAGCTTCATATCTAATATTCTCTCTTGGTAAGAAAATAGTGTGTCATGACTTGCTTGTGTTGTGTTACAGGAGAGAAATGAAATTCAGCTACAGAGCCTGGTCCAGAAAAAGAAAAATGGGAACACAGAAGACCAAATTAAAATTCTAAAAGCAGGTTTTTTCAAGAGATTCAGGGTTGTTTTTTTCCCAACCTCTTTGTAGTTGTCCAGCAGAAAAGAAAATTGTAGACACTTTCTCAAAAATCTTAGGTGAAAATTCCATTTTCCACTGAAATGTAAACCAAATAGCATTTCTGACCCACTATATAAAAAGCCCAGTCATTTAAGACCCTTGTAAAAAGTCAACAAAAAAGTCTTTGAATTAAATTCTGGCTCCCCAATGTAAAAGATTTTGTTATCAACAGTGTAAGAAGAATTTCACATTTGTAGGAAGGTTCCTCTTTTCAACCTTGGCAAATTCAATTGGGTCTTTTAAGAAACTGGTGAGCATATATTTTTCAACACTAAAGCAAACGCAGCAACTTACGGTTCCGGTGTGTAGAGGGGATCTGAGCCGTGCCGTATGTACTGGGTACAGTGAAAGACTCTGTATGCTAAACCAGCTAAAAAATCACGAGGAGAAAGGTATCCAGCAACTGGTCTCACTGTGAAGCCAGACCTTTCTGAAGGGAAGGAGATAAAAAAAGACCACATTACATGTATCACTGTATCAGTTTCTGGTGACAGATCTGTTGTTAACTATTCTACCAGAAGCATGACATAAAGAATCTTGACAATCACCAGACATCATTTTCAATTATTACACACAAGAAGTATTTTGCATTGCTAGCATATATAGAATGAAAACAGCTTGAGGTATTTCAAAGTTGGTTTGAATATCTTTGTCTAGGAAAAAGTGCTAAGGTACTAAGGTAAAAAAAGGTAAAAAGGTGCTAAGTGATGTTTTTAACATTTTTATGTCTGGTATAAAGTGGGAGAGAAGTTTCCATATTGGAAAATATGCAAAATATGTTTAAAAACTAACAGAACAGAATAGTATGAAAACAAATCTGTCCTTATTTTTACAGATAAAATATTGTTTGTGTCAATAAAGTACCAATTTTTATAGTTGAGGTCCTCATTTGAATATTTAACAGTGTTCCTTTCTCAGATTAGTTCCAGAAGGAAACAGTTCAGACTCGGTGACTTTAAAAAGTATGTTTCTCTCAGAAATTAATTCTTTATTCTTTCAAAGTTTTTACAGGACATTGTTCCAAACTTTTCTGCAACAGATGTTATTACCTGCTCTATATAGTCTGAAAACATATAAACATATTTCTGAAGGAACTGTGAGATTTTGAATTTCTAGCTAGGGAGAACAATCTGTACAATTTGGCATCATTCCTTAGAGACCATAACACAATATATGAGAGAAGGACACAATCAAATGATGAGTCAGCTATTAGCAAATGACAAGAATTATGGACGAAGTACAGACCAAGGAGAGTAAGCCTGTCATTACAAATTCTGTATTTCCTTTAGCTTTTCCTCATATATATTTGTGACAAAATGCTTTTTTAATTATTCTCTTACCAGCATATAAGTTGTTTCGTCTTTTTTCAGACACCCACCTTTTTAAAATTTTAGTTCCCAAATAAGAAGTTTAAGAAGAAAATATATGTATCTGAAGGGACCTTTGAGGAAAAATTAAAATCTTAAATTAACTCTTTAGTGACTTTTCTTCTAGAGCTAAAAACCACAGCTCCATGTCTGTCACATTTTCCCTATGGGATACATTTATATTATGACTCAAAAATAATACTATTTTCAAACTTAAATATGTAATAGACTGATCCTTTAAAAAATAAAATGAAAGAAAAGCACCACATCACCTATGGCATCCAACATATTTTTCAACCTACAAATATAAGGACTAGCTTCATGAGGTCTTGAGCACTCAGAAAGCCTCATATTCATCAGGCTATGCAACAATGTGCCAAGCCTGCTCTCCTCTTTAAATTCAATTATCTTGGCATTTGACTCCCTCTTTTTCCTGCCTGGATATATTGGGGATGTCCAGTGCAGTTATCAGAACTCCCAATTTGTGGCAATGAGAGGGCAGCACTAACTCAACTCTTTTCACTGTACTGAAGGATTTTCTCCCTGTACAAGACATCATGCTTAACATGTTCAGCTGATTAATTTCTCTCCATTTCATACTTGCAAATACCAACATAAAATTGTCTTGACTCAAAAAACTCTCTGTCACGGAGAACACCAAAACCAGAATGGTACTTCAGGCTAATCTGAAGACCAATGACAATGCTGTGAGTCTTTTCATTCAATGTGCTTTGTACTCCATACTAACAAAAAAGAGTGTTTTCATGAAACTTTATCCACTGATAAACCAAATACGAATCTTACCTTTAAGAAAAATAGAAACATCTTCCAACTGAGGCACATTATCTTCTCTGTATCCACAGTACTTGGTCAGCAGAGGAAAGTTTTTTAAATATTCTCGACAAGCATGGGTGGGATAGAGTTTACTGAGTTCCCTAAATACCACCCCCCAAGTTTTAACTTCTTCAGCTGTGTATTCCACTCTGGGAATGGGTTGACCACTACAGGGGGAAAGAAAAACAAAAAAAAAAAAAAACAAACAAACAAAAAAAATCTGAATCCAACCAGACTGTAGACAGATTGTAGATTGCAAAATTTCTGCAAAATATATTATTTAAAGGCAAATGAGACTATTAAAACTATTTGAACTATTTTGAATTGACATCTTGATGCTTCTTCCTTAGAATTATTTCTTGATGCTATGATGTACATATTCTAACATTTCCTTAAGAACTGTATTTCTTAATAAGCAACTGCATTATTTCTTAATCTTTGTACATATCATAGTAGAAAGATGGATTTCTTATACACCATGTTCCTACACCAGACTAATATTTCTCCACTTATTTCCACCAATGCCTTTGCGAGTGGATAGCTGAAGATCCTGATTCAATCTAACACGCAGATTCAGCAAGACCTTCAGCAGACTACATGCTCTATCCGTTCTTTAAAATACATAACCATCACACATCATCAAATGCTGGGTGAAGATTAGGCAATTACATAGGTGCTTTGAAATGTGTGGCTACAATTTTTAAAAAAAAAAATTTATTGCTTAGACTGTTGCAGATATGTTTGGAATCCCAATTCATGCAGGACTACATATTGAAGAAGCTCATCTCAGAGCCAGCAGCCAAGCCTAACTGAAATTAAGCCTTTAAATACATCTCTCCTTTTTTTTTAATTCTGCCCTCTTCCTCTACACCCTCACCCTTGCACAGATATACAGACATTGCAAGGCAGGAGCCTTCCAGGGTACCTGCAAGTCTATTTCTGACATCCAAGATTTGCCTTGAGTAGTTATAGTCAATTCAAAACCAACTGACAGTGTGAACATTGCAAAGAGCTCCTTCCAACTTACACTGCTTGTATTTAGCTGCAAGGAATTTCCCGTATCATGGTAGTGGGCCATCATCTCATGTCATTAATTCCCCCTAGAAATGTTATAATGTTTCTCTGGATTTAACATTCACAATATAGAATATGTAATCTCTGCAATCTGCCTTCTTCTCAGGCATCTTCTTCTGCCACACTGTAATGGTGTACAGATTGGTAAAGGGATTCAAAGGAACCACCTCCACTCCATCAGTCCTTATCTCTCACTTTCCTGCCACAGGGCTGGCAACGTGGGCACTCCCAGCCCAGTGCTGCAGCTTCCCCAGTATCACAAACAGCAGCTGAAAAGGCATATTAGGCACAGGGAACTCCACAGCAGCAGGAGAATTGCAGTGCTGAGCTTTTGCTGGTGGTTGTTGCCCAATTCATAATCCTGTCTCCACTGTACGAGGTAACAAGGAATAAGCCCTCATGTCACATTTGATTGCTGCTGTGCAGTCCCTACACACACAAGAGAGGATCATCTGCCCTACTTTCATTGTGGTTGTCCCTTCATCTTTATTGAAAACTTACCGTTTAATCCCCTTGCCTTTCATGATATCAAAGGATTTTGATTCATGGCAGTTATCTGCCAGTCAAAGGCAACTTTGTATGAGGTACTCGTACTTGGTAAGGACTGCTGAATATCCAATACATGCACTAGCTCCCTGTCAGCCGCTTTTGCAGACATGACAAGAATTGCAACATGTTTAGGGAAGTATTTCTCATCCACAGAAGCTGCATTGGGTCTTTGCCCCTCCTGCAGTGGGAGACAGTCCTTCAGGTGTAGTATCTGTCTTCCCCCTTAACACCTCATCAGCCTTAAGCTGCCTGCCAGCTCATGGAAAGCATAGCACAGCTGTTCTAAATTGTACCATACATGACAGATACAAGCAGGTTGCCACTCCATCTCCTTGGGTTTGCCACAATACCCAGCCTCATCCCTTTTTCTTAGGCCTGACCTCTACTATGGATAATGCCATCGTCAGCACAGGCAGATCAAGGAGGAAGATATGTTTTACCAGTGGAAAAACTCATGTTTCTATTTAGCCTGTCACTGGAAAGGCATAAACACAATCAAGGATCTGAAGCTTGTTCACTGCTCACTAAAAGGTTTTTAACTTAGTTATTGTTTCAATTAATTCATTAGTACTGAAGTAAGGTTCACTGAACATTAATTCCTTAATAGGCTTTATGCCTAGGACAGCTGATCTTATTTCCAGATGATCGTGATACTGCTTTCTTTACAGAGAGAATTGAGGCAGCCAGACTTGAGGGAGGATCTGTGCCTTTCTCCTTCAGCTCTGCAAGCCTCGTATTTCTTACCTTCTTATTTCAACAAGCAAGACACACCTTGCACTCAATAAGTCATGGAAATGGCCAACCTACAGAGCCAGTTTCCTTGTGGCTAAAATGACTCTACAAGCTAATCTAATCTGAATTTTTATTTCTCATTATTAAAACAGGGTTTTTCCGTTTTGCCATGGTCATGAGCTATCAACTCTTATTATTAATTGCCTCAAATATTGTATGTTTCCTGCAGGTTTAATTTTCTCAACACTTTTCCAAACCTTAATCAGTCTCAAAGGACTAATTAGCAAGATTAAGGCATTTTCACTATCTTCAGGATAGAAGCTAAGTAAATGAGGGAGGAATATGGTTTTTTATGGCTTTTTTGGTCCATTTATTTCATACAGCTGATCTTCACTGCTGTGCTCTATTAACATGTCTTTTCCTTTAACACCCAGCTCCAGCAAAAACCCAGTCCTCCAAGTTCACTTTGTAATATTTTTTTTATCTCTCTCTCCATTACAAGCACCACTTTATGTTCAAGCAAAGCAAAGAATCTACCACTATAGAACAGTAGCAATTCATAAAGGAAATGCTGATCTGGGATTTTCAACTCAACTTTTTATGGAACCAATTCCTTGCAGCCAAATCTCTTTGGTTGGTTGGTTGTTTCTTTTTAAGGAAATAAGTGTTGGTCGTTGTTTTTTTTACAATGGAAAATGAAAAGTAGAATCACATCAAGCCTCAGTAAGTGATCAGGAAGGTCACTTTCCTGGAAGACACTGAGATGTGTTTATCCCCAAGGAGAGCAACCCTTGCAAAAGAGCTGTTCTTTTTGTATAAATAAGTAAACAGCCATTAGACCACAGAAGAAAGTGTGATGAGACTGTAACATAATGTCAAGACTCCGCTAGTAAGTGAGCTCCACAGCATCGGCAGCAGAAACAGCCCAGCTGTAGCAGCACACTCTTCCCTGAGCTGATTTGCCTTCGCTCAGCACAGCTTAGGCTGTGCTGCAGCAGGATACTCGGGTGCCTCCCTTGGCTGTCTCTCCATGGATACCCAGAGACAGACTGACTGTACAGACCAGAGGATACAGCACATCCCTGGGGGTAAGGATAACCACTGCAGGGGACCCGAAGTACAAAAGAGATTTTGACACGTTAGGTAACTGCCCTAAGCACTGGTCTCCCAGCCTTTTTGTGGTCCCTGGCTAAGAGTATTTGAAACCGCCTGTTTTTCTTTTTGCTTGTAATAAGAGGACAAGTTTGAAATCTTTTAAATGTTTGAAAAAATGAGTGGAATGAAGGAGTACATCTGAGCAGTTCTGCTGAAGTAAAAGATCTGGTCCTCAAATAACCTCTTGTTTGGATTGCTTAATTTTTGTAATGTGCCTGCAGAAATGTTCTTAAGCCTTCAAAATCTAAAGAAGGAAGAGGTTTTCCTTTCCTTTCCTTTCCTTTCCTTTCCTTTCCTTTCCTTTCCTTTCCTTTCCTTTCCTTTCCTTTCCTTTCCTTTCCTTTCCTTTCCTTTCCTTTCCTTTCCTTTCCTTTCCTTTCCTTTCCTTTCCTTTCCTTTCCTTTCCTTTCCTTTCCTTTCCTTATTTTATTTTCTGGAAATAAAAGGATTTATTAAAAATGCAGGATTACTTTATGTGATTTTA
The DNA here is from genome assembly GCA_013400915.1 of Pardalotus punctatus. Classification (NCBI taxonomy): domain Eukaryota; kingdom Metazoa; phylum Chordata; class Aves; order Passeriformes; family Pardalotidae; genus Pardalotus; species Pardalotus punctatus. The sequence goes on along the minus strand of VZTX01012867.1, from coordinate 80,425 downwards.
CAAAAAGATGTTTCTCTACCAGTTTCAGGGTGGGGAAAAAAACCCCACACTTTGAAACAAAAGACCAACTACTGTTTAGGAAGTCAGCTGCATCACCTTTCCAGCACTTAGCCAGCTGAGAGGGAGAAGGAAGGAAGATCTTACCAGCAAGTTAGCAGCTGTGAAATGCACAGCACTACTGCTACAGTCATGGGTAAATGGAGCACTATCCCACTTACTGAAAGAGCCTAAGAGCACACACAGCCTGCCCTGTCCACAGGTGTCCACTTGACATTTCACACTGCAATAAATGCTAGGCAAGAAGCACTAACTTCACTGCAAGCATTAGACTAAAAGAAAGATAATAAATCAATCAGCTGTAAATAAACATACTGACAAAAAAGATGTTTCAATTTACATTTGAAAGCTGGCTAAACTCAGGGCTTACCTGGGCAGCCTAGAGAGCTTCTCTACCAATAAACACCTGCCCCAGCAGGCAGCAGCTCAGTGTGCTGGATGGATGTCATGAGGTACCCAGCTAAACAAATACCACTGTGGGCAGAAAGAAAGGGTAACAAACACTAGCACCTACACATGTGTAAGATCGGTAATAGCTTAATGACTGGCATGGGACAAAAGTAAAGAAGAAATATAATCAGAATTATATGGTCACAAAGCAGAGTTAATCCTTCTGTCCCCCCAGCACTCTGCAGGCTGAATAATAGCCTTATACTGGAAAACCGTCAAAAATTCAGTTTTTACTTGATTCCTGACAGGATGTAATGCCTGTAAGTGGGGAAAAAAATTGCCCATTTCATATTCTTAAACCACGTAGGTAGAAATCTCAAAGGAGAAAAAATGAAAAACCTGAAGAAGTGTGGAGAAGAAAATGGAAAAGAACATGAAATTAATATGTTCTTTCCCTTGAGAATGAGGGCTTAAACCTGTTGCAAATAAAACCTAAAGTAGGATTAGAATTAGTTGAGTGCTTCAGTGACAAGAAAATTGCAACACAGTAGGTGCTTGTAGGTAGAACAGAAAGTTTCCTAACTTCCATGGACTACAGCAAATTGAAAATACTGACTTGAAATGAGGAAAAAAATCAGAATGAGAAAACACTTGCAGTGTACTTGCGCACAACCACCAGCTTCTCTAACTACATAGAAAACTACTAAATTCTAAAAAATTTGGAGAAAATTGATAAGTGGCATTTTGCAGCATACAGTAAAATGATAGAATCATAGAATTGTTAAGGTTGAAAAAGATCTCTGAGATCATCAGGTCCAACTGTTAACCCAGCACTGCTATGTTTACCACTAAACCTTGTCCCAAAGTGCCACATCCAACCACCCTTTGAACACTTCCGGGGTAGTGATCCCACCACTTCCCTGGGCAGCCTACCACAATGCCCAAACACCATCTCAAGGAATAGATGTTTCCTACAATCCAATCTAAACCTCCCCTTGTGCAGCTTGTGGCCATTTCCTCTTATCCTGTTATTTGTTATCTGGGAAAAGAGGCCAACCCCCACCTGACACAACCTCCTTGCTGGAAGTTGTAGAGAGGGATAAGGTCTCCCCTGAGCCTCCTTTTCTCCTGGCTAAACAACCCCAGCTCCCTCAGCTGCTCCTTGCAGGACTTGTGCTCCAGCCCCTTCCCCAGCTCCATTGCCCTTCTTTGGACACCCTCCAGCACCTCAGTGTCCTTTTTGCAGCAAGGGGCCCAAAACTAGACACAGGATTCGAGGTGTGGCCTCACCAGTGCTGAGTACAAGGGGAGAATCACTGCACTGTTCCTGCTGGCCACACTATTCCTGATACAGGCCAGGATGCCACTGGCCTTCTTGGCCACCTGGGCACACTGCTGGCAGTGTGGTCAGAGACTGCCAAGCAGCACCTCCAGATCCTTCTCAGCTGAGCAGCTTTCCAGCTATTCTTCTCCCAGCCTGCAGCACTGCAGGTTGTTGAGACACAAGTGCACGACCCAGCACTTGCTTTGTTGAACTGCATACGATTGGCCTAAGCCCAGTTTAGCACATGCATCAAAAGAAAATCAGTGAGCTGTTCCAACTATGTAGGGATGCTAGACACGTGTGATTCAGAAGTGCATCAGTTTGTCAGTAAAACATGCAAATATTTGTAAAATATTTTCTAAATTTTAAGCAGTGAATAAAATGCTAAAAGAGAGAGTACTTGCCTTTCAAATGCTTTACTTGCCTGCAGCTGTGTCAAAAATGTAACAGGATTCCAATGATCAGGTTTCTAATCTATAGCCCACACTAAACTAGTCAAAGTTTAAAGGATGAGTTTGTCTACTATTAAACTTCATCCTACAGAATTAAGTAGAGCATGAATTCTAACTAGTCAGCAGCACAGGGAAGAATTATGCCAGTACTTACTATTTATAGCTCATGGCAACATCCACAAAGTACTTTCTTCTCTGTCGATAGACATTGTCCTTAAATCCCTTAAGCAAAAAAGAAGAGAATAATTTACAATAAGGACACAAAATTAGATGTAAGAATTATAAAATAAATCATTAAAGTGTTTATTCAGTACTTTTGGCTTAATATTTTGATTCACACTGTCTACTGCACTGCAAGAGAAAATAAGGATCTTTTTTCTTTTTTTTTCTTCAAGAAAGTTCCATATTCCTTTCAATACAGTTTTGTGCATAGGTACAGTCATTCATCCAAGATGTTGAAAAAGGAAACTTCTTTTTTGTCATTTCATTTCACTCATGTTTTACTTGATCTGAATGGAGATCTACACACAGGTACACAGCACAATAATCTACATATTCTTAATTCATCTTTCTTCACTAGAATCAAGCATCTAAAGATCACATGCAACTCATTTTGAAGATTCTTATTTCAGCAGTTGCCATCTTAACCAACACAACAGGAACTGAACCACCAGCCTCCCGCACCAAGCAGGCATATTGCTTCAGTTTGAGTAGGAAGGGAACGGCTCTACCTCGTGGGCTACAGTAGGCTCACACCTTTTCCATATTAAGAGCAAAAGAGTTGTATAACACTTACATACTGGCCAGTTACAGCCCTTTAAGCTATTCAAAATTAGAACAAGATCTCTTTTATACTTATAAAATATAGAGACACTTCAGGTTTGGACTACAAGAAGAGTAAACTATTTTCAAAGTAGAACTGCCACCTCCTGAAGATAAGAAAAGGTAAAGAGTTATCTAAGTTCCCCAGTCAGTAGTCCAGAAAGCGCATTTAAGCTTCCCCCAGTAAAAGCAGAAAATTAAAATATCTTTTTTCCTTACTGTTCACATAGACAAACGCAAACCACTGAAGCAAATTAAAAGATAACATTGCTTGATTTGAAATACTTGTATGAGCTTCCATAAAACTCAGAAGATTTTATACTGCCCCTTAACCAAAGCTGTGCTGCTGGGGCAGAGTATGGGAGGATTTCAGTGGACTACAGAAAGCCTTCGAACACCCGCTCCTACTCAGAAAAGCTTCTTTGACTGGCAAAAAGTTGCTGTAATCTGGGGGAGCCTCCTTGTCTCCTTAATACCTTTTGACGTAAATGTTGAGTTACTCAGCGGAAGATCATTCAAGACCTGGAAAGTGATGGAAGACAGCACAGGAGACTTAAAGGCCTGTCAAGTGTAATGAAACTGAGACTGAAATCATTAGCCATTATGGAGTGGGTTAGGGCTAAGCTGCTGAAGTGGTGCTATCCTTATAGGTTCTATAATAGGATAGTCCTCTGTGGTCCTTTGGCTCCTACATACCTCTGCTAAGGAACAGGGCAGGCACCTGGAGTGGCCTTTCAAAGGCCAGTCACAGATTTAGAGGTTCTTACCCCATTTCTAACATCTAGCATGCTACATAGGCTAACAAATGGTGTGTAAATTGTGTTTGTAAGAGTTCTCCCAAGTGTAAAATATATATTCATATAATGCAAATGTCTTTTTTGGTTTTCTGTAAAACTGAAGGCAAATTTTCAGCAGAGCGCTCAAGTATTTAATGAAGGTACCAGCTCAGAACATAAAACAGTATCTAACGGTCTGTCACAGCCATAAACTTAAAGCTAGAATGAGCTGTCACTACAACCTCTGTTTGAACCAAATTATAGTTAATGGTTGAAGATAATCAACAGGCTTTTCCTTTCTCAGAAAATGTGAATTAAATCCTAGTTTGTCATCAAAAAGTACGTGGCAGAAACAAGGATCCAGGAACCCTGACCATGGGCCCTCAGTATGGGAAGGCATCCCACATGATAGAGGAGGCTGGTAACCAAGCAAGGTGGTGATGATGATGATGATGATGATGACGATGAGGATGACGGCTAGTATGTGCACAGGTTACACCCGAGGCAGGGAAGTGGGGCTGTGTCAGAGACTGAAATGTTATAGTTTTTGACTTAAACATCTTCATGAAGGACTTCTGCCTATTATAGCAAAACTGGACAAAAGCTGAAGAGAAGACCACCGCACCCTGAACAAGCCTTTTGACTGAGGCCCTGCACTGCTCACTGACGGAGATAAGATGAAGCGTCTCAAAGAAAAAAATACACTCACAGAGGGATCCAGCTTAGCACCTTCAGGCTGGAGACCACAGTCCCAGGGATATCAGCTGCCAGGTCAGCGAGGACCCTCACACCAAAGGGTGGGGGGGAGAGGTTTTGCATGTGTGGTGAGAAAGGCTCTGGTCAGAGGCAGCAAACACCCCGAGGAGCCCAGCTGCAGGGGTCCCTGCACACTGGGAAAAGCTTATCCACACAAAGGACAGCCAAGGGGGCGTCATGGCCCATCAAAGGCCACCCCAAAGGGGTCCCCAGACCCTACACCAGACCCTGTACCAAAGATGCTGCAACAGATCCCCAGTGTTACAAGGGACAGTGTCAAACCTATCCCCCTCAGAGACACATGGGCATTGCCACCTGCCCAAAACATATAATAATCCACTGGATTCTACACTCTTCAGCAGAGCGGCGGTGGGGGACCTTCACCACCCCAAAGACCAGATGGAGGGGAGCAAGAAGACATCATTGGGACCCCAAGAAAGGTGATACGTTTCCATCTACCCCCTGTCACTCTCTCTCTGTCCCACCAACCCCCATGCATACTTCTTTTTCTATTTCTTTCTTTTCTCTGTCTTTCTCTTTGCCTCTTTTACTATTAAATAAAATATATCAATTTTTTGGCACCAACATCTAACTTCGTTTGGTTTGAATCATGTTTTTTGGGTATATTTTGAACATTTCTGGGTTTGATCCATTTTGTTCACAGAGGCTTAGCTTTGCTGTTCTGTATTTAAACTGGATTGTAACAGGCTGCCATGGAGCCTTGCGATGGTGTCCATTTGATTTGCGCGCAGAGTGAGACTCTGTGCCCGAGCTCCCACCACAGCACAAAACGTGTGCAACAAAAAACAAAGGAGAATAACTTCTACAGCTAGAGTTTAATCTGATTCTCTTACAAGATAGTCTTACAGTCAGATATCTTAGTTCACTGCCTACTTCCTTTCAGCTGGAAGTTTCTGACAATACCAGTTTAATGCAGCCTATTTTAGGAATTAATACAACTACCTACCACCAGCATCTTTCAGTCAAGTCATTCAGAGGTAGGAACTTGATTTATAAAAAGGGAAAATATTTTAACACAAATGCTTTCAATCATCTGCCATCTAAAGACTCACAGGTTAAGCATTTATAGACATTAGCCAAAAGAACTAAAACATTAACTAACCCATTTTTCTGTCTTTTGCATTGAGCATTTGGCACCGCCACAGATACAGCTGGCATATGCAGGCTTGTCTCCTGCCACCAAAGTCAGGAAACAATGAGAGACACCTTCCCATCTGCTGTACTCATCAGAAACAGGAACATGTTTCTCTGGTTTATCTTGTAATTAACTCCTGAGTGCCAAATTATTCCTTCAAAATTCTTTCTTCTCGGACACCTATTGACAATATCAATTCTTGCCTAAGAGCTACTTGTGGTAGAACTGAGGGTCATATTGATCTAAACCCTTTAAAGTTTAAAACCTTTCTATCAGCCAATTAAATTTTTTAAAAATGCAAGCAGTACAAAAGGGAATATACTTTTTAAACAATTAATAAGTTTTCTGGAGGACCTCCATTTTTTGTATCCTTCAACAGAAAGGGAAAACTAATTCACTGAAACTACTGAAGAGAAACCAGTCCTCATCTTCTGAAAACAATTAGCAGTCAACAGGCTTTTCATCTGACAGGCAAATAACCCAAACAAATTATCTACAGGACAATTTTGTGTTACACTTACGGGATGATCAGCATCCAGCTCAGATCCATACATCAAAACTCTCTGAGAGCATTTGTCTAATTCAGAGATCTTCCTGGGGAACCAAGGAACACAGTCGAGATCTGTAAGAGACAGAATGCAAATTGAATGGACTGGAGTGTAAGATCATGGAGATACCTGTGCAAAACATCTGTTAGTGTCTAAACCAAATGATACAAAAACAGCCTTGCCTTCTTCATCAGTCCAGATGTTTTCTGGTGGATTGAGAGATACTATATTAGTTTGAAACTTGAGCAACTGGATTAGTTCATTAAATTCTTTCTTACTGCAGTCACAGTCCACAAAAATTTCCACCTCTGAATTCCTTCTCTTTGATTTTCGAGATTCAATATGAACCATACTCACATGTTTTTCCTGTGGAAAGATGAAATAGCAGATGAAATACAGACATACTTAGAAGAGCAATGCTATAAGAGCAATACTGATGGAAAATTCCTCAGGAAAGTTTTTCCAGTTATTAAAAGGCCTCTATTGAAAGTACTTGACTGACTTTCCATGGACTCTAATTTTTCCTTTTCCTTGCTAGATAGAAACTGTAACTTTTCACAACTATTTTTTCACTTACACAGTGAAGCCAATAAAACATTTGTTGACTTCCAAATGGAAAGAAATTCATGTTTGCAGTTCCACTTGCCTGCTGTATTTTACATAAATGTCCATTTTAGGTGAAGGTCTCCTCTGGTACAGCCAACCAGCAGTCTCTGCTTTTTCACCTCTAGATATACATACATAGCTCTTTCACTGGCATGCTCCATATCCTGTGTATATGGTGTAGCAGTGCAATCACATAACAAATTCATCTTCCCTAGGTTAAGTATGGAACAAAACCCTGCACTAACTCCGCCCCAGTACTCAAATCATTAAGTGACTACATGAATGGGGGTGATACCTCTGCCACATCACCCAGACACATTTTAAGAGACCAGAGTGAGTTCTATGGCTATTCCAAGAAGGGGCAGTAGATGTGCAAATCCAGAATTTCAGGTATGAACCCATAGAAGCATTTCAGCCAGAGCTGCAGTTAGACACTTAGCCCTTGGAAAAAAGCTGCATTGAAAACACAGCTCCTACAGCAACTTCTAATAACTCACTTAGGTTTCCACTCTTTTTGTCAAAGGCTCTTCTTCCTGGCAGACTCCCTCCTGCAGGTCTAACTCACCCTTTTTCTTGGCTGGGGGCTCTAAGTATCTACTCTACGTGAGCCTTGGGAATCTGTTCCCAGAGCCAGCTGCTATGAGTGAGACCGGTAACACCAGTGATCCCACACTTGTATCTGACGGTTTGGCCTGAGAGGCAGGCTCCAAGCCACCTCCTAGCTTTCTCTTCACTGCACTGCACAGTCTGAACAACCTAAGACTTTTATCATACTGCTTTAACTATCCGCAGACATGCCTCCAAGCATTCTGACCAGGAGTCTGACCGACAAGCACTGATTGCATGGGGATCTACGCGGGAACTAATACTTCACAACTTACATTCCAGTTAAATACACAAAACCCTGACCCTGAAAGCACTTAAAGGTGCCTCTACCTTCAGGACCAAGCAAGGCTGCCACCAGCACCTCCTGATTGTATGTAACGTAGATTCCAAACTGCTCTCTGAGAGTGCCTCCTTTCACTGTGGACTGCACAGACAACTTCAAATCTAATTTACAGTGTTGAGAATCATGTCCGAAAAAGTGAATGATGTGAACACCAGCATCACAGTCAAACTTTATTCTAGAAAATGCTGAGCAAGCCCAAAATGCTTTGTTCAATGGTCCATAAAATTTTAAGACACTTTTATTCAGTTCTGCAGAGTGAGTGCAGCTGCACTCTATTCCTTCTGCCACGGTCCATTAGATTTATATCAACAAAAAGCCTGACCTCAGTAGCCATCCTCAGTCCAGCCAGCATAAATTATTTGTAAGTGTTACCTGGAAGAGTCGGAGAGCTTTCACCAATCCACCAACTTCATTCTTCAAGGAAAACACCACAGCTGTCTTTCCACCTTCAGAAGCAGATTCACTTTTCCCATTTCCCTTATTTCCTTTCTTTTCTTCATTTTTCCCAGAACTCAATCTGTTTAGCTACAAACAGATAAAGAACATGATCATCTCAGACGAAAACAGGCATTTCCCACAGGAGAAATTTTTGTTTGAAAACAGCTGAACAGAACTCATCCTGGCTTAATTCAAAAAGTAGCGTGTTTACTCGAAATCTGAATCACAAGTTAAGGGCAGCTGCTAGAGATGATTGTGTAAGACACCAGTCCATACAAAAAAAAAAAAAAGCCTAAGGAAAAGTAAATAAATGGGCTACAAATATGACAGCATTATTAGAACAATGCCATCATTAGAGGTAAATATGGGGACAATATAAATTACTGATAAATCTGCAGATTGGTTATTGTAACCTGAATATTGCTGCAAAATCACAGGGATGCTATTCTAAACTGTATCAGTCAATTTACAAAGATGTCCACTCATCTGTATTTTTGTATTAACCATTACATTTGATGCCAAAACTTTATCTTCTCTGTTGTAGTACAATTAATGTTATCATGTAATGCAGTTCTTCCTCAGAAAGCAAAACCTCGGTTGATTACACAAAGAAGAACAGAAATACAAGCTTAGGCTGCAGCACAGAATATCAAGTTGGAAGGGACCTCAAAGATCATCTGGTCCAACTTTTCTGGACAAAAGTGTGGTCTAGACAAGACAACCAAGCACCCTGTCCAGCCAAATTTTAAAATCAAACACTGGGAAATCCACTGGGGAATCCACTGCTTCTCTTGGGAGATTATTCCAATGGCTCATTGTTCTCATTGTGAAAAATTTTACTTCCTTTAGGATATAAAGGTAGCTGAGGAACTCAAAAAATACACAAAATTACACCATCCTTGGCCACTCTTACATTCTTCTCACAATTTGGGAGTCAAAGACTGCTTTAAGCGAAATTTCAATCAGCATTTTCCAAAAAATGTCATTTTATCAGCTTAAACCTTGCTGAGATGCCAAGAGTACAGCCTTTATAGACAATTTTTATAAGATCGACCATGACTTTCAAAAAGCAGCCTGCATTTTCTGATACTCTAGGCTGTTACTCCTGGAGAAATTAAGTCTCCAGTGAGATGCTAACTGCTTTGTTATAAGCCATAAAAAACATGAAGATAGACATTAAAAAACATATACTGTTTCAATATTCCAAATGGATTAAATTTCTAAAACAGCTTACAGAAAATAACCTGGAAATTAAGCTTTTTAAAAAGGTCTTAGAACACTCTTTAAATGGCACAGGTTAAACCAGCCACATTTAAACTAGGTACTGGACATGCTAAGAAGTCTCTGTAGTCTTTTCTTATCATATATTACACTACAATGAAACAATCTGGAAAACCAATTATGTTTGCAGAATGATATATGAATGGTTTCACACATGTTTATTTTTTAGCAATTGAGCTTATAAGACTCTGCTCAGTAAGAGGTTTGCCCAGGGATAGTTATGGGGAAGGTCCCTTTTGTTTTAATTTCAGTAATATCTGGGATTTGGCTAAGTTCTTTTCACACACTTCAAGCACACAGCCTCCAAGTGAAGTGACAAAGGTGCTTTTTTTACAGCATCTGTGGTTTTTCCATGTCTGCTGCTTTCTATGGAGCCAATTGAGCATCTGAGAATCTCAATACTGTCAGTTCCTCTGGAAAACAAGGGCATTTGGCACCTTCCAAGACTGTCACAGGTTCCCTAATACTTTCAAGAGAGCATTACCCAAAGTGATGAGTGAAAGACCCTCTCAAGCATTTGAAAACTAGAATGAACACATATTTGTTATGAGCCCAGTCGAAGAGGCTGAACTTGAATTTTATTAGCCATGCTCATTAGTACACTTTATAATTAAACAACAACTAACAGTTAGAACAATGTTCCTAATGAAAACTAATTATTTGGAACAAGTGCAAGTCCTCAGGAAAGGAAGCCTTTTACAGCGGAACTCAGCAAAGAAAGTAACTCAAATGTAAAGACGGCAAAAGAATTTTATTCAATTTAACTCAATACTTTCAATAGAAGCAGAGCATGTACAAACAGGGATATTCCACATTTCACTATAAAGACAATAGGCCAATTCACAACTGGTACAAGCCCGTACATTCTGTCGGTTCGACCCAAGTGATAAAAATCTTCGTATGTTGCAAAATTTTATGGTAGGCACAGTCTTCATAATCCTAAATATTTCACATATTCAGATAAGGATGTCTTATTTAGGCACACACACATTTACCCGTTAGCATACAGAAGTTTATCCCATGCTTGAAACCACCCAAGCACCTGTTGCACCCATATCATCACCTTGGAGAGAACCATTCCTATCTCCTCACAGGGTTTTCCAACAGCCCCTGCACGGTGCTCCCACATGTCCTTGCAGAAGCCGGGAACACAGCAGCATATCCATGGGCACCAATGCCGTGTGAGTGCAAGGCATTTGTGTCTTGCCAAAAATGCTTTATAGATCGTGCTGTGAGGCTTACGAGAGCCCTGAAAACGCAGGCTGTGCTGATGTATATAGCCCCCGGACTAATCAAGGACTTCCAAAAGCCAAGCATTTAAAACCATCTGAATTGGACCCCGATGCTTTTCCCTTATTCCAGCAGCAATACAGTTCATTTCTGCAATAAGGTTTGTACTACTAATGAAACTTTTTTCTGTTCTTTATGACACTTTTAAGGCAGCGTTTTGAACGAGGACCGATTCGACAGCAAAGTTACTTTCACCGGCCCCTGCAACTGCTGAGAAACTGCTGACTTGACCACGAAGCGAGGACAAGGGGGATGCACGGCTGCCTGGCAGCGGGCTCCGGCGGACCCCGACCCCCCGGCGGCTCGCCCTGCCCGCCCCGGCCCCAGCACTTACGGAGAGGCTGCCGGCGGCGGGGCGCTCCTCCGGCAGGGCCGAGTCCAGCGAGAAGCCCCTGCGCGCCCAGTACTTGCTGGAGAACATCATCATGGCGGGCTGCATGGGGCCGGCGGCGGGCGGGGGGCAGCGCCACGCTCTGCCCGCCTCGCCCGCCACCGCTCCTTTTATACGCCCCCGCCGAGGCTGATGGAAGCACGATTAGGGGGCACCCGTCTCCGGGTGACGAGAGCCACCGGCAGGCGGACGCCCACGGTCCCCGCTCACCTCAGCCGCCGGGGCGGGACGGGACAGCGCAGCATGAGGGGCGATCCCGCCGCCTCACGCCGGCGGCAGCCCCGGGAAGCTGTGCGAGCAGCGGCCGCGCAGGTCCCGCTGCGGAGCGGCTGCCCCCGCCCGCCCCTGGGGCTGCTCCGGGCGGCGCCATCGCCCTCCCCTCAGAGCTGCGCGGGCCGCTCCGCTCCGAGCCGGCCCGAGCCGCACGGCCGGCCCGCCCTCTGCCCCCACCACGGCAGGGCACGGCAGGACAGGGCTCACAGCCTCTTTTATTTTCCAAATCTTCTCCAGACATGCCTTTGAACACATAGGTTACCTTAGAGCATGTAGCACTGAACAGCATGTCTGAATTGAGAGCACTATGTCAGCTTCCCTCAAATGCATGGTTTTCTCTGTTCCGGCACACGAGGCAGGGGAAACCGACACCACTTGCCCTTGAAAAGCACCATCGGTGACTTGCCCTGAGCCTCCCGAAAGAGGGGCAAACTAGCTGAATGCAACAGCTGGCTTCACACGGCCTTAACTTGGTATATGCACAGATCACAGACTGAGGAAAAAAAGGTTGAAATCAGATCAAAAGAAGGTGGGACATTGAGCAGGGAGCTGCACAAGGCAAGCAGAATAAAGTATCCCTGACAGCACTAGATCTAACTCAGCTGCAGACTGCCTCCCTTCACAGACTCAAAGCCTTCACCCTTGAAAGGCTCCACACCTTATAATTAACGTCAAGGAATTAGTCTTACTCTTCTGCAAGACCAACACGGAAGCACAACAGAAGATTTGAGGCTTTTTCTCCCACAGAGTATCATGGAATCATATTTTATGACAATGAAGAAAAACTAGCAAAAGTTTCCAGTCTAAACTGGCTGCTGAAAGTCAGATACTCCCCTTCTTAAAAAGGATGGTCATGCTCAATGTTCAGGACCAGGACACGTTCACAGCTGCCTCAGAACTCATGAGGGGCCTGATGTAAACTCTTTTAGCCTTGCTTGTCCAGAGTTCCCAGGTGTAATACTTAATAAGCATCCTTTCTTCTTGTTGGCACTAAGTTTGTAATAATGTTTGGTTCCCCTACCTGCTGCTTTAATGCAAATCAATCATTTTTGTTACACTAGCTCACAAAGTTTTACTTCATTTTCCCAGTCAGAGAAAAGCGTGTCTACACATTTTATTAGCTCAGTCTCATATCCTAAGTTATCAAGAGATGTTCCCTGTCCTGTTTTTTCATTACTTTTGATGATAGGAAAGCAAGCTGGAGTCTTTGGACTCTGATATTCCTATCTGCTGTGCATGAGATACATAGACACTTGCTACAGTTGAACAATTTATGAGTGAGTGAGATTGCTTAACCCTTTCCGAGCACTCCAGTGACAAATGTGAGCACCCCTGAGCTGCCTCTTCACCTGCAGCTGTGACAGCATAATTTTATCTCCTGTTAGAGATGCTGGCTCTGCAGCTGGGACATCACACGAATCAATGACTCTGCTGCTCCATAGCCTTGGTATTGTTGCACCTCTGTGCAGTAACCAGAGCACAGCACAGGTTTTGCCTCTCACAACTCTTCAGCATGACTCATGAATGCAAAACAAACCAAGGTAGATTGTGTCAGCAGGTGTTAATAACAGGTAGGAGGACTCAAGTGCTTCAACTATTTTAACCATGCTGTCTGCCCATGTGTCCCACAGAGAGATTGCTTCTTCTTAGAATGGAAGTTCTTCTTTTGCAACTTGTATTTTGTAGTGGACTTTGACATATCAGTGCCAGATGAAAGGATATTTATGGACTGAAAATATTTATTTCTTCTTTGTTCTAGCTGCTGTACAACAGAGATGGTGTGTGGTTCTTGGAATATTGCTAAATTACAAATTTTGTTTAGAGCTCAACTCATTTTTCTATAGTTTGCTGTGCTGTATATTTAGACAAAGTGAAATCTTAAAATCAGTGGCCAAAACATTAGAAGTTCATTGAAGCACCTATTCAAAAATACCTGTTCTAGAGCTTATGTCAGGGTGCCACACAGCAATGTTGTTTCAGCTTGGGAAATAGAGTTAATGTTGATAGTAGGAAATGGATAAGCTTACTTTTTTTACTAAAAGGTACCTTCTTGCCTATAATCACAATTTAGAAACTGCAAGGTCTTCTTTACACACACTTTTTTTTTCCTCTCATGAGGGAGCGGAGTCACTGTTGCCTGAAATGCTTAGTTATGCACTCTTGAAGCTTAAAAAAATGCAGAATTCTCAAGTGAAAATTTAAATCCAAAGCAAATCTGAGATGTTTTCAATGTTTGAGTCCTTCCCCCCCCCCCACTAGAGATACCAACTGCCAGTTTCACCAATTTTCCTTAAAAGTATTTGTAATACTTACCGTAGTTTGATTTAACTGGATGATAAAATTCACAGTGCAGAGCAGCTAGTATTGATCAAGAAATTATCTGAATTTACCTCTGGCTCTCCTATCTCACCACCAAGTCTTTGTCTAGAGGCACGCTACAGCAGGAAGGAGAACTCTCAAGTCATCATGTGGCAGAACAGAGAAAGAAATGAAGCTACTAAAAGGTATCAAAAAAGCATGAAGAAAGATGGCCTCTGCAAGGATCTAAAATGCAAACTGCACCATTATAGTAAGTGCAAAAAAGCAGGGCAGAGAACAGATGTGCTTATTAATGTAAGAGACGTTGATACAAGCAGAAAACAGAAGTCCCAATGCCTTTTCAAATCACATTTTTGTTGGTAAAAAAATGACTTTGTGAAACAACTGACAAGTGGACTAACCAAAGGAGCTTTTTCAACAAGGAAAGAAAGATGTACAATCTGTTTATGTTTATAAGAGATGCACACACCAGCTCCAAAGTCCATTTCTCTGAGATGCAGGTCTGCTAAAAAATCTATGGTGGTAATGTACACTTAATTTTTAAGTCGTGTCCATATGGAAAGCATGGGTTTTCAAGCAGCCAGCAAAACCATCCCAAGGTCTTGTAGCACTAAGGGGATTTTAACCAACTAATAACCACTGGGCAAGGGTATCTACCAAATGATAGACTGGCTAGGAAGATCTGGGAATATGGATTATATGATGAACATAAAATGGATTCACAATCTTCAGCAAAAGAAAGGTTCTGAGAAGGAAGCAGCAACTGACAATTTCAGGAAAAAAAAGGATTTCAATAAATTCCATTATTGCAAGCACCAAGGAGAGGGAACCTAGAGCAGAAAGACAGTTGTTTCCTTCCTCCAGGGAAAACATAATTTCTTCAGGAAACTGGTACATTATAGTGGAAGTGTGGTCTTCTACAGTTTTACTAGTAGTAGCAGAACTCATTAGTTTGTCACTACCTTCAATTCAAACAAGGAGCTTACAGGAGATGAAAACTAGGACAAAGCTACTAAATACGGGCAGAATAACACATAGATGAAGGCTGTGGTACAAAATTCAAAGTCATTAGTACAGGACATCAAAAGCAACTTTTAAAAAAATAAACACAGCATCAACTGGAAAAACTGAACTATCAGACCACTGAATATAAGGAAAGGACAAAACATAAAAAAAAAAACTTAAAATTAGCTAGGGATTTAATGCACTTTTTAATATCATACTTTGTTAAAGAATCAACTGTGACAAAATGTCTATCATAACTAATAGCAAGGGCAGAGAGATAAGCTCTTTGCTTTTAACAAGATGAAACAATGTTGGAGAATACTTACGATGAATCTGATCATAGCAAATGAGAGCACAGAAACCACACTTACAAAGCAGGCTCATTAAACCTCTGCCATCAATAACTATTTTAAGAACTCGGGAAGGACAAGTAACAAAAGACTGGGAACAGGCCAAAATTATGTCAGTCTCCAAAAAGATAATGAGGAGGAAGAAGGTCTGAAGACTTATGGATCAGTCTAATTTCATTTGTTTGAGAAAACAGAAGTACCAAAATTATTTGTTAAGATCCAGAAGATAACAGATGATTAAACAGTCAAGGCAGATTTGCTGAGAACAAATTGAGTCAAGCAAATTTCATTTCCTCTTATGGCAGTCCTGTGGACCAAGGCAAAACAACGCACATCATTCATCTTGATGGAACTGAAGCATTTGGCATAGTCTCTCATAACATTCTCACAAGCAAGATAAGGAAAACACGTACAGATGAATGTAATAGATTGTAAAAAGGGGTGGGTTCGCTGTTAAATGGGGGGGTGCAGAGAATGGGAGAGCCTCAGGTACCTAACCTCACCCCCATACTATTTAATAAAAGCCTTACATGAGCCCCTAGAGTCCAGCTGTAAATTCTCACACCATACCTACCTCAAAAATGCTGTAATGGTTACAAAATTTAAACAGATGCTGTGGCAGAGAGGGCTGCTTACAGACAACCAGCTCAGCTGCACAATCACCAGGGAAGGCAGACCTCCTGTGAGGAGAGTCAGAAGCTACAGAAAATCTCCAGCTGCAAGCAATCTCTCCATCTACCCTGGAAGTCCACAAACACCTGAAAATTGCTTGCATAATAAGAGCGCAGGATCTACAAAGGTATGCTGCAAACAGATTAGACAGGTATCTAACACAAGACAGACATGCATTCCAACAGGAGATACTGTAACTAATCAATTATTAACAATTATTAACTAACTTGCTGTATGTATATATACAGGTATTCATTACATGATGAAAAAACGTGGTAGGATTGATCTGACTAAAATAATTAAATCTGAAATTTATCAGCTCCTTTATGTTGTTCACTGTAAGGTGCACAAATTAACTGTAACAGCATAAAAGATATAGCGGTCCAGGGCAGAGTACAAAGAACTGGGATTGCCACTTCTCATCACAGTAGTTGCATTATTTGTTGCCTGAGGAATAATCAAGTCCCTGAACCTAAACTTTTGTACTTCAAAGACTTTCTTGTTCTCCTGCATTACTTACTTTAACAGTAACACCACAGGAGTGTGTGGAAGCTTTCCAAGACCAATGCCCAAAGGTGGCATGCACTGATGGAACCTAAAGGTCACCTGGACCAATTCATACACTAACAGTGTGTTGGAAAAAGGTCTGGCGTTGCATCTCATTGAGTTACGGCAAGAAAACGGAACATCTGGATACCAGTTGCTTGTATGCAATACAACTATTTTTTGCACCAGCTCTAGATGGATGTTTTAAAAGTGTTCTCTTCAATATAGTAAGGATTTTTCCGTAACATGATCTCAGACACCGGTGCCAGCAGTGGGCATGGGCCTGAGACCTGTCACAGCCAGGACAGCTCACCCAAACTGACCAAAAGCATATTCCATACCACATGCCACTGTGCTCTGTAATAAAAGCTCAGGGAAAGGAGGAGGAAGCAGAACATCCATGGTCATGGCATTTATCTTTCCAAGGAACCTGTCTTGCTTTCCAGGAGTTGCCTGGACACCTGCCCGCCGATGGGCAGTAGTGCATGAAATCCTCTTTGTGCTTTGCCTGCAGGAGCAGCATTTGCTTTTCCTGTTTAAACTGTCATTGCTTCAGTCCATGACCCTTCCTGCCTTCCTTCTCTTTTCTTCCCATCCCGCGGGAGAGGGGAATAGGCAAGGGGCTGGCTGGGTGCTTGGTTTCTGGCCAGGGTCAACTACAACACTCCAAGAGGAAACAAGTGACTGCCTTTTCCTTAGCTGCCATAGCCTGGGCAGCAGGTTAAGCTCTACACCATGGGGCTCTGAAGGGAGTTCATTAATTACAAGATTCATCTGTAGAAACAGTATAAGCACTAATGTTAAGGTAGGGTATGCGTAAGCCTGAATAATCAAAATATATACTATAATTGAATTCTTTCTAAACAAAACCCATCTAGAAGATGTTGTTTATTTGAATTACACAGACAGTCTGAAATATATATTTGATCCAACTGTGAAATTCATTTTGGATGAGGCAAAAAGTGACATCCTACAATATATTTTTTGCTTGCAATTCATCAGAAAAACTCGATTTGTGTCAGATATTGTGATTTAACATGAAAAAATAGCACACATTCTCTAAAAAACGTTTAAAATCCTCACTTGAATGAAAAATTGAATTCAAGCTTAGTATATACAAGGCCTGCACTGCAATAATACCACTCAATTGAAGAGCACATTTTGAAGTCCCACTAAACATGAAGTACATCTTATCTTTTAATATAAAAAACCCAAACCACTTGAAAGCACCTTCTAATCAAATATAGTATCACACATATATGAAATCTGTTAAGTGCTCAGTTATGTATCTGTGTCTCATCACATTATCAATGCTCATATACAAACCTCATAGTCACATCAACTACCGAGCTACACATAATTGCACAGACAGGACCAAGGGTTAGAATTTCCTGCTTTAAACCCAGCTACCATACAGCAGCTCACAGTTTTCTTATAAGAAAAGCACTGACTTCTCTCACCATGGTTCTTTCACACAGAGATGGCACCAGCCACTGACTAAATGTTCAGAAAAAATCTGCAACAGATTTTAAAAATATATTTTGAGATATTTAGCCAACCACAGGTATAGCTTTTACCAGTCATTCTTCTGCAGCCCACAGAACAAACTTCAGTTTCAAGTTGCATCACTGCAAGAATACTGACTAAAATCAAGTCTGAGGAATAGTTAACACATTTCCTGAACAAATTGTTAATCCTGTACTCAGCTCACTTAATTGCTTTTTTCCAATGCTATTTGTAACATGAATCCATTCACAGATGCACTTTTCAGATGTCACTAACCTCTTCAGCCTTTTCATCTCTGTTGTTGAACAGGAAACACATGCTGTGAGGAAAACATGGCTTCTACTTACAGAGATTCAACCCCACACTTGGCAAGGCTTCATCTGCATCACAGTAGTATGCACAAATCATGCTAGTGGAACCAAAAATAGTTCATAATCCAAATTCTGAATGCTAAATTATTTACAATAAAAGCTTTATTTTTTTCAAGTTAGGCAAGTGTCTTGTAACAGAAAATTATTTAGACAAGTGAGGAACAAGTGTCTCACATATTTTGAACTAAAATATCTCAAAAAGTGGAAGATAGAAGGACAATTCTTACAGGTTTCTGAAAAGTTTCATCAAAGGAGCTTCAAGTTGGTGCTTAAGAATATATTTGAAAGTAATGACAAAACCAGTTCCTTGCTGTTTAGCTGACTGAGGCCAAGGACTTTTGTCAAGTAATGTGTAAGGAAAAAGTAAAGAGAATAATTAATGAGGCACCATCTGCATTTTAAAATTGTCCCCTAGAAAAATTTAAAGGTTTTAAAAAAAAATCTTGTTAGCAACAAAACTGGGCTCTGTTGAACACCTAAATTTGAATTAAACAGAATAACCTCAAGAATGTATCTTCAAAACAGGTAAAATTGTCCAAGCAGGCAAAATGAGAAAAGTCTGTTTTAAAGAGACCTACATAAAATGTGATTTTTACTGTGGAACAGACAACACTGGAAAACCGCTAAGACTGAAAAGTATGAAGTTTTAAACCTCACCCCCAGAAGACAATTATCTTCAACTGAAGCATTAAGAAACAAAACAGGTTTAAAGGAATTAAACAAGTATTGCCTCTTTTATGGTCTGACAGCTGTAACCAAAACTGTGTTCAGAGTTAGTTCATATTTATTAATACCAAGAAATCTAAATCATTCACATACAAAAGAAATTTAAGCATCCTGAACTTTCAACCCACAGCATTTCATGGCATTTCAGCCATCATGATCCTGATTAAGGCCTCTGACAGTGATTTTGTAATCTCCACTGAGACTAAATCCATCTCTAACCATCAGCAATAGCTTGGTGGAGGTTCCTCCTGCAACTCTTTGCAAGGCCGCCTGTCAGCAGGAAAAAAACTACAGATAACGAACACTGCAAGGGGCCTTTGATCTTATTGTTGGGAAGCTGAGCAAGCCTACCTACCCTGAGCCCTCTGCAGCAGCTGCTCACTGCTAGTTCATGAGCACCCTTCTCATTGTTGACATCCACGGGCTTAATACAAAGGGAAAAGTTGAACAATTATACCCAGAAAGGAAACTTTAAGGGCTGGTAAATTTTCCCAGCAGCCATAGCTGCAATTCTAAGAAATGACAGAATTCCACTTAAAAATGCTTGTCCTAAATATTTGGATAATCATGTTTAGTCAGTTAGGTGTTCTTCAAGATCTTAGTATCTTGCATACAGTTTTTTGTGGCTGCACATCCTGAATAACTAAACACCATGCATAGTTAACTGACAGCTCCACCCAACGCATTTCTGTTGTAGACATTTCCCTCCTCCCTCCATAGTTTCATTTAACATAATTTTTGGTAAAAAACATTTTGCAAGTACACTTCAAAGTGAACTAGGTGCTCCAAAAAATACTGAAACTAACTTGCTTAATATCTTTGAACCAAAGTGTTGAATATCTAAGTTCTAATGTCTTCTGTATTCTATGTCATATTAAATTAACTGCCAAGAAGTACAATGCTCACCAGGGAACAAAGACATGATGCTTCACAGTAATTTCCTGGGCAGGAAATGAAAGGCTACAGATAACGCTGAGCTGTGAATCCTTGACTTTCATCGCACAGGACTCAAGTTCTTATTAACTGATGAGAGATAGCACATTGACAATATTAAAACCAAAATCTGTACTGATTCAGCTGTCCAGTGTTTGCTCACAGCTGGTGAGAGAAGTTGAATCAACTCCCAAATTACTGTAACAAGTTGATTTATCTATTAAAGCCTTTTGTATTACTTGTATTTGCTTAAGATGGCACAAATAACATTTGTAAAAGTAAACTGCTCCACAAGAAAAGAAAGGTCTGCCACATCCCACACTTCAACCACCTAGAGAGGAAAGGCGTGTTTCTACTCTCTAGTAACAAGCAGATACTCCCACAGCCCTTCACTACTCACAAAATATGTCATATCCATGGACTAGCCACTAGCTCTCCCCTCTGTCTCATGTTCTTACATTAACAACCAGACAACTAGATTTTTTCTCTAAATATGATTTAATTAAAAACACTAAATCAGCTTTGACTTTTATTTTATATATGTACAATAGTTACCAAATAATGAATACACTTAATCAGTTATGTTAAATTTCACATAACGTCAAAGGACATCAGCATGGCATGGAATAAACTCACTGCCTTTTGCAGATACAAAAAAATGCATTAATGTTAATTGTGATTACTCTTTTCCTGTGTGGTTTGTTGGTTGGCTTTTTTATAACCTGCTTATTAATTCTCCAAATAATGTTGCCATAAAAACAGTGTAAGTAGTTAATTGATCAGTTAATATATTAGCAAATATGAACATTAGTAAAGTTTGCAAGATATCAACTGCAAAATTACATCAGGTGTAGGACTGAATGTATTCACATGAAAGTTACCTTCAGTTAGAAAAGTGTTGAAAAAGAGCCCAGGTTGGAGCTGTGCATTAATTTGGTCAAACTGATTCATATGAATGAACAGTCAAGTCTATTCAGATATTGAAAATACAACTATCCTTTTTAGTATTCACAAATATTTGTGTATATAGTGTGTGTATGTGTGTAAATATATATATGTATATATAAAGTGAAGATATGTTAATGTAAAAATATACTGTTCATCCACTCCCAATTACACAAAATTCAGTATTTGGACATTAAACTGTGCAAGTATGAATGTCCATTTCAAATCTACATTCAACCAGCAACAAATACTTAGAAGTATTTTTGTAAACATTTGAGATAGGGTAAATCCATTTACAAAAGAATCCTCCTTTAGCACATAGCATCACTTCAGCTTGAAAATTTCATACAGCAGCTTCAGCTGGCATATTGCGAATCTGCTCAAATCAAAGAGCTCACACTGTCTTAGATCAATATGTGTGAAAGCTCAGCAAATGCAGAATTTTCAAATTCATTCTTAATCACCATCCATTTCCAGTTTACCAGCAAAAAGAAAATGCACTTGGCTACAAAAATATTAAGGAATGTTATTGAAAACAAAAGGCTATTTTGGTAGAAGAAACTACAAAAATAGTTGAGTCATGTTGTAAAGCTTTAATGCGAGAGCATTACAGTACAGATTTTCTTTACAACCTTAAAGCTTAATCAACACCAAATTTAAATATCCATCTCTCAAGTGCTTGAAAAAAACGTGCTCAGTAAAAGTCTTTCTCCAATGTGACCAACTGTAATTATGCAGGTGCGAGGCTCTGCGTCTCAGACATCTGTTGAGCGCCGTCCCGTGTCCCATTGGCAGCAATTACAGGTGTTGAAATACTCTGATATAACGACGTCGGACAACTCAACTCAGCTCCACTTTCATCCTCTCCAGTATCTGAATCCGGTGTTACTGAACTGTTCTCTATCCCCAGAATCTCACTAACTGCTTGAGGCAGTTCCTAGAAAGGAGGTGTCAGAGGAAACATTAAAAACTACTGTAATTAAATGCAAAAAGTTAACAACCAAGTCCCACTCTGTCCATCCTGCATTCCCAGTACTCATTAATTTGAGCAATCATTCATCTGAATTTAGCTGTACTGAAAGCATCTCCCTCAGCATTACTTGCATTACAGTTACCATTTTCTGTTGCTGCTTTTCAAAAAAACAGCAAAGGGAACACACTCAGGAATCAATTCCTAATTAACAACATAATCTTCATTACAAAAATAAAAGTCTAATCAATTATTACAATTACACTTCGTGGTATTGAAATTATTTTTATTGAGTGACCCACTAGTTTTTTTGCCTGGTAAGTCTGGCATACTTTCAGTGCAATGCACCTTTCAAATCAGTTTTCTCAAGCACACCAACATCAAATTTCTTCAAGTGAGGTTGTCTAGTGAGAGTTGAGAAATCACAACCAAAAGGCACAATTCAGCTTCCCCCCAGTGACTAGTATTACTGTATAAAATCAATCACTCTTGCTTACAGACTTCTAGAACATAGGCACTGCATAGCTACACAACATGCTTCATTGTACCTAGGCATTTAGTTATTTCATAGTTATACATGAACACTTACAGCTAACTACATACTTTTACTGCCTATAAACATTCACAGTAGATATAGTCAAAATAACTTTACCTTGCAATTCATCATCTGCATAGAAATTGCTTCTGCTTTGCAGAGTATATACTCCACATCAATTTTCATAGACAGTTCATTGATATGCTAAAAATAGATTCACAAGCCATAATGAGATAAAGAACTATGTTTTACCCAAAACACACTAATACTGTACTGCACTGCTAACAAGGATCACCTTGTAAGCCTGCCCCTTAAGCCATGAAATGCTAGACATAGTCTATTAGTTTTGAGAAATGGCTACTCAAAGATACAATATGCAACACCTGTCTTTCACCAGCATCCAAAGGCTGCAATAGGAATCCATGGTACCTCTAAACGTGACAAACTATTTAGCCATTCTATGTACTTCCCCCAGCAGCTCACATTTTCAGAGATGATAAACTAGATCATAGAAGAAAATGCAAAATTAATTATTAAATATACTAAGCAGTAGTCTGAGGGGAGAACCCTTTTCGATCTATTAAGGATCTTATCACTAAACACAGACATCCAATAAGCCATTTTGAAAGCCTGCAGGATAGACATTCAGCTGACATTTAACCCTTCAGAAGATATTATGCACCTTTTCCTCCCCCAGCATAAACCACAATCATATTGCATTAACTCCAAAAAGTCAACTAATATTTAATTTAATACCCAAAAGACAGCCCCATACTAACCACTAGGAAGACAATTAACTCTACTGCAGCCAAAACCAGCACAATAATGCATAAGAATTTGGTACCTTTAATATTTCATTAAAGCCATAGTGCTTGTCCATTATTTGCTGTTTTTCAGATTCTAGGATAGCACAACAAAGGAGAAGATGAAAATTCTGACAAGGCAATTCTGTCCACATGACCTGTTAAAACACAAAAAAACCCCACATTTGAAGTGCTTACACTTTTCCTCTGAAAAGAATAGTAGTTCTTAGAAAATAAGTCCTCCAGCCAAATCACTTAACTAACAATAAGCTATTTTTGAAAGTAACTAAGGATTTATACAATTATTTGGAATTTACTTCTGGCCTTTTAGTGACAACTTAGAGTCTGGGTCACCAAATGCTTATCTGGTTCTTAAGACATCATCCATTATAATGCTACTAAGCTGCTTGAGCTTGTGGTCTTGTGAATGTGTGTTCTGCCTCAGCTCATGTAAAACAGAAGTAATTAAAGCTAACAAATTGTGTGGCTTAGTGTGTCTCCATTAAGTGTGAATTAGCAGAAGTGTGTCATGCTCAGCAATACCTTCAAAAGGTTCTAATGGTTATAAATGAGGAGCTAACGTTGTTCCCAATCCCCCCACCACAAGAACCCAAAGACATGTAACATGCAGGATTCCTTTCTCACTGAACACACATTGGTGTTTGGTCCCACACAGGACACAACCAACCATTCTTGAGTTCACTGGGATTGGAATGGGCAACCTCAGTACTAATACCCTATTATAGTATATTTAGGAAAACCTTTAAAATTAAGTATTTGAAAAGGACACGTGTGGTGGGTAGAAAGCTGGAGAACAGTTTTGCGAACAAAACCACAAAGAAGCAAAAATCTGCTTGCACAAATTGCCCTGAGAGACGAAGGGATTTAAGACAATGGATTTACTCTCAAAAAAGGCAGGTAAGAAACCAGACTTCTGAGAATTCTTTACTTCATTAGCAAAAAACCTTTTTCATCATTATTGATGAAATAGAGCCTTAAAGCTGAGCAAGAGCTTATACTTATACTTGAACTTCCATCACTATTACATGTAACCTGTAAACATAATTACATAAATCCCAAAGATATCCAAACCAAATTCACCCAAAATAAGGTGCAATTAATCTTAAATGTTTCAATTAAAATTCAGTTCCGAAATTAAATTTCGCATCCTTTTCAGACAACCAATATTCTGTTAAAGCATTTTCTCACTCCAGGAAAAAGACTGGAATGCAAATAGGCTAATAAAAAATAACGAATGAAAATGCCTATAATCTACCAAACACAGTCTATCTACACACTATTATGTTTCTCTACTCCTCCTTCAAAGGAAGGACATATTGACATTTGTGCATTGATTTTGTTCAACATCAAGTTGTTGCAAAAAAAAAATCCATACATTTTGCTACCATTTTTGATAAACCTTTCGAAGTCTGGAGCAGACCATGCACTTAAGGTTACGTATATAAATGCATAACAGCAACATCACAATGTTCTGAAAGGATGGAAGAAAAGCATCACTTAAATTATAAGTATAAAAATAAAAATAGAAAAAAAAATAGAAAAATGAGGAGCAATAGCTCTTTCTTTCTTATTTCTTTCTAATAAAGCTATACAAGTAAGGATTCATTTGGTTTAACATTACCTCAGCAGCTATGAATATTTGTAACCAATGTATGTAAAGTAACTTATTCCCAAGTCATTCTTGCTTTATGCTATGAGAGTGGTACTAGACTAACACTGGAGCTAGGTGTGAGTTAGTTGTGATTTTGTTACAGAATTTTTCTTCTGGGTTTCTTCTAAGCAACCCACTATACAAACAAAAGGTTAAGAACTAGCTGGAATTACCAGGTGACATTGCCTGTCTCTCCAGTGTCAAGGAGAGAGTGCACTATTCTCAGTTTTGGGACAGCTAAGCAGTGGGTCAGTAGGCTGGCTGTCTGGCCCAGGTTTGAGAGGCACTGCTACACAGAGCAATGACACAACCACCCACATTTTCTACCACAGTCTGATTATGGCTCTTACTCAGGAGTGCATATGCTTGGAGTTAGCCTCTACGCCAGCTGATGAAGACTGGTATCTCTCATCTCCAAGGTGAATGGAGATGAGAGAAACCAGACTAGGGAAGAATCTTTCTCACGATAAAACACTGGAAGTCATTAAGCCAGTGGGAACAGGGAGAAAGTGTCTGATGCTAACTCGCTGGTTTGTATGAGTCAAAGGACAGAAACAAAGATCCAGAAGAACACCCTGAAATTAACAGACAAAAAAGCCCCAGAAGTCCTGGAACTGGAATCTCAGAGGGTACCTCTCCTTCCCATTCTACACTCTGCAAGTGAATATGTCACAAGGTAATATCATCTTCAAATGGATTTCCTCAATTCATGCGCTATTACAAAAGAGCATGAGGTTTGCTCAGCCAAATACCCAAAAAGCAGTTAATTTCTCTCTAAAGGGAAACAGTCTCCTGTACCTATAGCTTGCCTTTGTAAATCCCACTTACTTGACTGATACCAGTAGAGCTGCTCAGGAAAAAAACCAATCCACTGTAAACTGGACTTGAACTGTGATCAAGGTGACTCTAGTCTTTGCATAAAAACATCAACATAATGCCTTAAATACTTTGTTTTAAAAAGGAAAACAAGATACTCCCTTTCCCATTTCATATCTCCTAGCAAAGAAATTGAATACCTGTAGTAAACATACATTATGATCTGCTAGAAGGAACCTACAAGACTATCATATATCAATAGGTTTCCATCATCTTCCTAAGAGAGGAAAAAAAAATACTTGCGAGAGAAATATAGTGTGTTTCTTTTCTGTATGCACACACAGACACACATTAAAGCAGAGGTGATAAAAACATGCTAGCCTGGGATTATAAACTATAAATAAAAATACTGTTGTCATAAACTTAAAAAGAAAAATTAGTCTTTAAAAAAATTATTGAGAAGACAACATAATACCGGGGGGAAGAGATGAGTGCATCTCCCTTCCCAAATCATTATCATTTATACCTTGGACTAAGAGAACTCTTCTGGTTTTCTACATATTGGTTTCCTTATTTATGCATGTTACCCATAAACTTTTTTGTCCTCTGGTTAAAATACCACCTCAATACTCTATGATAGTAAATTCCACCAACTGATGATAAAAAAGCTAAAAAAGATTTACTTTAGACAGTTTTAAATACTGGTCCTCCTCTTTATGAGACTCCTTTTTCATTAGTGGAAAAAGTGAATAAAAGCATCAACATTATTTTTCATCACACCAGAAACAACATTATTTTTCATTATAGTACAAACTTTATGCACCTCAGCCCTGCTCTTTTCATTACCCTTCTGTTCCCCAACACAGGTGATGTTATGTCCTAGAAAATATTCCCTCTGTTCACCTGAACATTTATTCTCTTCTTCTGAGTTTTCAGTGAATACTGTGGCCCTGTTAAATGCATCTTAGACAATAAACCTGTACTGTTGACACACTTCTCAATTTTCTCAGAACAAAAGAATTAGACAAAAATATTAGTTAATCTTAATTATCCCATCTGATCCCAAGATCACCCAAATCAAAAAAACCTCACTAACCCAGAATTATCAGAACTTCAGCATTTTATGTTTTACATAATGTTATTTGGCATCAATGGCCTTTTCATCAAGGCTAACGATCTTCTGACATCTTCCTCCTCATGGTTTTGGCTAACAAACTACCCTGACAGTGCTTCATTCCACTTAATCTATAAAGAATTACCAATACCAAGGAATTTATCAAACACACACACAAATGCTTTTTCTTCTATCATGAGCTGTTTTCCATTAACAATTAACTGGTACTCTCCACTTACTACTTTCACTTAAGAGTCTCAGTTGAAGGCTCCTGTCCAAATCTTTTTGCAAAAGCCAATTTATCCAAACCAGCTCTAGTAAGTATTTTCACATTAACTTCCCAAGTTGTTTTTTAGGCTAAAAAGACCTAAGAAATGCTCATATGTCTTCAGATCATTGCACCAAACCTATTTTTTTTTCATTTATCAGAACATTAAACACTTTGCAAAATGATCCATTCTTTTTGTTCTAAAGTCCCAAAACTGCTGGAGTTTGTGTGATGAAATATTTCCTTACCTCCCAAAGTCGAAGAATATCTTGAAAGCTAAATTCCCTTTTAAATCTGATAAGAAGCCACCGGAAGCAAAAATAAAGGTAGCCTGAGTCTTGAGATTCTAGGAATAAGAGTATGACATTTCAGAAGCATCAAATTTGGTTCAGACAATAGGTGGGGGAAAAAAAACCCAAAAAACCCCACACTTTACAGGTTCACATTCATACCCCTAATTTTTAAGATGGCAGCCCCTTTTCAGAATCAAAGATATTTGCCAGAGAATGGCATACTTTTAAAATTGGCAAGAGGATGACCCTGTTTTTCAGTAAGCATAGAGCAATTATTGAAATCTTTTAGGCATTATTAATTTACAAGTCTTTTACTCATACAGTATTTGAATTATATTTAGACTGGTAAAGAACAGAAGGCAGGAAGTTGTTTCAGTTACTGTGCATTAATAATACACCTACCTAAATAACTGCAAAATCCACTGTCTAGTAAACGAAGCAAAGTACTCAGCTGAATTAGTTGTGTCTTCATACCCTGCATCTGTTCTTCAAAATTCTGATGCTGTATGGAATAAAACATTAGCACCGTCATTTTTATTAACTCAATTTTCAGATTTGCAGCTATTTTTGAAGAAGTTTTGTTGCTGCAACAGTGGTTCTCGTCCTTTAGGTATTTAGCATATGGATATTTAACTTCTACTTAATGAAATGTCTGCCTTTTACTGAGAAATTTAACTAAAACAATGAATTGTATTTCTTTGCTAACACTTTTGTATGTAACAAATGATAGTTTAAATCAGGCTAAGCTCTGTACTTCCAAGCAGCCTGACTACACTCAAACAAAAAACTCAACTTTTCTTTTACTCTCATAGCAGTCACACTGTTCTGCCACATGCACAAGTCATAAAAGCATCAGTTTGTGGGAAGACTAAATTGCATTTAACAAAAGCCAAAAGGCAGGAACGATATGAAACCATTATCCTAAACAAAATCCTACTTGAGGACTCCTGATAAATACAATTCTGTGTGTAATGGTTACTTTCAAATTCTTAAGGAACCAAATATGTATGTCTTGTACAGCAATAGTATTGCAAACCCACCATAACCTCAATCAAAAAAAGCAAATTGACTCCAAACAAAATGATTGCTCTAAAAGAATTTAAAAAACCCAATGAAACTTGTAAAATAAAATTAACCCCAAATGCTATCTGTAACTTATATGTTTATGTGGGTTAAAAAAGCCTTATTTTACCATTTGATCCATGTATGATACAAAGCACCAAAAGGCATCTACTTCATTCTCCATAACATACAAGACAGGTGACAGCAAGTCGCTCATCCCCTGCACATAACCTTGATGGGGAAAAAGGAGGGGGGGGGAAAAAGCAAATAGTAATTTAAACCCAGCATCTAAGCAGTAATTTTTCAAGTGTGATGAATGAATGAGTGAAACAAATGTCAGCACATACAGATATTATAATTCTTCAATTCAACTACCAGTAAAGACAAATTTGTATTAATAGCCACCAACATAGAGCAGACCTGGTAAGATTTATCAGCCATTTCTGGCAATCTAAAGGGAACATAAAGAAAACACATTGTTCTAGCAGTTGTTAAAATATGTACAAACTGACTTGACATAATAGATTATTAGTAAAAACACTCGTGTTTAGAACTCAGGTGCATATATTGATATTTTTGAGACGATTAAGCATATACCTTGCACTATCACAAATACAAACTTGTATATAGTCCCCTTTCTATTTGTACTTGTACTTGTACTAGTACTATTACTTTCTTCTAGTAGTTTAAAATTTTTTAATATCTTCCCACTCCCCCACTCATCCCCAAATGTAGATTTTCTTCTCAAATTCATTTAAAGAGATGTTGAGTTGCAATTCCAGAAAAACATGGTGCAACAGTTCTTATGAAGAAAATTTCACACTTTGCACTTCTTTTTCTTTTCTGCACTGAATATGCTCTAAAGATTTCTTTATTTAAGGAAGTTGGGACTGTTCTGCTTGGACAGTACTTTAAATACACCTGAGCCTAAGACCATCTGTGTAACCAAGCAGACAACAACAAAGAACTCTACCTATCAAAGTGAAAAAGGGAATTAAAAGTAAAATATTGCTTGCAAGACACACAAAAGTAACACGTATCTAGATCTGATTCAAGGAAGTGCTTTTAGGTTTTGTGCCTAGAAGCTGTGAATCAAATTCATACCTCCTAAAAAGCACTCACATGCCTTATAAGAAAAGATTTCATTTAACTGGAGAAGGAAATGCCCACTAAAGCATATAATTTTTAAGAAGAGCTATAAAATTCTGGTTGTATGAAAACAGATTTTCAAATGTTTATAGTTTTTAAATGCTTCTCCCAGCTTTTTTGTTTGCAATTAACATCCATTTAAGAAAAGTAGAGGATAACAATTTTTACAGGTAATTTTTCCCCTTCTTCCGGACTCTTCCAATTATTGCTGATGCTAGTGCCAGCTTATTTACTGCCCTATCGTTGCTGACGTCCCTAAATAAGAGAAGACAATTAACGTGGATATCTATTATCACTGATTGGTTCAACATGACATTTCTCAGTTGGCTGACTTCATTTCTTAATGATGTAATTGTAACTGTGTAACTGAAAAGAGGATTAGTCAATAACTGAAAATATGGAGCAGCTGTGAGAAGAAAAATAGAATAACTAACAGCAAACACATAAATAATTAAAAGGTCAAAAGAAAAAAGTTTTATTCCCCACATATTTAATACTACAGCCAACTAAAAACAAATGCAGAGAAAATTCTGTTCAAGACAGTTTAAAAGTCTATTTAATAATAAAACAAATTTCATTAATGCAGAATTAAGGAATTAATTCAGAAAAATATTCTATTAACAGCTGTTCTGTCCCCTCCCCTATCTGGCAGTTTGTGGCATTATTCAGAACTCTCTAAAGCTGCTGTCAAAAGATTAAGAGCAGCACTGCACCAGTGCTTAGAAGCCTTGGACAGTTATGTCAAATTTACTCTATTTCCACTATTCCTGCATGTTTATAAAACAAAAGACTTATCCACTGTGTACATTTAAGCCATCTAAACAATGTTTTTAATAGATTAGGTGGCGAATTTGCTTTAATTTCACCTGTAATGTCACTGCGTATTAATGAAGGTTGAAATGTGGAAAGAGGTGAAACAGAGCTACATGTTTGAAGCGTCTGTTTCAGTCTTCTCTTTTTTCAAGCCACAGATCAAGTCTGTCTTTCAGAGAGGACAAAAGCTGACAAGAACTACAGCTCTGCAGCATGTTTACATGTTTAGCAGTTAAAGATTTATTCTTAGTTTTTGTTTTCAAAATCTGGCAGAAAGTGGGCTTTTAGAATCCCAAAACTTTTCTGATACAGAATACTCAAAAACCTCCCAAGTATACATGCGAGCCAAATGTCACGTCAGGGGTGGAGGGGCAACCAACTAGAAGTATCTTTTCCCTCCCTCCCAAGAGAATTAACAAGAAGCCAAGACTTAGCCATCACATCAACCCTGTTATTAAAGAAAGATGTTATACGCTCTTCCCTCTGCAACAGATGCATACACTAAAGTGTAATTTTTGACAGATTGCTAAATACATTTCTCAAGAACCAGCTTTTAAAATACTCACAAGAACACCATGTTTACAAACAGCTGGCTCAGCATGCTGAGCTTTAATTACAGCAGTGGCAGCTGGCTTATCATTTTTATTGATATATCAGTCTTAAAAATATATATAGCACTCAGGCTTCAAAGATCCAAACTCATGTAAACTCTGAAAGGCAAGCCTGCTTCAATTCTATTAAAAATACTAACACAAAAAAACCTAAACCACAAAAACTGAACTAAAACCACACAAAAGCTCCAAAACCAACAAAAGAACCCCACAACAGTAGGTCTGTGGTGAAGACAAACTACCACTTAATTCCAAATCCCACCACAACTGATGAGTTCAGAGGCCTGAGATAAGCATCAAATTCAAGAGAGGAAGAAAAACTAAACAAAGTTATCTACATTATTAAAGACTATAAAATATTTAATCTTTTTAAAGACATTTATAAAAAGCATTGTAATCCATAAAAGTTCAATTCTATTAACAGGACTTAACATAAGCAAAGCTGCATATCAGAAGCCAAGAAGGCTTTTATATTCAGAGGGACACAACTTACCTAAGTCAAAGTCATACATGCAATAGGTCATCAAAATATCATGAAGTAAAATCAGTCCCGGATTATCTTCGCCTTCATAGAACTTATTTGTTCGATCTGTCCTGTTAACATCTTTTTCTAAGAAAACAGTTCAGATTTAGAAACACTTTCAAAACCAGTCCTACAAAGCCAGTATCAAATTAATTCACAATGTTTAAGCTGATTTCTTCCTCAAACAGTGTTGCAAAGCTTTGAAGTGTTTGAGAAAACTGCATAACTGAAAGTCATTTCAAAATAAAGAATATTTTAAAATAAAGAAAATCCTTCCTATCTGCAATGAAAGGATTTGCTTATAAACATATTTTAAAGCTTTGTGCCTTTTCTTTGATAATACATTTTAGGGAAAAATTCCTGATTATAATTCACCAAAAATGTCTTACATTTAAGAGGATTAAAAACAATTTTATGCAAGTTAACTCTGCAATGCCATTTACGAATACTGATGCAGAATTAGCCATAGCTGGAAAGTTCCCACGTGATCAACTCAAAGACACTGTGACAGGTTATAACAGCATGTGTACAAACACTATTTAACACATTCCTGTAACTCACAGCAGATGAAACTGCCTCTTTCATCAGGCAGTTTTGATGCCTGAAACATACCAAGCACACAGCATACTCTTTAGTAAGGAGAAATTCAAGGCTGACATACTTTTAAGTTTTGAAAAATTTTGAATGCAGTTTGATAAAAGGAGTATTTCATAGTTTTGGATCTATCTTACTCCATAACCCAAATATTGCCACTTACATTTCAAACACTTAAAAATTAAAATAATTGTTTCAACAGAAACAAACATATGGCCTTTTTTCAACTCTGAATATTATTTTTTCCTGTTAAGATTCCCAAAAAATGTAGTTTATTAATCTACCAAGACTAGACTGACCCTTTCAGCTTGCCTGTTGAATGACTGCCTGAAATAAGTTTAGTCTTTTAGAATAACATAGAAATTTTGTCCTGTGTCCTGAAAAAATATATAGTAATCCAAACAGTGGTGCCCAGATCTCACTACCAAAGAGAACTGAGGATACAAACTGCCAATATTCAGCATAATTTGATTAAATTTTTAAAAGTAGGTATAAAACCCAGAAGTCAGAATGAACATACGCAAATCCAGTTAGAAATCATAACATATAAACAGACATTTTCACATTCTTACTGTATATCATTATTTTAACAACATTTGCAGTAAAAACACATAATGACATAACACAAAATGAAAAGCTCTCTGTTATTAAGTAAAGGAAGTTTAAAAATTCAGCCAGTTTGTAACACTAATATGTAAAGCTCCCAATTACTGTAGTTAAGAAAGCTTCAATATTAAGTATATAACCAAGTTTACAGACCTCTGAAAAGAGCAACATGTTAGGTTTTAGTGCCTCTCCATGCAGGTTCTTCAAAAGGGTACTTTTTAAAATTTCATATTAACTTCTAAAAGTGTGTGTGCAGTTAGGTATGTTTCTAAACCTGATTTTACCTATAAGACTCCGGTAATCTCTTAATCTTGAATTTCGCTTTTCCTGCTCCTCACTGACAGATTTCCACTGCAGTTTCATCCTGAAATATTCATCCCTGAAGAAGAAAGATAATTTTGAAACCAAAACATACTCAATTATCACATTTATTTTTCTTTTATTTAAGCATTTATTCATTCCATTTATTCTTTGAGATAAATGGAATAACACCCGGTTTATATAACATCTTTAGTAAAATAATTTTAAAGAAAGTCTCACATATGCTTGCTTTCAACAATTTTAGCGGCTGTCTTTCAACATTCCAAAAGGCTTTCTACATCACTATGTCTTAAAAAAAGATGCAGCTTTTAAATTTATTTTGTAAGAAAAAGGTCAGTGTACTCACGTTTTCCGTTTTTGCAGATTTGCTCTCTCTTCTTTAGTGCTATTCCAAGGAAAATACCCCAAAAGAAATTTCCATGCCTCTTTTCTTAAAGTATGGCAGAGACCCTAGGGAAAAATTGATATGAAGCATCAACAAAAAGTATTTCCATGCAGGGAGGAAACATTCCTATAGTGATACAAGACTTCTCAAAGTAGCAACTTAAAGTCAGTTTCTTTTTACATTGTAGCCAAGTCTCATGCACTAACTAGGTAACACACTGGGAGGAAACAAGAGGAAAAGAGCATGATTAAGCAGAAAACCGTAGAAACCCTGGATTCATGCTTAGGTAAAAAAAGAAGTGATAGAAAATAATTTTTTTCCTATATTTTTTCTTCACTGCTAAAAATAAAAATCTTACAGGCATCACAGACTTTAAGAAGCAAAAAAACCTTTAAAATGTGTGTATATAATGCTGCTTCTGGTCACAATCACTAAATTTCTGGTCTTGCCACAAACTGATCGTGAGAACTAGTCCTCCATTTATTTGGTTTAGAACAAATATTTTCATCTCAGAAGACACTGTCAACCTTCAATGAATCTTTCAGTCAAAAATACTAGTGTCCACTAAAGAAGCCTGTTTGTCAGAAATCTTTCCAAGTAATGCTCAACATTTTTAGATGACAAAAATGTATGGAGCTGAATCATATCCTGCTCTCATCAAGAAAGTTTCTTGCAACTCCTGCAGTATAGTCATTAAGAATAGACACTACTGCTATGAGAGTTCCCAGTTTGGGGATTTTGAGTCATAAATAAAACAGAGCACTCACACCCCTGGCAACAGGCAGATATGACAGGAAAGCAGGCTACAGGAAGAAAAGGTTTGTAGTAATGCTCATGATTGTGGAAGGATCATTAACCAGACACATAAGGCATGCCAATATTAAGGAACAGTCACAGAAACCAAACAGGTTTCCTTTTCACTCTACCTCCTTTACAGTACATTACTTTGTATTACTTAGTATGGTACAGGTCTTTTAAAAACCTGTAATATCAGTGTTATCATTCTCTACTTCTGCTTGCAAACATGCATCAACATGCACACAATGAATGCATTAAGCCAGGTGGATTCCCACCAAAATACAGAAATACTGAAGTAACATTAGGTAGAAAAGCTACAGGATACAACTACAGTTTTCAAAATTTCCATCACTGGGACTAAATTCACATTCATATTGCAAAACCCCTCAGTTCAATTAAAAAATATCAGCAAGTGTTTAGTGCTGCTCCAATGAGGGTCAAATCCCAGCAAACTGCTGGGCAAAACCAGACCCTTTTGCTGGAGAAGGATAAGAAAAAACCTTTTAAGAGGAAAGAATAAACCCAATATCCTAGCACCAAAACACTGGTCTTCCCCTGAAAGCTGCTTTCTTTTTTTTTTTCACTTAAGCTTCTGTATTTTCAATTCATTTCCTTTAGCCGGCCACAACAAGATCTCTCCCCTTGCAGAGCACTTAATATGGCTGCAAGACTGCTAAGGTATTTCATTGGCATGAAACCACGCTTTATGAAGTCTCTCAATAATGACTGTCTGGGTCATGCTCAAAGTTCTGTATGAAACATTATAAGTGTAATGAAAACAGCATAACCATGGTTTGGGAAGGAAAGAAAAAGCCAGAATTAAGCCATAATCTTGCTCAATTTAGAAAAAAAAGTTACCCCTTTGAATATCAATCGCTTTATGTAGTCAACATCTAAAATTCTTCCTTCAGAATCCATATTCTTAGCCCATTCTTCAGCTGACACAGGCTCTCTTCTACTAACTTCAGGCTGTTTCCCTAGGTCGATCTGAAACACACACAAAGGTGTTAATGAATCCCAGTGAAGTGCTTCAGTAGCTGCAAACAACTGCACAAATGGTACTAAGCTTGCCAGTTTCTTATATTCAGTGCAAGTACATTTCCACATGCACATACCTCAGTTAACAACTCTAAGGATCTAAGGCTGCGTTCACATGAGCAAGTAATATGGGCCAACACAAGCAGATCTTTAGAGTAAGACACTTGGTGCTGAGGACCTGGCTATACATGGTAGTATTTCAGCTTTTTGGAGGATGTATCTGTGTTTTAAATAACCTTCTAACTCCACAAATACTTCTGAGCTAGCTTCCCATAAACTAATGCAACACAGCAAACAAGGATAATCAGGAGCTTCATTTCAGAAACACATTACTGATACACATCAGTACATCTTAAGAGAGAACTGAAAACCAGTTTGGGTTCAGAGATGCTATCCATACACAGACTGCACAATGTGACTGGAAAGATCAATTTTGGTACAGTCTCTTAAAAAACCCAAGGATATATGTTCTTTCAGAATTTACAACACCCATTCAAAGTTTCAGTTTGTGCATAGTCTCTCAGTTTCCAAACTGCATGTCCAAGTACAACAGAATACAGCAGATGCTAAATCCTTGCTTCCTAAAAATATTTTTATGATGGCAATGCCGAAATCAATTTAGGTTTCAACTCTTTAGAAGTCCAAGGCATTTGTCAGATTAAGACATATAGGTCAATGTTATTTTCCATATGTAGCATTTGTTATACTTTTGCATTGATAAATTAACTAAGTGCTAGGCAGCAACTTCTTAGAATAGTTCATACAGCTACTGCTAAGATATTAACACTACTTTGAACTCAGAAACAGCCCATATAAAAGAGTTCAATATTTTAAAAATATGTAAGCTGCTTAAATAATAATCACAAGCATTTAAAAATAAACCTTTTCCACCTATCTGTAAAAGACTCCAACAGAGAGTCCACAGTGATTCATGATCCAATTGTAAGTTCATTCTAGCTTTGGTTCACATCATACATAAATCTGTAATTTATACACCCTAGACATTAATCATCCAATTAAGTACTTTATTTTAATCTTAAGAGAAACTGAAATGTTAGGGGTGATTAGCCAAGAAAGCTGGTTATTAACCTGCATTCTCCAATTTTACTTAACGTAACTCTAATTGACCTCAGAGGAAACACTGAACACAAAATCAGTCACTTTTTAAGGAAGTGCCTCTAACATAACTATAGTCATAATTTCATTAATTACAAACTTTCTTTCAAAGGAAAACTCACATTTGCATGCATAAAAATGATATATTCAAAAGTAACTGATTATGATCTTAACTCTTGAGAATAAATAGTAATATGTCACAATTCCATAAACAGTGTAACTCACCATGCTTCAAGTTCTACCATTCCTTTAAAGAGGTGCATAAAAACAACCA
This sequence comes from Pardalotus punctatus, assembly GCA_013400915.1. Lineage (NCBI taxonomy): Eukaryota > Metazoa > Chordata > Aves > Passeriformes > Pardalotidae > Pardalotus > Pardalotus punctatus. Next base: position 43,782 of record VZTX01012867.1, on the reverse strand, counting down.
ATGCATCTGTATCATTAATTTATACACTCACTCGTGTAATGACTTCAAATCCTGGTTCTTCCTGTTGATTTATCTTCAGCCCTGGAATAGTATCATTGAGAAAGTCTGCCATTTCTGATGGTGGTCGCCTTTGATGCGATGGATCACTTGAACGGAAACTATCAAAAATATAGTTTGTGACTTTGGAAAATCTTCCCATTGTTACTATGTACGGATCTTTCTTCCATTTCTGTGTTACAACAAGGAAAACAAGCAAAACATAAAAATCTGTGTTTATAATATATTTGTAATAAATATATATATAATTGTAACTCTTGTACTCAAAGCAAAGTATCAGGAAAAGTACTGTAGGTCTCAAAGTTACTTAAGTTTCACATATTCGCAGTAATACAGAACAGTAATCATATGATTAAACAACTTAAGTATGAAGATAATACTGCTAATTGATTTGAAAGATTGTATACCAGTGTTCTCAGTTAGCCTGACCTATGTATAAAGTGGATCAGATCCACCGTTTACTATCCAGTGATTTCATGGCACAAAACATCACCCTTATGCTGAGCTTCCCTACCCTCAGAGGGAAACAGTCTGAACCACCATGAACTCTGCTGGGAATTTCACACAAAACTTGATTTGACAATTAAATGCAGAAACTAATGTAATAATGTAATTTAATTTAATGTAAAGATTTTCTTTAATTAAATAGAGCAGTGGGTCAAAACTCTGGCCTCACTGAAGTCACTCAAGTTTTGCTGCTCACTTTCACAAGTCCATAAGTCCCATCAAATGATAAGCAATTGTAGTATTAAAAAACCTCATCTTTTTACACAATGTTGTCCTCTTTGCTGCTGTATTTCCATCATCCCTTCAAAAGTCTCAGAAAATACCAATAAAAAGAGTATTTAGTGAAGGAAAATTTAGAAAATTATAATTAATATGTTTTGGTAACTCCTAAAATTTTTCCTTTTCCTCCTTTTTAAGACTTTCTGTATCCAAATGTACAGAACCACAGAGAACACGAACTTGAATCGGTTTCAAATAATACCCTGGGAAGTTAAGAAATCATACATCAGAGAAAACAACTTACAATTAAGTGTACTTTTTATAGTAAGCATTTGTTTTAGGATACAGTCAATGCTTCCACAATGGCATATTCTTGGCAATAATTAACAACAATGCCATAAATTGCATTATTGCTTCTACAATGACATTAAAGCATTATTCAGCAAATATTCCTACCACAAGGCAGGGAGAAATTTTTTAATACATATCTTCAGAATAAAAACTTCTAAGACGATACATACTTGTAATAAGCCATATGATGGTTCATCAAAGAGATTTTCAAAAGACTGAGACAGTGACTTCTGAGTCTTCACAAGAAGAACCCGTTCATCATGTGGAGATCTGCAATAAAATTAAGAAAGGGTGAAAGGGTGTCTGGGTACCACCAGTTTTTTTCTGCAAAGTTTTCAGAATATTCACTGGCTTTTTGAAGTCACATTTCAGTCTGCGTGAAAAAAAAAAAAAATTATGCAAGATCATTCTTAGTCCTTGGCACAAGTTAACAAACTAAAGCTACACAAAACAGGACTTTCATTTTTCAAAGGATTAGTAATTTCTGTATTAATTCTGAACTGCACTCTTTCATTCCCTGAAAAATGAAACTTCAGGAAATTTTTTGAGAAATTATTCTAGAAGATAACTCCGTTTGCATGCAGGTGACAAAACTATCTTCAAGTACATTTTTCTGGTTTTGACAATGGACAAAAAAAATGTGACACAGGAAACGTAGTGAGACACAGTCAGCCTCAACACAATATATGCTGACACTCCCTTAACACAACAGAGAAAGTAAAAAGAGCCTATGTCACCCCTATAGTTAAGGAATTCTTTCTACCAGTTAGTAAATCTTACATTATGGCACTCTGTAAAACATTACTTTAAGGAATACAAACTGCTTTTCAGCGGATGAAAGCCCATCAACAAATTTCTGACCGATGGTATTACAACAGATCCTGCCAAAATAATGCTAAAATTCATATGACAGGAGCTTAAAAGACACCAGAGCCATTGTATTGTGAAACAAAAGCATCTCAGTACAGCCCTGCAACTGTACTTCTGTGTAGACTCCAAAAGCTAAATGAACACAAACCTGATTCGGCCTAACTCACTGTATTTGTACACTCCTGTTCAACACAACATTCAGTACTCAACAGGCTTCCACAGCCAGATGAAAACAGTAACAACAAAGGTACTGGAACTGTGCTGCTCTCAGTAATTACAGATGCTCTTTTGCCCTTACACCTACTCCCCCTGTAACATCACATTTTGTCCCTTTCTTCAGCACAGGTGCCCCATTACTTCCTTAAGCAGCTGCTGAATCACCAATTTACTGCTCAGTAGGTGACAGAGGAGAGAACAGCTCAGAAAGCAGGCTGACATTCAAACCTCAGAGTGTATATCCAGGCAGGAGAAAGCCAACCACTTTGCCATCTGACTCTAATCCATTGCACAGACTTATATTTATAAAATACCTCTCTATTGCTCCCTCACAAAGTTTAAATCCACTATTTCTAGTCTTTGAAAGAAAAATTACTTTTCTTTTTATTAGCACCTGCATCATCTACCATGTTATTAAAGTCAAAGATAAGAACTTTAATAAGTCTTATCTCTTTCCCATTGCAACAGGACAGGACACTGTTAACACTGACGGATATGAAATGCAACAAGAGATCTTATTTTGAGACAGCCAGACATCACAGTCATAGTTCTGAGGCAGCAACAGTTAATGAAGCTCAACTGGCTTTCTCTAAAAAGCAGGACAAGGGCAAAGGCTGAGTCATGTATTAAGTTTTCCTTAACTAAAAGAATGAAAACTTTGTACTATATCTCCCTTTTAATTAAATGCACTTTCTGGACAGTCAGATGGGCATCAACACCTATTTTGGTATTCTTCAAAAATTTGTGAGCTAGACAATTTCTTAAACTGACTCATAGTCCTGCCACTTAGGAAGTGTCATCTGTGCACACAATATTTTCTCAATATTAGACTGGTTCAACCAAACTAGGAGGCCCATAATCCTTAGGGCAAAAATTACACCTATTTTGTGTGAGTTTAGCTGCTTCACACTGATTTCAGCAATGATGGGATATTTTAAAAAGAATGGTGTTAGAGAAGGGCAAAAAATTTTGTGGTAATAGGAACATAAGAAAATACCTGTAAAGACATAAAGATAATTCAGATAAGCTACAATTTCTGCCTTAATATCAAGATCCCATGTATTATAAAATAGAAGTTGGGATAACAAGTAACTACACTGTCAAGTATTTGCTTGTGGCATCCAGGCAGCTGAGTAAACATCTTTTCCTAAATGAGGCTGTGAGCTTAGATACATTATGAACTAAAGAATGAATAACCATTAGGAAACAACAGAAACATACAGATTGACTGTCATTTCCATAATGTGGATGGCCTATTTGTTCTTTTCTCTTTCCTTAGAAAAATAATAATCATAATTCATGACTAGATGACAGAAGAGAATTTGGTGACAGAAGCAGATCTTAGCTGAATAAGAAAACTAAAGCTGGAAGCTCCTGCTCAGGTCAATGCTTAAGGTCATCCAAATTTAATTTCCACAGCTGCCATTGCTTTTTGCTTTAAAGTTTCTGAAGTATCTGCCCTTGCATTCATTAATGCTTACAACTGTTCAAGGTGGCAATACCAAGCAGCACAGCACATCCTGCATGCCTGAACATCGCCTCACGTTTTGCTGTCTTATCCTAGCAATTAATTAGAAAATTTGAAATATGTTGCTGCAGTACAGAGGCAACAGATCACACAGATCTGGTATAAAGCTTTCTGTGACTCACCATGTAACCCAGGTGTTTTCCCAGTGTTTGCTACACCAGCTGCCCCCAAAACCTGTCCCATCTTACCAGCACCTAGCCAGAAGGTAAACACAGCAGTATGCTCAAAAAGGAACAGTTTCCTTGGGGAAAAAGGGAGGGAGGGAGGGGTACGGCAGGACAGCATTTCCCTGTGACTGCAGAATTTGTGAAATTATGAAACTAAATGAAAGGAGATTTAAGGAAGGACTCTGTGGGAACCTAGAAAAAAAAACCCTCAGGACTTAAGATGAAGTTGTCGTTCAGGATTTTCTAATCTACAGTTGTACAGAGAATATTCCTATTTACAAGTTCATCTTGTCTCCTTAAGAGTCTCTCCTTTGGTGTTCCTGACTTTTCCCCTTAAAAAGCTCACATACAATGCTACAGCAAGTACCATTCCACCAACTGGTCACACTGACCATGCTACCTTCTCCGAGCAGCTGAGAACTTCTGATTATCACAAACCTTAACAACACGTCTTGAAACTGTCAAAGCTTTCAGAAATCATTTCAATAAATATACACCACTCATGTCCTATTGGCTTGTTCTCCAACCAAGTATACCTCAGTATTACTCAGCATCAGCCTGCCCTACTTGTTGAGAGAAGAGCTCTCTGTAAGGTTTCCCACAGCCATTTCACTATCCATCTTCACAGCAGTCATCAGACTACTATGTTGCAAGTGACAACAGCAAAACAGTTTTGAAAACAGAATACGTTACACTGATACTACACCTGTTATAGGTATGCATGTCACATCTCATTTATTTCTTCATATTCCATCTAACCTTATTTACTTGCTGCCTTCTTAAATTATACTTATGCCTACATGATAAGAGCAGAAAATTTTATTTTATTCTGCACTTATGCTACGCTGATCAAATAGGCTTTTATCCTAGTAAAAAACCTGGAGGTAACACAATGTAAATTCACAACAATCCCGAAGTATTTAACACCATGATAGGGTCTTAACTACCCTTACACTCAGAAAGTTGTTCTGTGCAGTAAAGATCAAGTGTGAAACACTGATCACACAAGAAATTACAGGGGAACAGAATTGTGGGAGAAAACATCTATATACCAACTGATTTAACTGACAATACTGCAAGTTACCTTGCACACTCATGTAAATATTCATAGATGTTTCACCCAAAGGAGATGATCTCAAATTTTAACACAAATTATCCCATTTTACAGAAATGGTTCATGAAGGATTAACTTTTACACCGACTGTTCCTAAGAAGCTTCTGCATCCACTAGAGGGAGCAACCCAGGCACTCGGAGCTAATAACACTTCAGATTCTAAAATACTTCCTAAATCAATCCAACAATTTTAAAACTTCAGCCTACATTCCAAATGCATACGTGAAATCAGTTTCAGTCACCTTGAAAACTGATTCTATTAATAGAAAAAGGAAGAAAACAGCAATCAGGAAGTATTAACCTGAAATTCATTACACAATTTAAGTAAACCAATAATCTCTATTTTACAGAACTAAGAGTTGCATGATACTTACTCATTCAGCACAACGTGTTTTTCAAGGCATTTAATCAATAGTTTGCTATCTCCATGATGAAAGTGAAGAGCTGGAAGCTTCACATCATCCTTCAGACAGAACACCAAATAAGACCATCCCATGCCTTCTTTGTTTTGTTTGATTGATTTCAGATCTGTCAAACTGAACAGGAACGACCACTTGCTTTCTCCATTTGCATGAGTCGTAGCATCTTAAAAACAGAATTACCACATGATTTCAGTTTGACTTTCAGTGTTAGCAATTATAAACGCATAGTATCTGTCACTGTTCCTAAAAAACAAACTCAAAATATAAACACCAGCATTGGTTCTAAAAATAAAATGTGCACTGTAACTGCTATTTCTGGATTTCTCTTTGAGCCTCATCTTCTACTGACTTGTAAAACAATAAACAAGTCCATCAGACTGCTCCCCTAAAGCTGTACCTACAGTTTATAGGAAAAGGTTTTTCACCCAGATGGTGACTTGGCACTGGAACAGGCTCCCTGGGGAAGTGGTCATGGCATTAAGCTTAAAAGAGTTCAAAAAGCATTTGGACGACACTCTCAGGCACATTATGTGATTCTTGGAGTTGTCCTATGCAGGGCTGCGAGCTGGACTTTGATGATCCCTGTGGGTCACTTGCAACTCAGGATACTCTATTATCCCACAACAGAAGTAATCTAGCAGTTAAATGTACAGCTGCTGTATCAAGCAGCAGCAAGCTAAATCCAACCTGTATCTCCACCAGGTAGTGCTACTTACTCAAAGTAAACATGATATGCACTACAATCCTGTAACCTATATATTGCCCACAGCCACGTGTTGTGTAAGGCTGCTATAAAAACAAGGGCAAAGGAATTGGAAGTCTCCCCCTCACCCCTCCCTCTCGTACTGTACAAGCTTGAATACATTCTGTGCAAGACTGTACATATTCAAGGAGAAGAGATTAAAGTTTACTTTACCAGAGGACACAAAATTGCCAGCATGCCTAGAAGGAATCTGGGACACCCCCTGGCCTGCTCCCATCAAATTACAGCAATTGAAAATAAGCAAGAAGTAGCAAAGAGCATAATCCAAGTCAGTAGTGCTGAGTGACACTCACTGTGGATGCAGACATGCTCTGACGACTGGAGATGAAAAATCAATAAAAATTAGTGATGTGATAAACTATCTTTACCCAACAGAGATGCTGTGTGTATGTGTATAGAAACCAAGGACTGGGCTTTACTCTAAAACATTCATAATCCGACATCCAAACCCTGCATTCATACATGACAGAGATGACATTCAAAACCATTATAAAGATGGTAAAACAAAACAATAGTCCCCAGTTATAGGCTGTGAAATAATACATGGAAAACAAGTATTATAAAAAAAACACTACGGGAGAATCAGAGAAAAAAGATTACTTGGGAATCACTGGTCTTTCTCCACAACTTATTTTTCAACACCTCTATTGAGACTCTATAACAAAAATGGTGCAGCTATAAAATTATTTTTCCCAAGTAAAAAAGACCATATAAAAAAACCCATGTACCTCATGACTGTACATTCCATCTCCTCCTGCTGCTGCAGTATGGAAAGGCATTTGAGTAGTAAACCACTTATTTTTTCATTTTCATTTCTAACATGACACCTAGTTCAAATTCCATTTGTTTCAAAGAATGCAAGCCTAATGCAGATGAAACTGCTACCACATATAACAAAGAAGCAAGAAGTTAGATTTAATGTTCATTTTCAATACAATCTAAAGAAAAAAACAGAGGCAGTAGACAGTTATTCCATTTTTTAATTTTTTTCCACACTCAGAGATTCACCTCTTACAACAAGTGAGTCTCAGCCTTTAAAGTCTTAACAAAACCGATTTTACTGTACCTAAAAAGCAATTCTTCATTGCAAGTTACCATCATGGAAGAAAACCAAAACACCCTAGAAACAAAAAAGCCCTCTGTAATTATTTTTTAAGTACCTCCATTTGAATGAGGTTTCTTCTTAAAAGAGACTGTGGTGACCATGTCCCATTCTGCTTCATAACTGCTTGGACGGTCCACTCCCTGGGAACATTTTTCTTTAGGAGTTTGAGTCCACTCCACAACAGAACTAGAATCCTGAGAAAAACAACAAAAGCAACTATCAAAAAATACAAGGCATGAAAATTGACCTAGTTTTTCAGGTTCAACATGAAGAATCAGCATCTTTATTTCATAGATTAAAAGAAAATTAATTGACATCCTCAGAAACATGATACAGTTCAACACAGGAAATTTGGACGTAACAAACTTTTCATTTAAGTGTAAAACTTCCATCTTTTTTATTTAGTCATATCCTCTAAATACTACTTAAATACCCCATATTGCTGCATCTTGGAACCCCCATGGACTTCTATTTTTATTTTGCATTGGAACAGCACCTTTCACTTTTGTGTCTAACTGTGAAGAGTGAATCACCAAACTACAACACAGTAGATGCAGAGGGACTGGTGACTGTGATACACTTACACTCAATTTGGTCTTTACTATTCATAGTTAGTCCCCTACTATTTTATTTGTGAACCAAGTAAAAACTAAATATAGTCAACCTACACATGCATCCTAATAACCTGAATGGGGCTGCAGTCTGCAAATCAGATTCCTACATGTAGCTATTAATACCAATGATAAATAAGTTTTGCTTCCAGTTATAAGATCACCCACACATTAGTTAACACAAAATAAAATCTCTGGAAAAACAGAATGAAGAACACTGATAACTAACAAACCTTTCCAGCACAGAGGATATTAGAAGTATCCAAAGTCTCATCCAGTGGTCTCCAGTCTACTACTACTTCATTTTCCTACAATAGAAAGAATCACAAAAAATTCAACACTACACAGCACAGTACCTATTGCCATATATAGTCATGGTGTGATTATGGTACAACTTACACATACATATAAATTATGTGGACAATGTCAAACACAATGTGATATTTGTTAATTTACAAAATCCTATACTTAAAAAGGTATTTTTGATTTGCCAAACTTATTATATGCTTTGCTGACAAATGTACAAAGTCCATAACTGTACTATGCAAATACCTTTTCTATGACACGCAGTATTCCTGCAATTAAGCTGTCCTGGTCATCATTTTTTCCACAGGAGGAGTGAATGAAAACTCCTTCTTGCTCATATACAACCTATAACAAAATGAGTAATGAAATTAGAAAAACCAAGGTTTTAAAATAATTAAAATTATCTCGCTATGGTACTCATCACTTTAACTCGCCTACAGAAGCTGAAATGAACACTTCTATCTTGTTAGGGGTTTTGTTACAAAGAGACCAAGATCTGAGTCTTTCCTTTACTTAATTCAAGAAACAATAGAAAATGAAACTTGTCAAACTTACCCTCTAAGCAACATACTGACTACTGCTACACTGTCAGAACACCACAAGAAAATGCTTTCAATACCTAGTACTTTTTAACAGGCACAGGTTCAACGGAAGTACTTTACAGCTTTTAAAGCAGTAAAAGGCTTTCTTATATAGTCTGCCTTTCTGACACCTGCCATTAAGCATGGAATTATAAAATTTAATTGAAATTGAATAAATAATAAAATTGAATTATAATTATAATTTCAATTGAATTGAAATGATAAAATTTATTTAAATTAAAAATGGACCAAATAGTGTAAAAATATGAACAGAGAAATAAAAAATTGTACCCTGAAATTAAATGCTTAATCCTACATTCAGGGCCAGTGGCAAAGATTCCATCTGAAAGGTAGAGTATGTAACAGTTGGATAAGAAAGGCTTGTAGGAGTGCACACAGCCCACAAAACTTTTGCATTTAAGTGTTTGCAAAACTCTTCAGAGCATTCTGATCATGCTCTTAAAAAAAAAGAAATCAGAGAACTATTGACTGAAAATTCAGCAGGCTTTTCAAAGCTACATACACGCACTCTAAAAAGCTCTATAAATACTGTAAATGGGTTCTATTTTACACAGTTCTAAGAGTGAAAAGTCCCTTAGATTTTGTGGAAGTGAAATAAATCAAATAGTAACAGTAATTGCTTCAGAACCATTTTCATTTTTACATCAAGCTGTGAACACTGCCTTAAGAAACACATATTTTTAAAGGCGAAGCCTAGCAATTCTTAACTAATCAGAGACAGATACGGTATTTCCTTCGTTCTAAAATACCACTATCTCTTTTTTTCATTTGTCAGCTTCTTAAAATCACTACATTTGCAGTCAGGCCAGTAAACTAAGAGGTTAGGTGTGTAAGCTTAACCAGCCAGATGAGAAAACATGGCTAAAAAAGAGCAATAAAATTCACTTAACTCATCCTTTCTGTTTTAGTTTTACGTCAATTTCTCTGCCTTTTACACAAGCAAGAAATTTCAGAAGTGTCCTGTTTAAACATAGAAATATTACTTAGAAGAAATCTCTAAAGGTCACTTACCATATCTCCCTCTTGAAGGATTATTATCATCATTACCTTTCAAATATTGGAAGTCTTCTTTCCTGTAATCTATTACACCTGTTTTCTCTTTTCTATCCAAAAAGATCTTCCATCTATTTCTACCAACTATGTTTTCAAATTTAGTCTCTGTTCAAACAAGACAACCTTGAAATTTATTTAAATTTTACCTTCTAGCTATTTGGACCTGATCTATCATGAAAACTAGTCAGAAATATGAACCAGTTATCAACCACTGGGACAATGGCTCCAGAAAAAAAGTAAATCTATTTGCATCAGAGTCATACTAGTAAAAGTGCACTTCTGCCAATAATATTAGTAAGCATGACAAAGTATACATTCTCAGTCCAGAAGGTATGCAATCTAATAACTGTTTTTATTATTTTCTGTCTATTAATCTCTCAGAAGGACAAATGTTTCCTTTCATGGGAAAAGAAAATGTGTTCCCAATGCCACAGCTATCATGCAACCGAAAAATCCTACACTGCTCTTCATAACAGCTTCAGCTCCCTACACCGTGCTCCACCAAAACAGGTGATAAAACCAAAGAACATGCTCAGAACTTCAGAAGTGTTTGTGAAACAGAGTACTTGTCACATAGCACCTTATTCCCCTCATACTGTTACTCAAGAGAAAATCTCCAAGTTTGAAAGGCCAGAAGGCCAAGCGGCTGGGATTTTTCTTTTCCAATAACAAGTGCAATCTATTTATTTTTCCAACTGTTAACTGGAGTCTAGAACACACAATAATGTAACTAATTTGAAGAAAGAGGTAACATTGATCATACAAAAGAATATGTAGGTGTTTTTCACAGTTAATCCCACCACAAAACATTTTGGAAGTTACCACCTTGAATTCTTTAAAATACTGAGCCACTCTGTTCAGCAGTACTTTGTAAGGTACCTCCATAACTGCATTTGAACAAACTGAGCTTGAAAATGTAATTCTATAGTGGTAGCATCTGAAAATTAGCTACACTGGGTGGCTATATTTTACACAGCATTCTTAGCAAGCTGAAAATTCAAAAATGTTTTTAAGTATTCTTATACTAAAGCACCTTACACTAAAATGTAGCTTGTTACAGATTTTTGTTTTCGGTTACTGCAACACTGGCAAGCTATTCAAAGTCAATTCAAAGAAGAAAAGTAACATTAAATTATCATACAAGTAATTAGTACTAAGGAAAGTATCAGATTGAAAGACAGTATACCAACAGATTTGAATAAAATCCCATTCATCAGTAGACAACTGACTACTACTACACTGTGTAGCTCAGTCTCACACATCATGTGGCCTACAAAAACATTTTTGCTCAGTGCCTCTGCAGCCCAACACTCAGGGAAATGCCTGGTCAGTCAGCACACCTGGGCCTCTTAAGCAGTCAAGAAAACAGATTTCAAAACTAAGCAACGGCATTACACACTGCCTCTTGCCTAAGCAGTGGGTTACTGCAGAAAATGCAAAATGCAGCAAATGTTGGAGGATGACCAGAAGCATCATTAAAATACCAAGGACTTGTGTAAGGTCCACATACAAAATCTGTATAGTGATATTCTGGTACATATGGAGACAGCAGAAGGAACTAGATACCGGCAGGGCAAGATAATGAAACTGGTGCCCCTTATTAGAAGCTGAAGTAACTATAATCCCTCCAAATCCAACCCAAATCTGCCTCTGTATTACCTGTCAACACCCTCGGCATAGCAAAGCAACCCAGTCTCCTTTAAATCTTGATAACGTTTTGCCTTTAGTGAACTAGGAAGGCCTCATTAACCACTGTGTGAAAGAATTCAAGAGTTTTAAAGAATCTCATCTGTTCAATTACTCCATTATGCTTTTTGTATTTCAAGACAGGAAAACACACAACTGGCTCACCTTTGGTTTGTACTACTCATTATTTTACATAGTCATCATGGGCTCTTTCACAAAGGTGAGGAGTACGTAGAGTCAAGCTCAATCTTTCATTTTTTTTTCATATGATTAGAGCCATTACTCTTCCCCTAAGTCTACACAAAATCAATAAACCCATCATGAAAAAAAGACAAGTTAATGTAAGTGCACACCACAGGTGACTAGGTAAGTTGACATGTCCCTAGGATTTTAATAAAAACCCAAAAGTATCCCTCACCACAGTATTACAGCCCTTCCACTCGTCCAGCTAATAAGAATTCTGTGCTCTACACAGTCTATCCACTGGTCCCTGAAACAGAACCTCAGGGAAGAAAAGCTGCATGTGTTGCTCAGATGCTTGAAGCCAAAACAGCTGTCCAGCAATGACAGGCCTCACTACAGATTTAAACAGTGATTTTTCTGTTTTCTTCTATACCTCTTTGCAAACATCTACTGAACTCTCCAGAGATGCATACCTCACAAGTTTAGATGTTATTACCTACATGAAAGCCAGGCTCTGCTGGTTCCACAACGAAAACACAAATGAAAAAAGAAGTGTTTATCAAAAGCACACACCAATGCAACCAAAGCAAATGAAGATGTAGTGTGACAGGAGCTCAACAACTTCAAAAATTACTCGATTTCAAATAAATTTTAATTATATCTTGTGGCTGTACATTGGAACTACTGAAAGATTTTCAGACATTTTACTAGCTTAAAGCTAGTTCTGTGCAGATTTATCTATCCATGGTATTCTTACGTTCCTAGAATACTTCAAATCATAAGCATTACTTAAGGCAACTTAAGACTGTAAAAGCATTCAGCTGGCACCTTTTTTCTCTAAGAAAATGATGAAGACAGTAGGAAAAAAGTTTGTATGATTTAAGTATTACTTTCTAACAATCCTAAAGTTTCAAGTTTGAAATAAGATGTACCTGAGAAGCTTACATTCTTAAGTCTTTCCTGCTTGTCAAGAAGTCCATGCTGGCAGCCTGCATGCACAATTCACACTGTACTTATTTTTCCAGTTCTACTGAATGAAAACTAGACCTATTGCCTGTCTTTTTCAGAATCCCACCAAAAGCTAAAAATCGATGCAAGTTTCCAAGTGCGGCTGAGCCACCTTGACCTGCTTCTTTTTTTCCATGGGTGCTACAAAGGTCAAAGGCAAATCCACAATTCAATCTGATCAGCCATTGAAAGCACTGTGCCACACAGAGACACCTACTCTAACTCATATACTGACTGAGGGTCTGTAAAAACAGGGAACCACAGCAGAAAATTCAGGAAAGCTGCCTAAAGCAATAGCTGTCTACCCACCTACTATAAAAAAACAGACAAAAGCAGCAGGATGTAGGCTCAGTTTACATGTCATGGCATATGCTAGTTGAGGTTCTAGAAAACTGTTCAAGTGTCTATAGTCTGTGTCCAGCAAAAAACCAGCTTTCTGAAGTCCCACCGTTGCCTCAGTAACATTTTCTGAGAAATAAATAGTATCATTCTTAACATCATAAGTATAGAGCATGGACAATGCCTACCTCTGTATTTCCACTGCACTGCTTACAGTGAGCAGCCAACAGGCAATGTTTGTATCTTTTTATTGCCAAAGATATACACGAGCAGAACGCCTCTGGCATGCCGCACCAACAATTACAATATAAGCCAGAACACAAGCAAAGCCTTGTGATTTAATGCTTGCCATTTGATAGCAATTTACAGCCCTGTGCTACCAGCTAGTGAAAGATGACAACATTGCACCCTGAAACAATGAAGTGTAGACAACAAATACAAGGAGAGCTAAGATCTGAGGCTGCCACAGAACAGGATGGTCCTGTCATCCTCACTCATGTATTTTCCAACCTACCTGTGCTGAGAACCTAAGTATTAGTTGTCACCACGGGCACTGATTATTCATATCTTGTAACTCCTGTTTCTGGGTCTGTCCCATACCAACCACCTGTCAAACACAGGATATTTGAGAGAAAGGAAAAGCACTGCAACTCTCCCAGCTAGTTTGTCCCATGTTTCAGACATTTCATATTCTCACCCTGTGTTCTTGGAGAGTGTGTTCCACTCACTCCGCTTTTCTGCCAGAGTACAGCTCAAAGCCCGTGCTGCTCTGCCAAGATGCCATCCAGTTTCTCACAACAGGCACAGCTTGAAGCACTTACACAGTGAATCAGCTACTGCTCTGGAGTCAGTAAGTAACTATGGAACTCCGTAAATACTGATATTAACAACTTTTCAATAGCAGTTACTTCATTTTTGCCTCATATCAGAGAATCAGGTAAAGGACATCACCTAGGATTCAACAGCTGAAGCAGCAAGCAGTCTGTTCATAAGCCCCCTTTAGGTACTGGAAGGTGGTCTAAGGTGTCCCTGGAGCCTTCTCTTCTCCAGGCTGAGAAACCCCAACTCCCTCAGCCTTCCTTCACAGGAGAGGTGCTCCAGCTCTCTGATCTCCTTCATAGCCCTCTTTGCTCCATTAGGTCTATGTCCCACTTACGGTGGTGACTCCCGAGCTGGACAAAGTGCTCCACCTGGTGTCTTATGAGGGCACAGGAGAGGGGGAAAATCACCACCCTTGATCTGCTGACCACGCTGCTTTTGATGTGGCCCAAGACACAGTTGGCTTTCTAGGCTGCAGGTGGACATTTGAGTCATATTGAGCTTTTCACTCACAAACACCCTCACGCCTTTCTCCTCTGAACTCATCTCAATCCATTCTCCACCTAGCCTGTACCTGTGCTTGGGATTGCCCCAAGGACCTTGCATTTGGCCTTGCTGACTCTCTGTAAGCCTTTTGCTTGCTGAGTTCAACTTTTTTTTCCAAGACAGTAAAATTTCACACCCTGCTAGTCTTAAAGTCTTAAAAACACTAAATTTCTAAGTAGGGGTGAGGTGAAGAGGGGCAGAATCCCACAAATATTGTTCATGTTGGGGCAAATAAGAGAAAGCTCTCAACACCAGAAACTACATATCATAAGAAAAGTTTCCTACTTGACAACAGAACATTTTTTAAGTTCTCCCTCATGTGTTCTGAAAATTTCTTGAACCACAAAGTATTTCTGCTACTTATGCAACGATAGTGGGATATCAGTGAAAACACAAGTCTATTCAGGGTACTGAGAGCAAGAGCTTGAGATAGTAACCCACTGTCACTATTGTGAGCACTTCTGCAAAGCAAAATCCTTAACAAACAGAAAAAAGATCCAGAAATTTCAGAATTATCACTGAACTGCTTTACATTAAAGCATAATGTAACCTTAAGTAAATTCAAGAGAGATAGTCTTCTGTTCACAATGACAACCTATGAGGTACAATATAATAAAAAAGAATTATGATTGTGTTCACAGTAAATTATAAAGGCTGAAAAAGTTCTAACAAATACTTTAAACCAAGTGCTTAATAAAATAGCACAACAATGCACAGTACAGAAGCCTCTGTGCACTCAAGTTTAACCAGCACAAGGTGGAGCAAGACACTGCCTATCCGACAGAATAGATATACACCTAAAATAATTCACTGTATCTGTGCCAACAAACTACCTGAAAGATGCAAAGCTAATTTTAACATACCATATTTAAAATATCTTGGCTAGTTCCTAGCTACAAGGAAAAAAAAAGCCAACTTCCACTGCAAACACAAACCCTTCCTCCAAACAATACAACACTAACACCACTACTATTTAGTAATAGCTACAGTGCTTCTTGAACACTTCAAGATGCTGAACTGGCCAGACATCTGAGCTTAGAGGTAAAGCTCAGATATTTGGCCAGTTAACACTCTGAAACTTTAACTCCAAGAGCAAGAGCACAGGCAAGTGAAAAATAACTTCTCTGACAGCCCATGTGTCAATTGGTACTTTAAGAAAGATCAAACAGCCCATGTGCTGAAGATACTCTGAACTCCAAGAACATAAAAAAAAAAATTGTTACTTTCTTTAGACCAGCTGCAATAATCATCTATATACTGACAGACTAAAACTGAAGTTTGTACTTCTCCCCATACAGAACTTTTTAGATCATTTTCTAACATGGTTTTCTGTTATAAGGATAATTCCAGAGCCAGTTCTCTGAAATACAGTAAACAAACTGATATTTACTAAGCAAAAAAAGAGAGAAA
This sequence comes from Pardalotus punctatus, assembly GCA_013400915.1. NCBI lineage: Eukaryota > Metazoa > Chordata > Aves > Passeriformes > Pardalotidae > Pardalotus > Pardalotus punctatus. The sequence goes on along the minus strand of VZTX01012867.1, from coordinate 27,900 downwards.
ATATACTTGTTTTCATAAAGTATAATATGTGTATAATATATAATTATACCTGTTTGGATAAAGTCAAAAGCTCTGAAAACAGAAGACCTTATTACCAAGTCACTTGAGGAAAAACTGGCAACTCTAAGAAAGGGCAAAAAACTGAAGCTCACATTGTTCCAGGGCAGATGGTCATTAATAAAGAATGACTCACGACTCCAGAATTCAACTGCAATAACTTTTCCTGAACCGAGTTAACCATCCAGACAGAGAAAAACACCGATAAGAACCTCTTGAGATACGAAACAGCAAGAAAAAAAACCAGGACAAAAGTCCAAGTAAAGTAGTACATGAGGTCACCAAATTTATAATTCATATCCCATTAACGTATGGAGCAGAAACCAGAGGCTACACGAAATAGCTGAATTCTGAATCCACTGATAATAATGGTGTCTGGGAAATAAAAATAACCAAAACAAAACAAACCACAAAACAAACAAACAAACAAAAAACCCCAAAACAAACCAAAAAAAACCCTGCAACAGAGAAGAGAAAGACAAACAGTAAAAATATAATAGAAACCACAACCTTATATGGTTTGCTAAAACAAGATTTTGTGAGAGCTGAACCAATGCAGGTTGTCCCAGCTGCTTAATATATTGCCACATGCATTCCATGGGAAGCACTCTGCGTAATATTTTGCAGGAAAGAGCACATATATTAAATTACATTACTTTCATGTGGTAAGATCTGCCACATGAGACTAATGCACCCCACAAACTAATGCCTACTACTCTTCCAGAAAGCTACTACCTGAAACACCTCATTATAACACTGCACAGCCAGAAGGAACACCAAAGTTAACTCAGGACATCCACAGCTTGTAAAGACACTGAAGTGCAAAACACCTGAAGTAAGAATGCTGGGGCTGTACCAACCTACACTGCGTTTATTCCACCTGGAGTGAAGTGTCATTAGTTTGTGAACCCTTCCAAAACCCCGTTGCCACTCAAAGGAAAAATTCATGGTCCAACGTGCTCCCAACAGAAAACTAACCCAGACAAAAATAAGCACAGTTGTATGTATTATTTTAGCTTGTTAGATCTAACCACTGACACATCAAATGAGTACAGTATCCAAGAAAGCAACAGTGCAACACACAGGTGGGGAAATATAGAGAAGGATGGCACTGCTCCTGAGAGCAGTGAAACTTCAAACTGGCCCAGCCACTTAATGAAGTTTGAGAGAACATAACTGTTCATTGTTTCTCTGTATTAAGAGAGACATGGCAAAGAATGTTACTGAATTAGAAGTTCCATTAACAAGTTGCATTAGTATTGGGGATATGGCATAACTGAAACCATTTTGCAACATCTTACAGATTTAATCTCTGGCAAACAGACTTCTTTGAAAGGAACAATGAATACATAGCATATTTACAAACAACTAATCCACAATCATTTTAGTATCTCATATAATCCATCATAATACAGATGCTTTAATGAGAAACATCCTGAAGAAGATCATGATAAAAACCTAAGTGGAAAAGAAAAAACAACCTAAGAAAATAAAATACTAAATATTAAAATATTTATCTAAAAAATTAAAATATCTCCCATAATCAAAAAAACTCACAGACTGATATTAAAATGGATAAAACCAGAAGATGAACTTCACTATATACATAAAAACTGGATGTGCATAGCTAGAAACAGCTGGGAGGACAGTACAGCTATCTTTATATTTACACACCTAACAGCAGTAAAGAACATAAAAATAAAATTGTAAAAACTCGAGCTGCACAAATTGCCTGCTCCAACAATTCTGGTAGATACAGATATGGTAAGGTGGCACAAAGCAGGATCTCTATGGTATTTTTATGCTATAGCTAAGTGCACTCCTCAGCACCTTTGGAGAAGCACAGACGTGGCTAATTACGTGTGTTCTCTTATGCCGAGATCAGCTTGAGCTGAAACAATCATCTTCTGCTCTATGCTGGAAAAGTGAAACCGCAGACTATCACACATTCACCGTGGCTACTACAGACAGTCGGACACGACACTGAGATTTTAAATCCTAAATAAAGGATCCACGTGCTCGAGAACACTGCATTGCAAAGCAACGCTTTGAGAAGTAATGAAACAGAATTATTTCTACAATAATACAATACTGACACAACTCATATCTGTTGGCGGGGGCGGAGAGAAGCAGTGGGTGTTGCCTGTACCTCCGCCTCCTGCGATCTCAGTGCCTGTCAAGCAATACTGTTTCGTTCCGGAACACTCGGCAAGGATCCGAGGCACACAAACATTTTTAAATTACCAAATTATCGGAGTGACAAGGCTTTGTACCCACGCCGGGGGCAGGCTTCCGCACACTGCCAGCGCGCAGGCCGGGG
>VZTX01012867.1:0-25253 GCA_013400915.1 Pardalotus punctatus | reverse complement strand
GGCGGCGCCGCCATGTTGCCCACGAGTGTTTATGGTGACGTCGCACTCCTCACGTGCTTCCCCGCCGCGCCACAACAACGGCGTCACAGCCGCGGGCCGCGCACGCGCACTGCGCGGGGTGGGGCACGCGCGGAGCGGCCGCACGCGCCGGGCCGGGGCTGGGGGCGAAGGCTGCCACGGGCGCTGGTGTTGTGGAGGCCGTGCGCGGTCACCCCGCTCCTGTCGCTCGGTTTGAACCCTGGGCAGGCGCGCAGCCCTCCGCATCGGCCAGAGGAGCGGCGACAGCGTGCGGGTACGGCGGCAAGGACGAAAGAGGGGATTGTTCTTTTTTTTTTTTTTTTTTCACCCTTACAGTTTTTTTTGGTTTCCCTGGGGNTTTTCTGAGTTCCCTGGGATTGCAAGTATAATTTGAGTGATGTCATATAGTTGATACAACACACACATGAAACGCTCTCGAGTTATTTTCTTTCTCTTCCCGCTGTTGTCCAGTCATAGAATCATAGAAAGTTTGGGTTGGAAGGAAGGGACGTTAAAGATCACGTAGTTCCAACCCGCCTGCCATGGGCCGGGAACACCTTCCACGGGACCAGGTTGCTCAAAACCCCATCGAACTTGGCCTTGAGTATTGCCAGGAATGGACATCCAGAATTTGTCTTTGCAAAGCAAAGTACTGTTCCAGTGCTGCACCACCCAGGAAAGAATTTCTTCCTAATATCTATTCTATGCCTACCCTCTGCCTGTTGGAAGCCATTCCCCCTTGTCCTATCACTACATGATCTTGTAAAAAGTCCCTCTCCAGCTCTCTTGCAGGCCCCCTTTAGGTACTGGAAGGTGCTATGAGATCTCAATGTTAATATCACGGTACCCACAGGCACTACTAAGCTGCCCCAATACTCATATCAGTTAATGTTACTGAAAAATGCACCACTTTCAAAATGATGGTTTTCAACACATAATGCATTCAGCATCGTGGGACAAAGGTAAATCTTAATTACAATCTCATCCATGTTAGCAAATACTCAGCTTTCAGCTGTGTACAGATTTATAAAGTCTCAGATGTAAACAGATTTCGATTGGTCATCTTTATCTGGAAAAGTATATAATGTGGGGTATTACTTTTTAAAAAATGGCTTTCACTTAATGTCTGCAACATTTGATGCTGCTGAAAGCCATAAATAAAGACAGTTTTTCAGACATTGGTTATATTCCAACTACAGCATAAAATATTTTAAGCAAATAGTATATCCCTAAATATTGTTTATTTGAAATAGACAAATGAGATGCTTGCAGGGAAGTGGTTTTCTACTCTGAAGGAGCAAAGGTAATTTGTTGGGGTTTGGGATGGGTTTTGTTTGGGGTTGGAGGTTTTTATTTCTGTCATAAATTGGCATAATTATAATTCCCTTCTGACTTCTCGAATTAAAAACCCATTTGGTTAGATTAACATTCATACTGTACTTATCATGGAAAACCAGATTCGCGATTCTCAAGACAAATACTGATCTGCTTCAAAGTTGGGAAAGCCTGTTGTAACTCTGTATATAAACATGCATAAAGATGAGAAAATTAAATAAAAACAACACAAGTTCTTGTAGTAATATCTGGGTCTGGAAAGCTGTATCAGTGTAGCAAAAATGGACACCATAGCTTTGGTCGTGCTTTTCTTTGAATTTAGTAAGAACAGAACTGAGTGTTATGGTGAATACAAGGGAGAAGGCTGCACATTAAAAATGCATCACCATAAATTAATTGCATTGAGAGGTGCAATTGTTTTAGCCATCTTCCACATCCACACAGGTTTCATCTCATTTGGTCTGCCGTGTGTTCATTTTCATCCTTTCCTCTTCCTATCCTTTTCCTTTGTTTCTTTCTCCTTGCAATGTAATACTACATTAGTTACACACCCATCTGTGCTTCTATTCCCCTCTCCACTTCCTTTTCATCTCTGACCTCTCTGAAATCTGCAGTGAACACTGGGGACTTCCTTTGATTAGCACCTTTGCATCCCCTCATTCTGGCCCTTCAATGAAACTGCTTTGTCAAGGTTTCTTTCCTAGGAGAAGCTCAAAATCGAGATTCACATCTCAGCTTTGTTAGCCATATCACAGTCTACAATGGACTCCTTGAAGTCTGCTCTCTTTACTAGCATGATTGCCATCTTCTCGTTCTCCTGTCTCTTGGACTTGATCATTGGCATACTGAATCAGAGCCTCTGTTTCTTTGTAGGGAATTGTGTCAATAAATACATATTTGTCTCATGACTCATTGCCATATTTCTACTACAGCCACTAATTCTGACCCAAATTAAAATCTCTTTTTATCATCTGCAGGCAGCTAACAGACAAGATGGTTTTACTTTCCTCTAGATTCTCCTGGCACCCATCTCTCTCTCTTCAATATCAATATGTATCTTTTCCAAGGCCCACAGCTTGGATGATGCCTTAGTCTTAGAGATCTCTTTGGACTCTGTCATTCATGTTTTACCTAGCTCCCTTGCAGACTTTTTCTAGTACAACAGCACCAAATCATAGCTTTCCCCATCTATACACACAGCTAAATATTTCTTCTTGTAACATTCTATTTGCTCACAGTGACCAATACCATTTTGATATGTCCAGAGTTCTCTGGCATGTTTTTGTCATTCATCCCACCCAGAGTATTTTAACCCTCTCATCTAACTCCTCCTGTCCATCTACCCACTCTCACACTTCTACAGGGCCCAAGATAAAATGCCATTACTCATTTTGAAGACAATTACTGGCCACTGTCACTCCCTGCCAAAAGTCTTGCTTCCATCAAGTCAGCTCAGTCCTAGACTTTGACTGTTTTTTATTAAGTTTTCACACAAGTTGTGTAGAAGGCTTTTTCCTCAAGCTGATCTTTGTGGAGCTGTCAACTAAGTAAAGAACTAAAAGATAAATCCCATTTGTATTACTGTTGGACATCATTAATTCTTACTTTTCTGAAGTTAATAAATTTTACTGGAACACATCACTGGAATATACAGTCCCAAAATATGTGTGGAAAGTCTTCAACTTGTCATCTGTTTGAAGCATTAAAATTTAATGCATTCATTTATCTGGCCTTAGGAGCACCCCAGTCCTTGGGAATCATCCATTATTCCCAAACATAGGTATCAGTCCCAGTGAATTGCACCCCTCAGTTTCAAATTAATCCTCATTAAGTGACAGTTCTCACACAACAACCAGGCTTGCTCCTTTTGTTCCCCAGGCATGTCTTTCAGAGTGCCTTAAAGTCAAGCTTGAAACTTCTCTGGCTCAGCATCAATACCTTCCTTTGAGGGACATGAGTTCAGAGCCACTCCCTTCTCCTTCCAGCAGACACAGAAAAGGAGCTTCTGCTCTGTGTTACTTTGATGAATGAACAACTGGTCCCACAGGACTCTTCTTGGGGACCTCATCCTGCTGTGCTGCTCTCAGCGTGCCCCTCGCCACTTACGTTGGTGTCAAGGAGGCAGCTGTGTTTCAGAGAATGGTCAGTCCCACAGACCAATTTACTCCATGAGATATATGACCATCTTCTAGGTAGTTGCCCAGTCTTCTAGACATCCATCTTGGGCCTTCTCCCTTGTTCTTCAGCAAACTATCATTACATATAACAATGTGTATATTGTTACTCAAGAAGAGCAAAATTACTCTTTGTTACCAGCTGGCAGAGTTGGCAGGAATCTTTAGAGATCATCTAGTCCAATTCTCCTGCCCAGAGCAGATCACAAATGATTGTTCAGGGCTTTGTAAAGTTTGAGGTTTGAGTATCTTCAAGAATATACACACACCACAACCTCCTCAGTCAAGCTGCTTCATCAGTGCTTGGTTGCTCTTGGAATGCAAAATATTTTTTCTTATGCTTAAATGGAGTTTCTTGTATTTCAGTTTGGGTCCATTTTGTCATGTTCTTTCATTGAATACCACTAAAGAGACCAGCTCTGCCTTCTTTACTCCCTCTCATAATGTATTTTTAGACATTGAAAAGATCCTCTGAGCCTTCTAGAGACTGAACAGTCTCACATCTGTCAGCATCCCTCTGTAGAGCAGATGGTCCAGTCTCCTAACTGATAGCTCTTCACAGGTCTCACTCCAGGATGTCAAGTGTCTCCATTGTACCAGGGAACACAGCACTAGACCCAGCATTCCAAAAGTCTCTCACCAGGGCTGAGGGAAGTGTCATCACCCCTCAGCCTGCTGGCAGTGCTCTTCCTGATGCAGCCCAGAATGGCTTCCTTTTCTGCCTCCTCACTGACTTCTTGTACAGTGTTTTTGACGCTCTCATACTTCTGTGCAAAGCTGCTTCCCAGCCTACACTATTGGTGCATTACATTATTTCACTTTACGAACCTGAATGATACACAACAGCAAGTTCCATAGGCTGACATAGCGCTAGTAGGTTCCTCTCCCTTCTTCGTTAAGCCCCTTAAGAAAACAGTGGAACAGTCTGTAGCTCTATGCTGAAGTCCAACCTTCCACACACTACACAGATGGAAATCTAAAGAGGAGGGTGCCTTGAGCCCCCAGGCTAACTCTTCATTGGATTTTAATTAACCATCTGCTCTAATAAGGAATATTCTGTCATGTAAAGATAGTCACAGCACACCAGCCAGCACTGAGTGTGCAGCCAGTGTTCCTGGCTTTCCCGTGGCTTTTGTTGCGGTCACAGCTGCGAGCATAGCTATTACTGCTGTGCCAGAAGCTGCAGCAGCTGCTATTGTTGTTCACACAGCTATTTCAGCAAGAGTTCCAAGATACTTTGATGTATTCAGAAGAGTCAGCTGCCCACATGCTCAACCACATGAAAACCTGGCCCATACAAGACAAGTACAGATTCTGTCAAGTCCTTCCATCACAGGCTTAATTTGTACAAACAATCTTACAGTAGAGGAACAAACAGTGCCAAAAATATCTTTCTCTTTGACCTTTTTTTTTCTCCTCACAGGAAATGGATATATTCCAAGCCTTGCTTTGACAGATGCAACCCACAATTTTTCTAGGCTACTCCAGTTTGTCACAGATCACAGGCAGATAGTAAATGGGGTACTGTCCTGGACTCTGGGCGCAGCAAGACACTCAGGAGATAACTGCAAACTAGGCTTTTTGAGTTCCTCATATTTTAAGAGGTACCAGTCCTCGGCATGAATTGCATTGTAGACAATAAAGGAAACATCCCAGGATTTAGCTGTGAAATGCTCTTATTTTCCCCATGCAAGAGGAAAAGATTAAAAAAAAAAAAAAATCCTCCCATCCTACTCCACAATTAGGAGAGCAGGAAGGAGGTCAGGCCCTGGCTACATCCATACAAGTCAACAAGAAAGCCCCTGTGGTACTCACCTACAGTCAGCCTTTCCATTTTATCATTAGTTTGCTCTTTTATATAATTATGGGCCATACCATTTAAGGTTTCTCAGAATAATACCTAGAGACAGGGTTGGGAACAGCACAGCCACTCCAAGCAGGCAGTATATAAATATGATTTAAAGGGCAGAAGAGGACTAAAGCACCTGGATTAAAGCTGCACAGTGCCATCTGCTCTCAAGGCTAGAGCTCCTTATGCACCCTGGCCTAATTTATTTGCCAGTAAAAATGTAGCCTCTGGGACCAGTTAGGATCTTCTCTACTCACCAACTGTTTTTACCTCAAAGCAGAAACTCAGAGATGAAGACATGACAGTCTTTCTAACCTGTTTCTCAAAGAAAATACAAAAAAATCCACTGACCTGCACAAGTAGACCATGCAGATAGAGTCATGTTCCATGCTTAGCTGCCTTCTGCCACAAGGTTAGACAAGAATGGGGACAAATAAGCTAAGTATGCATAAACCAAAATTAAAAGGAAGGAAATGCCATTTCCCAGTATTTAGAGTGTGAAGGCAGGGAGATGTAACAAGACATGAAGGCAGTATTCTAAATGACAAGCTTTCTTGAAGCATTTCCACTGTCACATTTCATGTATCTTTAAGCACAGCTCTGAGTTCATGTTTGTGAACTTGATTTTTTTTAATCTATGTATCAATACAATTCCAGAATATGAATCAACCCAAAAAATACAGGAGTTATCACAAAAGAAAACATCATGATTGGTGTAACTGACCATCACTTTATAATAGCTTTGTTCTCTCAGCAGGACATTAAATTGTGGGGGGGTTTAAATATAAAAGAAGCAGAGCAGATACTAACATGAATGCTCTGCATTTGTCATGCAAGAAGAAATTCATGATTGCATCAGCCTCCACAGAGGGTAGCTGGAAGCTATCCGAGAGTGATGACTAAACAGAAACTGATCTGTTGTTTGCCGATTGGCACAGGAGTATTGCCAGAGCTAGGAATGCAGAGGGAAAGACAAATGGTTGTAACCCTATCACTTCTACATATACATCATAATACCAACAAACAACATTTCCTGGAAAGAGCAAAAAACTAACAGAAGAGTTCTTTTAGGGTGAGGCCAGTCAATGTTTACTTGCTGATGTTAATTTGCCACCATAACCCACTTCAGAGATAGCTCCATTTCCCATGTTGCCTTTTCAGCCTAGAAATAAAACTCAAGATAATTTTAGCATAAGAGGTAATGTAAAAGTGGATCGTTATTGGAGCTCCAAGGGCAGTTATGGAAGAATATCCACAAAAGCCCACAGGCTGAAATCCCTAAGTCTCTGAAAAAGAACAGGTGTACATGGTGCTAAGCACTGCAGTATTCACATATGCAAAGGATTCCTTGGAGGCACCTTGACTGGAGTAATTTTAAGCCTCAATCCAACTTCAGGATGGGCACATCTTACAGTTGAGGATTGTTTTGCAATTACTCTATGTCACAAAACAGAGGGAGAGTAGATGGACTTCAGAGTTGTATCAGATACTCTGCTTCCTCTTGCTATTTGAAATACTCACCCATAGGACTCTGAATGCAGGGTGTTAACTACATGCAGTACACTTGCTCTTCACCACTTTTAGCCCCTTTAATTAAATGCTGACAGACTTTGGAAAGACTAAACCTGTGAAGGAACTACATTCACTCAAAAAAAATCTGAATTGTAGTTTCTTGAAAAAAAAAAATCTAACTAAAAAATACACCCTTTTAAAGGGAGGGTGTAGTCTCCTTTACTGGAGATATTCAAGAACTGCCTGGACAATTCCATGTAACATCCTCTAGGATGACCCTACTTGAGGGGAGGCTGGACCAGATGACCTACTAGGGTCCCTTCCAACCTGACTCATGCAGTAATTCTGTGACATGAAGATAGTAGGATATAGTTGCTGACTTTTTAGAACTGCAAGTGAAAGGGCTAAGAACAGCCCAAGCAGAAACATTGCAAATCGCTCTCATCTTGCTGTGCTTTTCCTGTTGCTTGCTGTTTTCACTCACAATGTCCACCCAGTTCAAATCCACAGCATCAGCCAACCAGCAGCTTTCACTAGGGAAGCATGAACAAGCACTCATGGTGGAGGCAGGACATCAGGAGGTTACAGATGTGGTTGGTAGAAAATTCCCACCTTAGCCTTGGTGTCATGTTTGACTTTGTTCTGCTGCACACAGGCAGCATCCCCGAGGCTATTGTTAAACAATTGTGGTTCGACAACAACTGCTCCTTCCTCTGTTCTGAGATGCCAAAGACCAGTGTTGAGAACCAAAGCTGTATTTTACTGGGGATATGCTCACACTACAGTATCTGTGGTATATGCTAGCATAATTTAGAGCAACCTCACTGAACCTGGTTTGACATCTTAAAGCCATCTTTTGTTACACCGTACTCAGGTGGGTTCAGAAATATTATACGTGTAACATAAAAAAACCTGTGGTCTCAGCCACTGCTCCCAATTTCCAGTAACCTTCAGCGCCACTTTATTATAGACTCATCAAGTTTCATATTCCACAATATTCTGTAAATGTAAGTGACAATACTTTCTTTCTGTACTGGTTTTCAGTACACCTTTTTTTCCCCTGTTGATCCATTTCCATACATTGTCACTTTTAATATTAGGCATTGATAAACCAGGAGTCATGATTAAAAAAAAAAAAAAAAAAAATCTTGTTTTTATAGTTGATTTAGATAGGAATTAATTTATCACAGGACTGTCTTTCTGTAAATGCACTGGTATATAAAAGATCTAGATGCATTTAAGAACTCCAGCTGCAAAAATGCACTGGGAAAGTTAGCATTTGTGAAGCCTCTGCCAGATATTTTTTAATATGTTTTCACAAAATTTTTCATTCACAAATGCCAAGTAGAATATTCCTACGTTTAACAATGTTAAGTTACCTGACACTAAAAATGCTGCATCCTTTTCAGCATTGGCTTTTGCCCTGCTAATGTTTTCTTTCTATTTGACTGAGATTGATAAGATCAATGAGCTTATCTGATGAGAAAAATCCAGTCAGACAATCATTATAATGCCTGTATGATCAAATAGCACTGACAGCACTTAAATCTTTAGGTATCACATGTTCTTCTCTTTTTACTAAAACCAGTCTGATTAGGCAGTTTTAAATTTCCTGTTCTGAAAGAGAAATTACTTATTCTCTTCCACTGCAAGTCCCAAATTTTGTTGACTTTTCAGAATGGAGTGATGGTTACCTTGAAGAAGGGCCTGCAATTTAATGGTTTCAACAGTTAAAAAACATAAATATGGATCTGTCACAGGATATCAACTATTTGTAACAGATGAGAAAGTTGTTCTTGCTCTCTTAGATCCTCTCAACTGGGATTTCTTACTAAGTCACTTCCAATATCCAAGAATCAGGATTCAGATGTAGCAAGGACTCACCATTCAACTTGCAATATCCTCTCTTCACTGTTAAAACTGCTACTCATCCTCCTTCCTTGTCATGCTTTCAAACTGAACATCTTTTGAATAACCTACAATAAAGAATTAAAACCCCTTGAAGGAATAGGTGAGACCAGATACACTGAAAAAAAAAATTACTTGTCAAAATGTAAGAAAAGCTCCTCTTGAGGAAAAGAATATTCTCAAACTGAGAGGAACTGGGTATTATTGGGTATTACTGAGAAGAACTGGGTATTACTGGTCTGTCACTGTCTAGAACTAGAGAAGCAAGGAGAGAACATGCATTTCTCCTTTCTTGCACAGCACACAAAGTTTGCTGTAGCAGTAATTTAGCAACAAGGATCAATGCAGCCGAGAAGCAGGAAGAGAAAGAGAAGCCCTCTTTTCAGTGATCCTGCAGCTACATCAGGTCCATGCTATTTGCCTGAGTGCAATGCCGTGGAAACAGACTGCAAAAATAGTTGTTTTAATCTTTCAACATCCTGGTACTGAATAAATACCATCTAAGCTCTAAACTGGCCAGTGAAATATTAACAATTACGCAGCTCCTCCCAACAACCAAACTTTATGGCTGTAGAAAATGGTATTCTATTTATGGCTTGGGCCAAGTTAAGCAAATCTAAGTCTTAAAAAAAAAAAAATTAAGAGGAGAGAGATCATCTTCAAATTAGCTTTCATTTTGGAAGTAGAGAAATTTATCATTTTAATCAGATTAAAAATTTCTCCAAGCCAAACTATTTTCTTTCATCTTGGACAGAATAATACTTTGTCATAATGGTGACATTTTCACAAACTCTCACTTTTCAAGCCATCTCAAGACAAGAAACATTCCAGATTCTCCACAAATGATCTCCATCTCATTCTACTCAATACAGGGGCCAATGACAGTTCAAAAAAAAAAAAAAAAAAGCAGGAGCAAAGAGTATACATTGCTATCTGATAAAAAAAGCCTAAATTTATTAGCTACATCATTGAGATGTACAGGGTTGCCTACATAGAAGGAAAATCGTGGTGTTGAGCAGAATCCTTCGATGAGTAGCAGGACCAAGTGCCTAGCACAGTTAAGAGATACTGAGCTAGGTTTGGGATGTTGTTGAGCTTGCGTAGCAAGTAGTGCCAAGGATCTTGGTCATCATCTGCAACTTCTTGACACAACTGTAATAAAAGTTATTCTTATAATACGATGTACTTCTGACTTCTCAGGAAAAAGATCCTAGGATTTGATGCAGACTAAGATTAACAAAATCAGTAAAATGTAAATAGTTCATAAATATTCTAATAAAAAGTTTTAAGTAGGTTAGTATGGTGCCTGAAAGCATGCTCAAAGTTAGTGGCATTCTCTTTAATAAAGCAAGAAGGGTATTTCACAGAAGTAAAAACAATCCAGGAAGTGATCTTAGAAGTTCTGATTAACATACTGCCATTGCTGAGACTTGCTAGCAATTCTAAGAAAAGGTTAACTCAGCATCTCACTCAACCACCTACTACCAGCACCCTCAGTTTTTCCTACATTCTTTTTTCCTATTTCTCCTTTTCATTCCACTAAAAGCCTAAGAATGAGAGGCAGCTGGCTCCAACTCTTACTCCCATACTCTAGGTATTCATATCACGTAACTGCTTTCAGCTTACAGAGATTTCTGACCTGCATTTAAACTCTCTTTTTTCTGAGAGCATCCAACATTTTTGGAGAACTCCATTTGAGATCTAACTACTTTCCATGACTTCATACCTTTCTGCAAAGTTTTTTTCATCTGGTTTGGAATCTAAAGTAAAATTACTAAGTTCTTTAAGACCTGTAAGCAGAGATACAAGTTAAACACCTGAACAATAAAAGTGGCAGGATGGAAAGGGTTAAGGGATACTTTTCAATGTAGTAGGATGCAATAACACCTGTCCACACTGCATGAACACTGAAAAAAAGCATGTAATACAATCAAGGTAACGCTCAATTACTTGACTGCTTCAAGAGACCATCCCATACAGTTCATCTGGACATTGGATACCCCCATTTTGGGATCATGTGCAAGATCACCGCTAACCAGATGAAGTAATCTCCCCCAGTCTTTGCAGCTAGTTACGCTCATTGTCAAGTACTACATATCTGAATTTATGAGTGTCCCTGTCTGAATCAGTCTATCCGATCTTTTATAGCTTCTGAACTAAAGTGCAGTATACAGTGTTCATAAACAACTCCTAGCAGAGAGACACACTGCTGCATTAAAGTGGTTGGCCTTTGGTTTGATGGATTTTATTTCATCAAGTGATAAAGTTTCATAGGTAGCTTGTGTATTCATAGTAGCAGCATCAAGACTGAGCAAGCACTTAAAAGTTGTTTTAGAAGGGTAGTTGTTGCAAGTTAGACTATTTCATTTTAGTATGTATGAGTAATCTTTGTCAAGATATATCCTGAGGAAGTGTGTTCAATGTTGACTTACACATGCTGTAGCGGGTGTCTGGCTGATCCTATCTGTCCCACAATAGAGGTACTTTCTAAAGACAGACAGCCTTGTTCTCTTTCACTTCTCAGAAGAATGAAAAATAGCTTATTTGTTTACAGCCACAGAAGTCAGAAACAAGAAAACAGTTCTCCTTCAGACATACAAACCAGGCAATCTAGATTAGTAACACCAACCTAGTAACACCAGCTTACTTGAATAAGAGCCTGCTCAAATATACAGAAAAACACAAATAGCTTGGTTTTCTACTTCAAGTGCAAAGAACGATCTCAGTATCTTTGACAAAGATGCCTTTTCCTGCAACTGTTGTATTTTGTCTGCTAACAATGAATAGCTGAAGTCTTATGTTAATCAGTCTGAACAATTCATAATGTTTTCACCTGTCTTAAAAACCAGCTTCCCTGACTTCACAAAGCTATGCTTTTGTAAGGTTCTACAATGATACCCTGCAAAACACAGGTTTTAAGTTTAATAAACAAAGTCCAACCAAACCACACCACAGCTTAGACAGGAAGGTTTCCAGTGAATATTTTTTATGTTGTAGCTTAAGTAAGAAAAGTAACTTTAGAATTTATTTTAAAAAATATTTTGCTAATAGCAACCAGAACCTTTTTAGTATTACAAAATTGTAGACTTCTTTATCCCCCTCTAGGTTTTCAGTAGTTATAGTTTTAATTCTGCAAGAGACTAGTATCAACATGCCTTTGTTAGTTTTGTAATTGCCAGAAGTCACATGGGATGCGCCTACCACAGAATACACTAAAAACTCTTTAGCTGCAGACAGAAAGATACATTCTACACACTGCTTCAACTAATTCTAGTTGAAGTTGGGCTGTTTGGGGTTTTATTTGCAGAGACAGAAAAAACTGAATTTGAATAAAAAAATCTGAAACTCCTGTTCTGAGGAGATTCCATTCTTGAACATCAAGACTTGCCAATTTCACTATTCATATCAATATTGTATCACTTACAAGGCAGATTATCAGATACCAGTGTTAGATCAAACTGACCTGGTTTTCAACTTCATCAAAGTTCACTGTTGTTAGATATGTGAATGTTAACACTGTTGCTACATATAGACACATATAATCACCGGTTTTAGATTCACACCAAAGCTCTGCACAGCCAAGAAATTTTATCTTCACTAGCATGAACAGACCACCTTTCTCCATCATGCGTACAAACATGTCAGAAGAGCACAGCAATGGCAGTTTAAGAAAAAAGTATCTACACCACAGTTAAGGCAAAAAGGGAGAAAATGCACCAGGATAAGTCTGTATCAAAGCCATCTATTATTTCAGAGAAAATAAAAATCAGATTGAAGACAGCACACTTCTCTTACACAGACAAATTCATTACTACTACTCTTTTTGTGTATCAGAACATACCCACACCATTCAGTGCATTCATATGCAATACTAGATCTACCTTTCAGAAAAAGGAAGGCCAAGGATATTCTACTTTGCCATAGACATCACCTTTACTGTTTTTCCAAGCATGACAACTTAAGTAAAAAAAGTCAGCACAAAACATTTTGAACTTTCAGCTACCACCATTTGTGTCCTTTTGTGATAGTAGTTTACACATTTTTTCTGAAAACCCTCCTCCTGAAACTTAAGTGGGCTTTTTCAAAACGCTTTACAGGAGAAAGAGCAAGTCGGGAATAAGTTCAATTCTGCCTAGAATCCCCAAAGTTACAGCTAGATCTGGCAAGTTTCACATCTTCAATTTAATCACTCCAAGTTAGAAGCAGTTCTAGTTAATGCCAATTAATTGTTCACACAAACCCTGCAGGGAAAAAAATATGTTCATGAATAGTTTATAATGCTGTCTTTGGAAACAAATGTATTAAAGCAGCTAAAGAGTTTCCCATGCATCTGGTTTACAGGCTACCAGACAGATGAGGGCTAAAGTTGCTTTGTCTTTCTGGGGATCTTCGGAGAGGACAAAGTAACTGCAGAGGCAAGGTATGTGCATGCACCAACTGTTTAGCTGGGAGTCAAACAGCAGTCTACAGAAGCATTCTCTTCCAGAAAGGGGATACTATAAATACTGGTGCTTGCCAGAAATGGATTAAAGAATTGCTGTAGCTATGGATGTACTGAAAACAAAGCTGTTTTCAGGTAGGTGAATAGAATGAGCAATTCAACAATATACATGAAAAGCTTGCATCTTTCACTGACTTATTAACTTCACAATCACTGACAAGACTGATGTACATATTTCTGCACCTGCAACTGTAAAAGCAGATAAAATATTTAATATGTAATTTACAATGTATTTTATCAGCTTGGCATACAGATGAACAGAATATATCAAAGTAGTTGAGTTATAGGCTTGTGGAGGCCCTGCAAAAATATTACTCCAGATATCTGCTAATTAAAAAAAAAAAAAAAAAAAATCAAATTTGCATTTTAGAAGTGATACAATTCCATCTACCACAAAATACAAAGAGCTGCAAAAATGTATACCATTCCAACAACAATGTATATAAGTTATTAAATAATGATCTGATTTAAAAGAATATAAATGAAGCCTTTAAGTAGGTCTTTTCTACATGCATATTATTCCTCATTAAAGAAAAATATGTAAAAAGGCCATTGGTAATTGCTTTGTTAACCACGGTAGAAAACGCCAATTCTCTGGTCACAGACGCCACTAGTTTAGCACTTAAGGTCTCCGCAGTGTTACATGTGATTATTTTTAAATACTGTTAATTCTATTACTCCATTGGTAAAGAATGTGTGACTTGGAATATGGCAGTCTTCATATCAAGAGGGCAGTGATGCACAGTTTTATAATTATCCAGAAGAACAGCACCCTCCACTGCTCTGTACTTGTGGCTCATCATCAATGATCTGTACACCTCGCCTTGCTATTCCTGACTGACTGGAGCCGTTGCCTCTTGCTCTTTCTTCCACTTGAGCAGTTTCTATCATTCCTGTAAAGAAAGAAATGTATTAGATGACATTTCACTGCATTTTTACATAAGACTCTGCTATCTTAATCTATCTGAACTATAGGCACAAAGTTCAGCAAGAGTGGTTCTCCTACTTGTTATGCAGAACTAAATACTCAGGTATCACATGGCATAGCTGCAAGAACATCTTAATTTTTCTTCCTAAAGCACCGAATATCCAGCAGCTCCTGGTAACCTAAGGGAGACCTCAGATCCTCAAGTGTCCTGGAGTTAGCAACCTTCTAAAGCTAGATTTACCCATCCATATCATTAGCATTGTTAAAAAAAAAAAAAACAAGAAACTCCACCCTCCCAAAAAAATCCCCAACCAACTCTTCAGAAATGCAAGAGATGTTTTCCTTAAATTTTTATCACAGAAACATAACTAATAGGATGACTTGCTTGTGTTGCATTTTCATCCCACATACTATGATCTCTACCATTTGTTTAGATTGCTGTGTAAAATTCGCATCATTACAGCTTTGAGTTTATGATCTCTAATTGACATAATTTAAGAAGATTTTTGAGAGAGGTTGAAACGGAGGGCTTGAAGCAAGCAATGGTGAGACCAGTAACATGAAATTTGATTCAGGTTACTACTTATGCATGGTAAGTGGAACAGCAGCTTGTGTTCCAACAAATGACAGATATTTTTGGAGTACAGCATGAATTTGCAATATTGTAAACATCCATACATCAAGCTTCCAGAGCTGTTACAGAAGTGGCTTGAAGTAGACTGAAATTAAGTCAGTTCTAAGTAGTAGTTTACACTAAAGCTTTCCTGTATGGCCTTAAAAGCACTGGTGAAGCCTTGAGCATTTTATGTATGAGCTCTTTAGCAACAAACTAGATAATACCTACTTTTGCAAAGGTCAAGAAACAGTTCTTCAATTCCTTTGTTCTGTTTAGCTGATGTATGATAATGTTTTGCTCCAACAGATTCAGCATACCTGTAGAAATGCAGATATGGAACTTCATTGTAGGGAAGGACTCAATCCTTCTAAGCCATTTTACATGAAGGAGTAAGATGATCACAAGAGGTTTTATTCTAACTTTACAGTTAATCTACCCATGCTGATTTAATACAAAAAAAAAGAAATAGGTGTTCAAAACTGCCAGGACTGATGCAACACATTAGATGAAATTAAGAAAATTTCATGTCTAGAAATGGATTCAAACTGCAAATGTTGACTTTAATCACATAAAACTGTAAAGCTACAGTTTGGTCAGCCAGGACACCCTGTGACTCAGACACTAACAGAACACTCAACAACTGGCATGCGTAAGCCAGCAGTGCCTAGCTGGCTGCTATGTTAACAGCATCACGAGTTTATTACTCCAGCATAATTCTGCAATGACTGTTTCTATTAGTAATTGGTATGACTTACGTTTCTGCTTCTTGCACTGAAACATGTCTTTCTTTTTCCAAGTCTATTTTGTTACCTGTTGGAAACAAGTTAGTCTGTTAAGTCTTAGCACTCCAAAATTACCCAAAAAGAAAGCGGACATGTAATCATGGTACTCCATTTTCCCAAGCTGTCCCAGTAAATACCGGCTCTTACACAGGTCTCAATTTCAAGCACAATATGATTTGATAATTTCCTTTCACACAAGCATTTACAGGCAATGAAGATGAGGTGCTACTTCTGTGGAGGGATCAGGACACCCAATTCAGCCTTTTGCTTTTCTTTTGTAATTTATTAGCACATTCCCTGTGCTGCAGAGGTAATTTTTGTAGAATGTCCACATATCTATCTCATGAAAGTGTTTTAATAATTAGATCAGATTTAAATCCAAACCCAGCATTTGTTGTATTCCATTTGCATTGAAATATCCAGCTTTAAGACTTATTCCAACCGGCAAGCACTTAATTATGAAAACAGACAAGTCTATGCCACTAGAAGTAAAAACCATGAGTCTGAGTACTTGAAAGAAGGATAATATACTTTTTTTTGTTAAACTAGTCTTCAGGTGTCTGTACCATGAACTTCTGATAGTGCATAATTAGACTGCTTACTTTTTCAATCAGACTCTTATTTTACTCAATGTGATCTACTGAAACTTTCAGCTCCAGTTTAAATTTTACATATCTAACTTAAGATTTACCCCTTCACATGTACAAGCTGTCAAAGCAGCATTTGGAAGATGCCATTAATCAAAAGACATGTTTTCAATTCAGTCATGTTAAAAACGACTTACCTACTATACATAAACAGATTTCATTTCCCAACATTTTTCTTAATTCCTTAACCCAGTTTTTTACCTGCAAAAAGAACAGAGATGAGTTTGTTTTCACTTGATATACTATTAACTTAGGCAATGCAGAACCATCCCGTTTCCTTCATTAACCATCTACTCTAAACTTAAAACAAATACGTTTAAAGCAACATAAATGGAAAAATATTCTTTAGATAGCTACACATGGCCCTTGTTCAGCAGGTTTTACTTCACAGGTGAAATTAAGAGCAAATTACTCCAGAAATATAACTCGCCACACTCATGTCAGCCCCACTCCAAAGAACTTAAGTTCACTGCATGGGCCACTTTAGATCAGACACAAGATCTTTTATCAACAGGCACTTACTAACAGATCACAAATGGTACTTTAAAGGTAGAAGCACCTGAACTGAATTTTTCAGCATAGATTATAACAGATGTTTGTTTCCTGAAAGAACAGATGGGACAGGTGTGTCAAGCCAGCCAATGGTAAGGTATCTGTTATAGAATCTGTTGTCATGCTTTGGAAGTTGTATGATCACTGCATTGACTTAGGAACTGCTATTTTAAGGGAATAATTGTCAAGAGAGGCAATCACTTCAAGAATCTAAAAATAGCTAGGCTACATGATACAGTAGTACTTCTGCAATAACTTCTATAAATTAGCCTTCCCTCTTTTTTCCTGCACATTTAAGTGTTTTGGTATCACAGGGTTTTACTAAGTAGGGCTCAGCATGAAAAGACACAAGTTGAAGTATTATTCACAAGTCATCACCATTCTGCAGGTGGGGGCAAATGTTTAACTGCTGCTTGCACAAGTGCTTTACTTTGCCTACACCAGACTATTTAAATTAGTTAAACTGTTGTGGGACTGTACCTTTACTATTTCTATCACTGCTAACCCAAGCCTTGCCCATACAACCACAATTTCTTACTTCTCTCTACACAGAGGTCCAACTGGTTTTGCCAAAAGCTAATCAAAGACAAACTTGCTTAGAAAAGAGTGTCACCAGTTTTCAGCTGCAACATCCTATAGAGTGGTAACACAGATTAGACATAGGATGGAAAAAGCTCACCTGATCAAACTACTAGCCATCAAATTTCATGTTTTGATGAGGATTTGAAGAACAAATAACTTATTACAGAGAAAGTAATGTTTCCACTATCATGTATTGCAATTTCAGAGTTCTCAGATCTGTAAAAAGTCACATCACTTAACATCTTTTAGTAATTTGGTTTATACAGTAAAGATGAGTATGGCATACCATGACAACAGTACAGGTTTATGTTTATAGCATGTCACAGGTAACTCACACAGCTACATCACAGATTATTCTGAGTTGAAAAGGACCCACAAGGATCATGAAGCCCAACTCTTAAATGAATGGTCCATACAGGGATCAAAGCCACAACTCTGGCATTATTAGGACCATGCTCTAACCAACTGTGCTAATTCTTTAGTTTTCTTTGAATAACCCTGCTAGCAGGGAAGTCAGCCTTCAAAAGAGTACGAATAAGGTGTATACTTTCATTACATGATCTACATTTGCAAATAATATTGCTAAAAACAGAAGAACTCTGTTAACACATCACAGATTATCTTTCAACCAGTTTACATCTCAGACATAAAAGCTGTCCAGTACCTTTTGAAAAGAGTCTTCATCTGTTATATCATATACTAGAATAGCGCCATTGGAGTCCCGGTAGTAGATAGGCCCCAATGCATGAAATCTTTCTTGACCAGCTGTATCCTGCGTTTAAAACACACTGGTTATCATTTAATACAAAGCAAACAATACTTCAAGGAAATCCAAATACTTAGAAATTTTACTTTATTAACAAGTACCAAACATTTGAGATACAGTAAGTCTAAGCAAGTTTTTTTCAGAAAAATATTCTATTTAGCTAAGGGGGAAAAAAATTAGGAACATAAACATACCCATATTGCAAGGTTTACTCTTTTTCCACCAATATTTAGCTTCTTTGTAAGAAAAGATGCCTGGAAAGCAAAACAGATTTGAGTTAAGTCTTACACACCAAACACATAATTTGACTTCAGATTAATTTATTAATAAAAACATCAGAATCAATAAAAGACAAATTTCCAGACCAAAAGACTCTGTAAGCAAGAAGGCTAAGTCAATACTAAGCCAGTTAGTCATTTCCCTACAGTTTGCCAGCAGTCTATTCTAAATGAATTTCGGTTAAGCCAATTATTTACTGCATCTTTTTGCTGTTGTTTTGAATGTTTGGGAAGGATAAGTGCTGTGGAAAGTATCTGAATTCACAACACTGATAAATCTAAGCTGAACTCAAAGCATTTCATAAGAGTACGTGAAGTTTAGGTAGGAACCAGCCTAACAGGATTCTTAATCTGCAGGAATTAGGCAAAGTAGTTCACTATTAGTAAGGTATTAGAACCATAAACAATAGTTTGAATTTATCACTAAATAACTTGGAACATTAATGTTTCACAAGTTTCCTTGTCTGTGTATCTTCCCCTTTTTTGCTGAAGTGAGCCCACAACTCACTCATGTTTTTTGATTCTGTGTTTTTGTTTGAGCTGAAAAGCCTCAGAATAAGCATACAAGCTGCTTTAGAATTCCACTGCTTTAACTTCTGGAAATGTTTTACAGGACTAGAGCACATTGCAAGGTTAGACTAATTTCAGTAACTCGGGCAGATCTGGTTTTCTCCCAGCCTGCATGATTCACATTTTCAAACAGCACCTCTCTTACAAAGTCTATATTCCCTTTTTAGCCATCAAATTACAATTTAATATAAATTTAATGGACTAGAACAGGGTCTGAAGGTGTTGATGCATCAGGAACCTGCTCTCCCCATTCTAAAGACTAGCAGTAATATGTTAATATCAAACAATTCCATTGCCAAGGCCTAACTTTTGTCTTCTGCCTTAAATTATAGCCAGTTTTCCCTTCAGTTTTACCTCAACTTGCATTTGGGTTCAAACAAGTACTCAATGGTATTTTATGATACATTCATCACAGACTATTTTAGGCTGGATTACTGCAGTTCAAGAGCTCTCTGTATAAGCAGTGACCAGCCACAGAACCAAGAGTCTCATGTGTTGAAAGTGTCATGGGCCAGACAAGCTGCTTGAACCAGCTTGCTGCTTAACTACACAAGCAACAAGTACGCACCCAGAAGACCCCAACAGCTCAATTTACCCCAGCCAAAACTGCTGTCAAAAGTGCCTTTCTGCAGTGCTGCCTGTATTACAATTAAAGTCATCCAACATTCAGTTGCTAGAGCAGCTCCTGCTCTTCAGCTACTTCCCTAACAGGGACTCTGGCATCAGTATGACCTAAGGTGAGATGATTAAAAAAAAAAAAACCTTTTCATCTTCAAGTTTTACCTTCCCCCAAAAACATTCCATGAATTCTGTTGAACAGAACAGACAGAGAGAGAGAACAGACCAGAAGAAAAACACGCAAAGACTTTCCAAGAGGAGATAGCAAAGAACTAATCACTACAACCCTTGTGTCCAACAAAACTAAAGCATTAACACTACACTACCCCCTCAGTCTACAGTGAGGGGACCTAAGTCAAAAGTCTGGAAAAACTTCCACAGAGCACAGTAAATGGATCTGACCCTCTAACCAACCTGTAACAAACAGCTTAACAGAAGAGTAGCAGATCTTCAACATCAGAAAACTTTTCATTCTTTAACTAAAAGCTCTACAGAATGCAGCTGATGGCTTTCAAACAGCTGCCCCCGAGGACTAGCTATCAGCAGCCTTCCCAGGTTGTTCTACTACACCACAATTTAAAGGCCAAAAGCTTAGAGGCAACTTCAGAAGTTTTAATTCACCAACACTTGAGCCAGAAGGGGAGAAAATACTGTTAGGCACAATGAATCAAGCTTACCTGACAATATTTTATTGATCTGCTGTACTACAGTACTCAATATTCTACTGCAAATCTCAAAGGAAAAGCTCTTCTGAGCACTGTTTGCTTTTGTCAATACACCAACAATACAAATCTGCTTAGTTGATGTGAATTCCACACAAGTGTTTGAGAATCAATTTCTGAGCAGAAAAAAATCTTCCACAGAATGGGGATTTATATTTAAAAAACCCAGAGAACTCAGTATCCATAGTTATATCATTGTAGCTTTACACAATAACCTAATTAACAGCACAAGTGTATTTCCTATCTGTCAGGGCAAAACCTACAGAAGGTTTTTCTACATAGGTTAAGTTTTGCTTCAGTACAACCTGTCTTTCAGGTACCATGGCTTTTGACAGGAATATAGTCTTTTATCACTAAGATACAGATTACTCCATTTTCTATATACCCCAGTACTAGAAAACTCCTACACGCAAGTAAGGCTTTTTAGTATCTCCTGCAAGAATATCCATTACCACAGGAGACTGTGGCAAGGGTATTGTGCTTGCTCTCTGTATTAAAACTTGATGAATTTGTAATGATTAAGTTTTAGTCTATCTAAAGTCTTCGGTGTGTAATCAGAAAAGGAGAGATGGTATCCTCTATCCTATACTCTGATTACAAGCAGGTTTGTCTGATAACAAGATTGGAACCTGGTATTTGAAGCAATCATCTTTGATAACGAGCAGAAAGCTTTGTGACCATGCTGCAAGAAACCATCAATACTACAGTACAGATTTAATGCTTCATTCTTCTTGATTTTGTTCACATTCTTGAAGAATACAGTTAGTAGGCTCTACTCATTATTTGATAGGTATGAATAAGTTTGGTGCATTTACCATCAATAAAACACATTTTACATCCACAGTGGCAAACATGCCAAAGACAAACCAACTAATACCTTATAACCTTTTAACACACACACTCCCCTCCCCAACCATTCTGAGGTTAAGAAAGGGGGAAAAAAAAATAAAAATAAAAATAAAAATCAAGTGAACAGCAGAACTATGCCATTTTTAGAAACTTGGGAGAACCCAACATACAAGAAAGAGCCTTAACTTCTGCTTTGAGATAGTTTAGAGAAAAAGTCAGTAGCCAAGATTTTGAAGTCTGCCAAGTTTCAAAGTCAAAGCCTTTGATACCAAAACAGTCTACAGGCTGTTAGGTAATTACACATACAAGAAGCTTCAACATTTTCTCTAATCTCCCAAATATTTACTGAATTGAGTACTGCAGGTTCAAGTCCAAGTTGTGACTTGATTTACAATCAGTAACTACTTTCCATATTATTTTAATTACTATGACAGTTCATTTTTGCTCGGCCTCTCAAAAACTCTAACATACAGGACTACAGTTAAAGATAAGTAATTTCAAACAACTCTTTGAAGTAAGCTTCTAATTTTCATATTTTGACTCTACTGTCTTATGACTGGTCTGAAGTATACTTAGGCACTAAAAAAAAAGGATAATACAATTATAAGAGCTAAAATTCCAGTCTTCTGATGTAGCTGCAGGAAATCTTTTCTTTCTTTTAATTCTTTCTTCTATGAGTTCAGTTTTGCATGTCCATCAGGCCCTGTTAGGAGCTGATAAAAGGGCTTGAGCAGAACACAAGGCAGACCCAGCTGGAAGAGAGTCTCCTGAAAGTCACTGAAAAAAGCAGGTGTATGGCACCTGCCCTTGACTGCTTCATGTTGAACAGAAGCAGGTCAGGCATACAAACACTGCATATAGGACTGAACTTCTTTACATTGTCTTCCAGTCACCCCCAGCTATCTTGATAGCCAAGACAGCTTTTCCAGGTTATGCAAGTCCATCAAAGCAATCAGGAACGTTATGATTAGAACCACATCAGCAGCTCTCTTGGGTTGGATATTTTGCAATCCTCCACACACTTAACAGAACAGTGTTCAGTTGTTTTTATCCTGAGTAATTAAATAATAAAAAGTATCTACTCAATTGAAAAAAAAAGTTTGATAGTAGGTTTATTATTGGAGTAATTCCAGCACAGTTCACTTGACATCTATAACTATTATATCAAGATGAAAGCACTGACTTCCATATTTCAGAATGGGAACCAATTCTAACTGTCCTGCCAGGTCATACAACAGGTTATGAATTATATTCATTGTGTGCAAAAATCCCTACTTTTCCTGCATCAGCTTTTTCACAATGTTTTAACTAGATGTTTTCTTGTGTGAATCAGTAGCTACCTTAACTTCAACCTGCAGGTCATCAATATCTTAACTACATGACTCAATGCTAACACAACTACAGCAACACATCCCTGCAGCCTCCTAAATCAAAGGAGATTCCAGTGCACTCCAGTTAGCATTGAGAGAAGGGAGGCTTGGAGAGAGGAGAAACTGTTCCCTTTTAGTCGAAGTCTTCTGTTAGCAGCACAAAAGAAAGTTTCCTATTTGGGTATACAACTAAACTTCACAGCAGAATAACATCCCTAAATGAAGTTTCCAGAAGGCTACAGTCTCACCAGCCTTTTTCTTGCAAACATATTGGAATAAAGCACTATGCAATACATTCTTTTCTTAAGTTAGAGAATATTGTGGATGGAGAGAGCTTCTTGTCTCAATATCTAACGATCTTTTCATATGATTCATCATTGTCACTCCTTTGCTGGACCAGGAAGCAAAGTATTTATCTAATTTTGACTTTATTGGAACAAAAGGAATTCGGTGCAATACTTTGAACTGTTGCCACAAAACAAAGCAACCTTATCAGATTAAGCCTTTAATCTTACAAAAAAACTTTGCAAATATGATACTTCATTGCTTAATCAGATATCCTAGTTTCTCTTCATCTTATTTTTAACTTATTTTCCCATTTAAAAGTGGAAGAACTTACTTCAACTTTGTTCTAGAACTGTAAGATGTACAGAAATAAAAGTAATAAAGATAATACTTAACAAGTGCACATGATGCACCGTAAGATTCAACAGCAATTGACACTGTATTTTAGAAATCACCAAGATGCATATGTGGCCAAGGAGGCTCAACACAGAAAAGCAAACAACTTGCAGTCAGTTAAAAGACACAGGTAGCAACCACAAACCTGGTTACAGTAGAGAAACAAAATCTCAATAGGAACTGCAAACACATGCTTCCACTCCTCTATACACACCTCTCCAGATGGTCAAAACCTAAAGCTCTTGAGCCACTCTCTCTACAGACATTTTCCCATCAGCGTTTTGGAGCAATTTTAAGTTGTGTTTGATGATATTTGTGACCCAAGTCTTTATTCCAACCCAATTTTGCTCATAATTTTAGGTTTTCCACTACAGATATAAAGAACAAAAAAAACCAAACAACATAAGCTTCACCATGTAACAATCTACTTAGACCTACTCTTGCAACATGGGATATGAGAATTCAGCTACCCATGACCATTTTGATGCACTTTAACTGATTGTTTGCTCAATGCTACACTTCTGCTGCACCTCTGACACCTATAAGCTACCAGTCATCTCTGTGGCACACCAAGTATCAACTAGCTCTGTGGCATGACACCTACAACTAGCTTCCTATAAATATGCTGCCTGGTAAACCTACCAATAGGTTAACCCAAAAGCTGAGTATGAACACAGGATAACCAAGTCTGATACATTCTTTTTACCTCTTCACAGCAAAGATGGAAAAACACTGTCTGTTTATGAAACATTCCCTGTATTGTTTCTAGTGCATCTATAATGCTTCTTTGGTTTTAAGGGAAAGCTTCAAGCTTCACTATTTATTACATCTGAGATATACAACTCAAGAATTTTCCCCTAAATGCATGGGAAGAGCACATAACTACCTTAAAGCTCTTTTTCTTTTTTTTTTCACATCACCCGCTCTTCCTTCTTTACTTCAAGAAACTCAAAATTAGTTCAAAACCCACTACAGGTGCACCAAGTGGCTGGGTTTGTTTCTTTATTAAAAAAAAATATATATTAAGAGTGGTATACATTAAATCCACACTTCCACCTATGCAAGCTGACATCCTGAAAGACTTAACATAACACTCACAACATGAAGTTCAAAACATGTTTTCTGAGACCACATACAATACAAGCAATTTATTCTGTACCATGGCATACATGTCATCTATCACTAACTAGTAGGTCATGAAAAAAAAACATTACTTTCAAGCAAGCACCCTGTCACATTTCATCAGGGGAACATCACTTTGTAGTTCTTTATATTATAGCAGACAGCACTACTGAGAATCCAGCCAAAATTCAGGGAACTGTCATGACAAGCAGTTAAGCCTTAAGACTCTTTCCATTATTAAATCATAAGCCTTAATCTCATAAACCATTTTGTGAAAGCTGTTCTCCTTAAACAGTAACATTTAGATAGTGCTAGTATTTGAGAATACAAGGAAGACTATGATTAACAGAAACGCAGCACATATGAAACACTTAGTCATCAGTCCACTAACAATGATTACAACAACATTACTTTTGCAGCATACTTCCCCCCAAGACTCAAACGAAGACATTCATACACATAATTGGAAAAAATGGAGCAGTTAGTATGCAGAATAGAAACGAGGCCTTAAAATATCGAAAGCTTAGATCCGAGGCGTGAAAAGAACGAGAAAATTGGCTTCCAGCGAACTCGACAGGGGACAGCCACCATTAGCGAGCGGCGACGCTGACTCCGGCTGCCGCTAAGCTGTAAACAAGGCACTACCAGCAGTCCGAAGAGGTGCGCAAGGTGAGCGGAAAACAACAACGGGACCCCCACACCGCCGCCACCCCGCCCCGGCTCGCACCTGCAGGGTGGTGATGTGCTTATCGTTGAACTTGTTCTCGCAGTAGCGCAGCACCAGCGAGGTTTTCCCCACGCAGCCCTCCCCGAGCAGCACCACCTTGAAGGAGAAGCTGCGGCCCCCGGCCGCCGCGCCGGTCCCCGCCGCCA
>VZTX01012866.1:640414-653605 GCA_013400915.1 Pardalotus punctatus | reverse complement strand
TGGGGCTTGGCGAGATGCGGCATCCCGAGACACCCCTTCCCCCATCCCCGTCAGAGCCCCAGGTTAGGGGTTGGGACTTTCCTTAAAACCCTGAAAAGAACCCTTAAAAAAAAATCTCTGAAATAATAATAATAATATTTTTTAAATCGTAAGATTATGAGGAACAGCTGAGGGAGCTGGGTTTGTTTAGTTTGGAGAAGAGGAGTCTTGGGGGGAACCTCATCCCTCTCTACAACTCCCTGAAAGGGAGGCTGTGTTGAGGTGAGGGTCAGTCTCTTCTACCATGACTGCAGTGAGAGGACCAGAGGAATTGGCCCTCAGCTGAGGCACAAGAGACTCAGATTTGGTATTAGAAGAAAATTTTTCACTGTTAGGGTGGTCAGGCATTGGAATAGGTTGCCCAGTGATGTTGTGGAGTCACCAAACCTGGTGGGGTTTAAAAGGCATCTGGATGTGGTGCTGGATGGTGTGATTTTGTGGTTTAGGGGTTACAGTGTTAGTTCTGGGTTGATGTTTGGACTGGGTGATCTTAACGGTTTCTTCCAACCTAGTGATTCTATTCTATTCTAAATAATAAATGTTAAGGGCAAAAAAAAGCCCTGAAAACAATTCTAAAACCTTTTCAGTGGCAGGAAGGGAGAGGATGTCATGGAGTCTCCAGTTCTGCAGGCCCTGGCTTTACCCACTGATCTGCTTCTGTCCCTGCTCCTGTCTTTCCTGCATGTGGCCTGGCACAGGTTGGATGGGGCATTGAGCAACCCAGTCTAGCTGGTGGCATCCCTACCCATGGCAGGGGGCTGGAAGGAGAGGATCTTTAAGCTGCCTTCCGACCCAAGCCATTCTACAATTCTTTAAGTTGGGCTCTCCCAGCCTGCAAGTCCTTTCTGCCTCCCAACCTGTCGCTGCAGGATGACCTTTCTGTTTTTCAGTGCATGCTTTTCAGAGCACCCTGGCTTGTGAAGCATTACCTGGAATTGAACTGGAATTGAAGCAGGACAAAGCCAGCCCCTCCTGGTCCAGAAAAGGTACTCTTCAGCTCTCTCTGTGGGAAATGGCTCCAAACAGCAAAATGAGTCAGGACCTGCTGCCCTTCCATGGCTCACTGGCAGAGGGAAGTGCCCCTAGCTGGTGGATGCCTCCTGATAGATCCAACCCCCACCCATCCAAACTAATTTAAAGCAGACTGAAAAACCCTGCTTCTGCATATGCTTTCCTGTACTTCTGCCTTTAATGCTCCTGTGTTGTAGTTCCTTGTCTGTAAAAGTTAGAAACTTTCTGTGGGTGAAATAAAAGGGAAGGAACCACCATCTTCTTGCATTTCCAGAAGCCATCCCGGTACCATGAGAAACCATCAGGCCCACTGCAAATCCGGGAAGCCTGATAACGCCGTGCACACACACTCCAACAAACACAGCCCCTGCTCTGGGGGTTTGCATGCTCCAGTGCTCCCAGTCTCCTGGAGCCTGACAGGACAAGTGTCGAGGCAGCAGGCAAGCATCAGCACCACTGGCAGCAGCCTAAAACCTGAAAAAATGGTGTGGGAGGAAACTAGTCCTAAAAATATCAGCCTCTGGTGAGCGCTGGGAGGGAGCTGTGCCCCCGCTGCTTCATGCTTTGCCTTGTGCCTTCTGCGGGCTTCGGTCCCGCCGGGTGCCCATCCCTGCACCGTGCCAGGCTGACAGCCTCCTGTGTCTGCACAGGGCTCCGCTGCGGAACCTGCCCTCGGGAACCATGGGAAAGGGCTACAAGGTGGTGGTTTGTGGAATGGCATCAGTGGGAAAGACTGCGATTTTGGAGCAGCTTCTCTATGGAAAGCATACTGTTGGTGAGATGTTTTTATTTTTGGGGGGAGATTGTTTCCTTTTCCAGCATCTTGTTCTATGTGGGCCCCAAAACACCAATAACTGAGGACTCTGAACTGCACTGAGGTGGAGGAAATTAATGTGGTTTTGTGGCATCTCTGTGCAGTTCTTGAAATTCATAGTCCTTTACTTACTGATTTTTAAGAGCCTTGGAGAAGAACCTGCTCCATGATGTTCCCAGTAATAAAACACAAGAATAAACTCTGAAAGTAGGTGATGTGACTGCTGCCTATTTACAAAAGAAATACCTCCTTCCCTTAAAGATGCCGTAGATGCCTGAAAAATAAATAACTGTCACATGATGAGTGTAGACACTGTTTAGACTTTAGTTTCATCTTCATAAAGCTTTATTTTGCTTGGTTTTGGCTAACATTTAATCAAAGCTCTGGAAAGAAAAACAGCTCAGCTTTGGGTTCCATGTTCAGTGCTGAACTTCGAAGGCCAAGCGTCTCTGCTCTCTAAGAAATCCTCCTGGGGAAAATAGACTTGGCAGACGAACAGGGGATGTCTGATATTTGCTGTGCACAAAAGAAAGGGAACAAAGGCAAAGCTGTCATGTTTCCCTCTGTTTCAACATTTGGCTTTGAAATGAAGGGCAGTGATCATCAGGCTGACAGATTATTCCTGCCTCACCTAGAAACAAGGGGCGGCACCAGGGCTTTGACAGATGTTTAGTCACTTCACATTTTTCTCTTGAGCTGGTAAATTAGATATTGGGATAATTCATTGGAGAAACACAAGGATTTCTAGAATGGTGCTTTGCAGCACTGCACCTTTAAAATGTGTGGATGGGAGGAATTTGCTGGCAAAGCGTGATACAGAACTGTGTGCTAATACCCGTATTTAAAAGGAGGATTTCCGCTAATATTGCAGCAACATCTGTTTCCAGCATCCTACCAAATGCTAGGCACGTAGCCTTGTGTAGCTTTCAACGTGAAGGCTGCAAAGCCTGCAGGCTGAAGGTTTTTTCCCTTTGCTACTGACCTGCCTCTGCTCTGTGCTGGGCTGGGTGACTGTCAGAGACACCCGAGCAGCATGAGCAAGGCCACGTTACTTAAATCGTATTGCCTTGCATTAATTCCTGCCTCCTATTAGCAACCCAGGCAGGAAGGATATTCGGGTGTTGCTGATCAAAGGAGCTATTTATGGATCCAGCCATGTACATGATTATACAACGTCATGGACACTGGCTGACATAACCAGAGGGAGGCCTCGTGCCTGGGGTTTAGCCCAGGGTGTCCCTTTGTCACTCCCAAATGCTCTGCTCCAGCTTGGCCATTGAGCAACGCAGACCTCCTCCTCCACCCCCTTAAAAATATTGGTTTTCCTTGCCTGCAACTCTGCTCTTATTTTTTTGAGTTTCTGGTAAGGGAAGGAGCAGCTGATACTGGATGGGGAGCGCAAGGGAAGAAGGAAGAAGGTAGTCTCCTGTTTTCTGTGATTTTGGTCAAATCTTATTCCTAAGACATTTGCAGAATGAGGGCAAGTAGCAGAGTCAAGATCAAGATATAGAGAGGGTCATTACAGAGCTGCTGCAGACTGAAGAGAGGAGTGGCCATGGCCCAGCAATTCTGATATCCCCTACACAGGCCATCAGGCACATTTGGGGGGGATGAACCAATAAGCTGGTGATTTTGGCAGTCCTGCTGAGTGGCCACCATCCTCCCTGCCTCTTCCTCAGCACATTTGTGGCAGAGGTTGCCTGGAGTATGGACTGGTGGAAATGGTTCTCAGACCTTCAGATACTGTTCCACTCTGTATTGATTTCACTCCCGAACTGCAGAGGCAGGATGCCACTGTGAGGGTCTCATTACTAAAGGACAGAGTTTGAGGAAGGGTGAGTCTTTTACTGCTCCTTAGCAGAGCTGCTTTAAACTGCACAATGGTGCTACCATTGCAGGGGTGGCCCTTCCACACCTGACACGTGGTTACAGGATCTTGATCCCATTTCCTAAAGCTTGTGAGCTCCAGAAAGCTGACATGTACATTTTGGCTGCAGGCCTTTTGGCAGGAGGAAAGAAAAGACTAGTGTGTTTGCTGAAAGCCTGTCTGTTCAGAGCCAACCAGCAAGGCAGCTCACTAGGCATGGCAACATGGACCCAAGCTGTTTCAAAACCTGTGCTTCCTGACTGACGTCAGGAGCAGCTCTGTGGCCGCTCCAAGGGCCCAGGAACCATGGGGAGGATGGCCAAGCCAACGCAGAGAGTCTTTCTGTTCTGATGGCAGGCACATCCTCCTCTCAGTGACAAGAGACATGCTAGAACTTGGTTGGAGGCTCAGAGCACAAGGTCTGCTGCCATTCTCTGAGGTGTTGCAGGCACTGTCACAAGGGTCTCCTCCTGGCTGCAAATCAGCCATGAGTCTGTCAATGCTCACGTGCCTCCTGTTGACTTTCCTATAAAAAGGAGTGGTGACACAGCTGGTGTCAGGGAAGTGATTAGAGTCCTTGGAGGTTTCATGCTGCTATGTAAAGCTCTTGACTTTGAGCCTGTGCTCCTGGCTGTGTGCTTGGTGATGGTGCTGTAAACCCAGTTGCACTGTGTTTCTTTTCCTAGAAAAACATGCACCTTCAGGTCTCCCTGGCTTGTCAGGGTAGAAGTCCCTAAGTGCCACTGTTACTTACATTGTCAGCAGCTACCACTCTTGCAAAGGCATTAAGATTGCTTGAGGTCAAAGAGGGAAAAGTACTCAGGAAGGAGGAATACCCCAAAAAAGAAGTATCTGTGTCCCCATAGCATGTGAGCAACAATGTCTGGTATTGGATTTTGTGCTAGGCTTTAAACTGCAAGAGAGTTTACCTTGTGCCCCAGGATGGGAAGGGAGAGGACAAAAAGATTAGTGACACTCTCAGAGCCACATAAAATAATGTAGCTATTGCATGGCAGACACTCTCGCTAAACTAATACAAGGAATTGGAAAAAAAAAAAAACTGAAAGGAGATGTTTGAAATGGGTGCTGGTTTAGCTTTGAGTCATGTAGGGACTATATCACCATAGGTCAGGACAAATAGTGGTTAAGAGTTGCGCATAAGTATGTGGTACATACACACGTATAACAGTGTGCCCAGGTGGCCAAGGCATCCTGGCCTGTATCAGAAATTATGTGACCAGCAGGGCCAGGACAGTGATCATCCCCCTGTACTCCGCAATGGTGAGGCTGCATCTCCAATCCTGTGTTCAGTTTTGGGCTCTGCTCTACAGGGAAGACATTGAGATTCTGAACTGTGTCCGAAGAAGGAAAATTAAGCTGGTGAAAGGAAGGCTCTGGAGCACACATCTGATGAGGAGCAGCTGAGGGAGCAGGAGGTATTTAGCCTGGAGAAAAGGAAGCTCCAAAGANAATCACCGTTCCTGGAAGTGTTCCAAAAACATGTAGATATGGCACTTGGGGACACGGTTTAGTGGTAGGCTTGGCAGTGCTGGATTAACAGTTTGACTCGATGATCTTAGAAGTCTTTTCCAGCCTTGAATATTCTATGATTCTGTGATTGCCTGGTACCTGGGATGATCTCTCCTTTTGTGACTTAAGTGTCATGTTTGTCTAAATCCTCCACCTTCTCTTGCTGTCCTGAAGAAAGAGGGGCCAGTCTTATCTCCTCAGTCATGAAAAGGATCCTTGACTGGCAGCAGAAGATTGTCTCACTAAGTACCTGTGGTACCTGGCACTGCTTGGCCTGACCTCTCTTGACCAGGCTAACAGGAGTCTTGCTGGCTTAGCTTTGGCATGGGACATGTCTGTAAAGAGGATGGGTTTTTTTTCCTTAAACAGTGTTCCTGTTCAGTGATGGTGAAGAAAGGAGTCTTCCTTCTGCCTTTAAAATATTTCTGGCCTCTCAGCCTATGGTAAAGCTTATCAGCACAAGAGGAGGAGATGAGAACTCTCCCTTGAAGAAGACTTATTGCTGCCTCCTGGCTGTGTAAATACCTGGTATGGTCAGGTTATTCATAAGCAGCTACTTCAGATCTTCTTACTAGCAAGGAATGAAAACACCATATATTACTGTGGTAGAAGCCATAATGAGAGAATTTGCCTCACTTGGTCCAGATGGAGGGATTTGGGGTTTTGGCTTACACAGCTCCAAAGATATGGGGGATGTGGAGGCTAATTAACCTAATAATGCATTCATAGAATTGTTTGGGTTGGAAGGGACCTTCATCTCCTTCCAACACCCTTGCCATGGGCAGAGACAGTTCTTTACATCTTCACTTCTTAAATTAAAACTACCTCATGATAGAGGTGCAGTCAGCTTTACATTTTAGAAATAGATGAAAATTGAACTGAATATATGTAACTCAGGGTCACAACCTGGCTATTTGTTGGTGGGACCAGTACTGCTCTAGCAGCTGAATCTAAATTTAGCTAAATCTAAATCAGATCAGCTCCTCTTGAGGTCTGTCCAGCTCTTTCCCAAGTCAGGGATTCTCTGATACACTGTCATTTGCAGTCTAAATAAGCCAAGCCTGTTATCCTGCAGTTTACAAACATAAGGAATAGCAGCAGGCTTTAGAATCTCTTTGCTGAATTCCTCTGGAAAAAGGGGAAAAGAAATCTCTTTTGAGATTTTTGAAAGGAGGTCTTTGAAAGTCCTCAAGACACAAATCCAGCTGGGAACTTTTGAAATTCCATCCATCTTGAAATTATGAGCTGCTTAGGTATATCTGCTGTGCCTAACCTGAGTGCGCAGTATTTGTTAGCATATTGAGCCTTTTCTTTACCTCATTGGGAAGCCACAAGGGGTTGGAACACTACCCAATGACTGAGGCTTCCCATTGCAGTTCCTCTGTGGCAGCAGTCAGTAACAAAGACCTTTCTGCCTCTCCTAAGATTTGCACCAGCTAAGTAGGTGCTAGAGAGTGGCATTACTTCTGTTTGTTCCTCCTTTCCCTCTCCAACTTTTTTTATATCTTTAGTTTTCAAAGGAAGCATGACATTGTGCACAATCTTGTTAGTTCCCCTTCACCCCTATGACTTCTGAGCCTGAAAGCTGGCCCACTGTAGTGCTCTGCTCCATGGAAAACCTACTCAAGCTGGCAGCAGCCTGCAGGACAGTGACTTCCCAGCACAAGCTGCCCTTGCCCACCCAGATAGCAGAGGTGAAATGCTTGGGGATGCCAGTGAAGGAAAGGAGAGCCAGGATCTTTGTGGCAGGGAGGATGGGATGCTGCCAGCACCTTTCTAGGACACTGACTAGTGTTGCTACTCTTACAACAACTTGTCTGGCCCATGTTTGAATGGAGACCTAGGAAATATTTGAATGAGACGGTACTAATAAGAAGTGTAAACGTGATTGTCAGAAAGTTGTGTCTGGCATGTGGTCTGGGCTTTAGGAGCAGGGCCTAGAATAAGGTGGCACAGGTATTTCTAAAAATTATCTGTGTTTGTTAAGGAAACTACTTACATATACTCCCTCCCGCAGTGCATGTAGGTGAAATTTCACCTCTGGAATCTGAGACTGGTGCATAAATTTCAAATTCCTCCTAAGTGAACCCCCCCCTCCCCCCATTTCACATCAAAATTTGTTGCTCTATTCTGCAGAATTAAGTCCCAGGTCTTAAATTTTCCTCTTCATTTTTAAATAGCAGGTTAAAAGACATGCTTTTCACAGCTTCTTTTAATGCCATTAGGAAGAGATTGTCACAGGATAATGTGGATACATTAGAGGTTGTTGAATTCCAGTGAAGCATTTAGAGGATGAAAAACTGTACAATATTATTCGTTGCTTTTTAAAAAGAAAACTTAGGTACTTATTGTTCCTTCTGTCTTGCCAAAGCCGTATTTACTGATGCTAGATATTTCCTTGACCTGTCTGTACAATGCAACGAGGCAGAGCAAGAATATAGTGCTGTGTCTAAACAACAGTGCTGTATCCAGAAAGGGCTGTGTTACTACCTCAGTCTTTAAAAATGCCCCTTTAACACATTCTACAATCACACAGAATGCATTTGTGCTTCCTCTTTTTATTAACCTTTGCTTTGTCCTTCTGTTCTTAGTTTTACACCCACACATTAGTGTGGCTATATTTGGAGGTGAGATAAATTAAATCATTGGAAACCTAATAAGAGTTTGATCTATGAAGACTGCACAGAGAGGGGCAAAAAGAACAGCTTGTGCCACTTTCCTGCACAGGAATGCTGCATACATCACAGCAAACCATCAGCGTGGGTGGAATGCTTTAGCTTGTTTGTCAATGTGAAGTGTTTTGAATAGTGTCATTGAATGTAGCAAAATCCTTATTTTCACAGGCCAGATAATCCCTTGTGTTTTCTTAAACAATGCACTAAAATGGTCCCTTTTTGGCAGACAAAGAGAATAAAGCAGGACTCATTATTGTAGTTCTGCAACAGCAAACAATTGTATATAGGAGTGCAGTGGAGGCAAAAACGTGGGTTGCAGAGGGTTTTTATGAATACTTAAAACCAACTCAGAAAGTGGGCCAGCTACACTATACACAGGTTGTTTGGACCTGTAACCTTATGCACCTGCATCCAGGAGGATCACAAGGCTAAGGTGATTTATGTGTTTTCAGGTTTGGCTTAGAAAAAGAATTCTAATTAGTTCAAAGCGAGCTGTGTTGAATTACCTCACATTTATCATGGGGAGAGGGGGAGGGGAAGAGGGCCAGTATGCAGATAGTCACTGTGGAAGAGGTGAAACATATATGAAAATTTGTTACCTTGTTCGTGCTCTTGCCTTGAAGTAAATGAACTTGCTCCTATAAGCAAATCTAAGTCATTTTAAATCCCTAGGGGATCGAAAAAGCTCATTGCATATTTGAGTAAATATAGTAGGCAACTTTGTTTGCAAACATCCCTTTCCCTTTCTGGCTTGATTTCACTTATTGGTTAGTTGTAGGACCAATAAACATTCACTTCCAGAATTATTCCTTTGGCTCCTACTTCTGCAGTATCATCCAGCTCATTATGAAGCAAAGAAGTAGGCTTCAGATGTTAGTACTTGACTATCTGGTGTTCCCTGGCTGTTGTTCCAAAAGGGTATGTTTGGGCAGGCTCGTTTTGCAGCATGTTTGGCACACAACTGGTACAACTGGGTGGTTGGAGTTTGGAAAACTTGGGAGGAGAGCATATATCTTATCCTATTCTGAATGTGCATGTTGTATAGATTAATTTTACAGTTATAATCATGCGCTTACATATTAATGTATTTACTGTGTCAGTATTGGAAATAGCGAGTGCAGTCATCTATGAATACAGCCCTCCATGGTAATGCCAGGCAAGATCAAAGCCTGGTCAAATCACTCTGGAAAACACACACTGAAAATTACTGTGGGGCAAAATTCTGCTGCACTGTGAAGAATTCTTATAGTGGGGCTGTACTTACAGCATCAGGACTTTCTTGCTTGTTTTCAAACAGGCTTAGAAGAGGGTGCCACAATGGAAGATGTGTATTTGGCATCGGTGGAGACAGACCGAGGCGTGAAGGAACAGTTGCGGCTTTATGACACCAGGGGCCTGCAGGAGGGCGTGGAACTGCCCAAACACTATTTCTCTGTGGCTGATGGCTTCGTTCTGGTGTACGCCGTGACCAGCCTCGAAGCATTCCAAAGGGTCGAACTGCTCAAAAAGGAGATTGACGTCTTCAGAGACAAAAAGGAGGTAAATGCACGGTTGGCTAAATGCTATATCAGTGATAGGAAGTTAAGGTTGCAAAGCCCAGCTTTTATTTCTGTAAACATTGTCTACGAAGGAAAATGAATGTACCCACAGTCTTGGGTAACACAGCAAAAAGGAGGCCTTCTCATGCCGGGGAAGCCTAATTCACATGCTATGCAGGTCATGCAAAAGAATGCTTTTTTTTTTCCTCCTTATTTCCTCTACCACAGCTAAAATTCAGTCAGCTGAACACACCAGCCAGGACACTTATGACTAATAAAACATATGGTCTACAGCAGTGCAGCTCATATGTTTTTTTAGATACTGTACAGGGGAAGTTAAGTGCTTAGAATAATATAACGAAGGACATTATCTTTGTTTGTTTTGTATTCATGTACTTGATGGCTTACAAACTAGTGTAATTGACAATGGGTCTCCCAGACATTAGTCAATTGGCAAAGCAGCTTTAATGTATTTTAACAACCATATTGAATCAATTCAATTGTGTGAAATGACTGCTCTATTTTCCCTTAGAAAGCAACTAGTGTTTTCAGCTGACAGTGTTCCAGCTTAGCTGAACAAATATAACTTGCATGTGGCATTAGCATTACAGCTTTTCCTACAGTATCTTTATATTCTCGAGTAGTTTTCCCTGTTAAATGTCTTTAGCCTACAGCTTTCCAAATGGCTGTTTTACGCTGTTCAAAAGAAAAAAAATGCATGAAGAATTAATTGGATAATGGTAGGGAGAGACTTTGCAAAAATGTAACTTGTTTTGTACTGACAGCAGCCAGGGTGGTGGAGGAAGGCAGGCTCAAGTTTGACAGCAGATGAATGTGCAGTCATGGGAGAGGTATGTTAGGTGGTAGGGCTAGTATGAACTGCAGACTGTCACGTATATCAGGGATACAGGAGTCAAGCATAACTCCCCTGCAGGGCAAGGAAAGGTGGACAAGCAGGAAATTTTTCCCAGGCGCTGTGTTTTGTGAGGGCCCCTGATTTGTTACTATACAGCACATTGTAATGTGGAAAGGGAGTCACAGCCCCAACACGATCTGTGTCCTGCTCTTCCATGTTACCTGTTAGAACTCTTCTCTCTCGTTACATGATTTTAGAAAACAGCCAGTTTGCTTATCCTTTTGGAGAGCTTAAAATTGTGATTTTGACCGAGGATAACATAATTAAAAGAGTGGTGTCCACAATAAGATAGATAAAATAGTTTTAATTCTTGTGATTTCCATAAAAAATAGGCTTTGAGGTGTACAAGGTGAGATCAGGAGTCCTACCTTAAGATGGCTGTTAATCAGCAGATTAATGATTAATGATTCTATGACTTAAAGTCTGGGCTCTGCTAGAATGAATTCTTAACTGAATTGGGGATGTATCTTCACACATGGTGCTTCTGAGCTGGTAGAACTTCAACTTGTTGAGTGGCACAGTCCCCTGTTGTGTGGCAGATGACAGAAAGCACTGGTGGCTGGTTCCTTGCCTCTGCTGGCTGTGGGGTCTCTCCAGCATGTACCTTAAAGCCTGGCCAAATTCCACATTAAATAGAGGTTTTGTTCTGTTATACTGACAGAGCTTTGCCATAGCTAAAATTCAGCTGGAGCATGCGGTAAATACACATGAAGATTATAGCTTCTTTTAAAGCCCTCACAGAGGGGGACAAAAAACTACTACACAGCATTTTTCCAAAAACCCTGGACTGCTGTAGAAAAGAAAGGAAGCCTCAGACCTCACAGGAACAGGACAAACATTTCTAGCTGGAAAGAAGCAGAAGGCATCCTGGAGTTAGCCTGATGAACAGGAAAGAGCAAGCAGGTGTGGCCATAGCAAAATCCACAAATCATCAGCAAGAGAGGACTTTATCACTTGATCTTTGTCAAACCACTAATACAGAGATGAAAACAGAGTTTGACTAAGGACCTTGAACTAAAAATGTAGGCCTGGTTTCCTCTAAGAGCTGATGCTGGTAAAACATTTTTAGAAAACAGTTAACTAAAAATAAGGAGGAGCAGTAGCTTTATGTTGCCTGCACTGCCTTTGGCACTTCCTACAGCTGAAGTACTGGGAAGGCTTCATATACTTCCCGAGGTCAGCCACCCTGGACTGTCTGGGTGATACACAAGTCACTTGATGGATTCTTACAACTACAGGTCTAAGTTGATACAGTTGTGCTGCTCTCCTTAGCAAACCAGCTGCTCTTGAAACTGTGCCCCAGAGGACGCTGCTGGTGCTCATCTGCCCCTTTCAGCAGACTGTCCCCTTTGGTCCTTCTGGTGGCTCTTGGTGTCTGAGGATGGGCAGCTAGCAGGGCTGGGATGGGAGAGGGGCCCCACAGCCCAGCCCACCCAGGCTGCTGGCACAGTTGGCTTTTATATTGTGGGATGGGGCTTGGGAAAGAAACAAACAGGACAAAATCCACCACTGTGGGGTCAAGACTTTCTCTGCTGCTGTGCAATTTTTCATCTCTCAAGCACCCACTGCTGTGGCCTTCTCAGATGTCATGCTCTTATCATTTGTCTAGGGCA
Source organism: Pardalotus punctatus (assembly GCA_013400915.1). Classification (NCBI taxonomy): domain Eukaryota; kingdom Metazoa; phylum Chordata; class Aves; order Passeriformes; family Pardalotidae; genus Pardalotus; species Pardalotus punctatus. Next base: position 641,602 of record VZTX01012866.1, on the reverse strand, counting down.
GCTCAATTTCCAAGTAAGTGGAGAATAGGGCTTTTTAACTTTGGACCTCTTGGGTATTTTTTCCCTTCAAGCAATTGTTGGGAGTGGGGAGGGAGTGGGGTGGTGAGAAGGGGAAGTTCTGCATATCCTATGACTACAAGGAGCTTCCAACCCATAAGTAGGTGAGGCTAATTCAAATCCGAGACCTTCATCTTCCAAACAGCATGCAATTTACCTTGTGCCAGTGCTAAGTTACAGAACAAGTCTGAACTGTGTTGCTACTTGCCCGCTGTTTAAAAGGATTGTGATTGGTGGATGGTTTTGGTGTAAAGCTCACCCTCTTGTTTGGTTTGTAGGTTACAGTTATTGTCTTGGGAAACAAAACTGACCTCCTGGACCAAAGGCAAGTGGAAACAGAAGCAGCACAGCAATGGGCAAGGGCTGAGAAAGTGAGACTGTGGGAAGTGACTGTGACAGATCGGAAAACACTGCTTGAACCCTTCACCTTCTTAGCTAGCAAACTGTCCCAGTCCCAGAACAAATCAACATTTCCCTTGCCTGGAAGGAAGAGCAAAGGGAATAACTGTGATAACTAGACTAGCTTAGCATTGTTTCCTGCTGCCAGGTCACAGTCTAAGTCCTTTTTGTGCCATATGCTTCTTGCAGTTTCACTTAAAGCAATAATATCATTCAGCAATAAAGTCAGCAAGCTTATAGCTAAGAGGTATACTTCCTTCTCATGCACTTGGCTTGAAAAAGTCGCTGGTGGTAAAAGTCTCAAAAAGCACTTCATGAGAGCAGTAATTTTGCAACCAGGGTTATGGAGAAGGAAGGGAGAGATGGATACCTCTCTAGCAGGGGCTTTTACTGTATCTGGATACAGCCATGTTGAGAGACAAATCAACAAGCTTACCAGTATATAATCCCCCTGCAGATTTATAGCCTCTAGTCACAAAAAGTATTAGCTGCAATAAAGCATTAAATTTGGAAAGGTGATATGTTTGAAATGGCAACAGTTCTTTTACCTTGACCTTAAACAGGGCCACGGGGCTTTTTGATGCTACAAGAGGCTGAGATCAGTGTCTTGCTGTAGGAGAAGGGTATGGGGCAGGAGGAACAATGACCAGCTTTAGCCACTGATGTGCTGCTAATGTCTGGAAGAAAAAAAACCACAACAAAATGATAAACACTCTCCTCCCCCCTCCCCCC
>VZTX01012866.1:592717-640391 GCA_013400915.1 Pardalotus punctatus | reverse complement strand
GGAAATACTAGAAGAGATCTACCCCAACATGAAGTTTATCAACAAACTCTGGTAAGCAGTGCTTTCAGCTCAGGAATTCATTTGGAGAAACCAGAAAAGCTCTCAGAGCACTCATTAATTGAACTGCAACCTGAAGGACAACATAGCTGCATGTGGTTTTGTTGCTGCATATCCACTACAAATCAGTCACATTCCCATAGGTGGTAATTTTACTGAGAATTATACAGATCAATTTTGTATGCAGAAGGGATTGCTGCTGTGCTTAGGGCACACTTACCTGGCTGCTCAGCCAAGCTGCAGCAATCCACCCTCCCTAGGCCAGATAACAACTGGAAAAAAGTGCTGTACTACTCTGCAAGTAGGGGCTAGGGCGTGTAGGAGGCTGCCTTTTTGGAAACAATCCTGTGACAAATGCCCAGAAATACCTGTACAAAAGGCCTTGGTCTTAATGCACTGCACACGGTCCAGCTGCAGGGGCACAACTGCATGTGCTGCATTTGACTCCACACTGGTAAACCTGTGCTGCAGGAATCAGCCTGTCAGTAAACTGAACAAAAGGGGATATATACAGCAACAGAATGAGCAACTTTTTCCAGAGACAGGGGCCAGTTTTTAGCACCTAAAAACCTCCCATATTAATTGATGCTAGCTTTTCTTTATATTTGAAGGCAAGAGCAGGGAGAGGGAGCGAAGTACCCAGTTTCTGCATTTTCCACTAGGTTAATGCTGTTTTGAACAAATACTGAGAATTTCACTGTGAATCAGCAAAACCACAAGCAATATCTGCACTGCCATATCATAACTGCTAAATAGTGTGCTTAATGATCACAATTAAGCTTATAGTATTGCTTCTCCTGAATACTGATTAATAAAGTCTGTCAGCATTACTGAAGTCTGTCAGCATTATTAATGTCAGAGCAGCACACACTTCACTAAAAATGAAGCAGGTATCCCTACCATTATGATGAAGGTAGACGAAACTGTTTATGTGCTTTGCTCAATATAGTTTGAATTGCTGTGGCCAAGGAGTAAGATAAGAGAGCAATTATGAATGAGCAAGCTCTTGTAATGCCCAGCTAGGAACATACAATTGTTTCCATTGCAACACTGCAGCTGAGCAAGCACTATAGCACGACCTCCCCCAACCTGGCTAGTAATAGTCATTGTCCCCAGTGATGCTGCAGGACGACACTCCCTCCTCACTCATTTCCTACTGAACTCACGTGTACTCCAGCCTTCTCCCTACCTAGAAGACTCCGTATCTACCTGCATGCTTGGGAAGTGGAGGTGACTTCAGAGCAGCAGTGGTTCACCTCCTTGCTGCAACCTCTTACCAATGAACAGGTCATGTTCCTCTTCTTCAGCTCTGCAGAACCCTTCTTCTAAAAGGGACTTGAATCTGCCTTGGATCAATCAAAATAAGTGAAGATATCTACTAACAGCACATCACTAGAGCTGACCTTTGAGCCAAGGGAGTGCAGGTTGACAGGTCAGAATTAACTTAAAATGCCTGGACATGGAAAGAACAGGGATGACTGATTCCTGTCCAACTCTGCATGCTGCAGACTTGATGCCAATTCTGTTGCCAAGACTGATGTCACCCGAAGGCTGCCAGAGCTGTGCAGTGCAAGTGTAGCTTGCTTACTTGCTCCTCTGGACTCCCAGGACTTGACAATGTTTTAAGACAGGCAAGAGAAAAAGGATCTTCTAAATTACTAAGGCCATTTTTCCAAATAGATTGCATAAAGGCAAACATATTGTCTTTGATTTGGGTAAATTTAGTTTAGAGTTTATATCATTCGAGGCATTCAGATAACAGTAGGTGGTGATTTTTTTTTCTTTCATAAACTTATTCTGATTGTTTTCCTAAATACCATAGTGCTTTATTGACAAGTGATAGAAAATGGAGTGTCTCCTCTGCAAGCAATGTGTACACAGTGGCTGGTACTGAATAAAAACAAAACTTGCTGTAGAAGAGTTTTACATAGGGTTAATAAGCAAAGTACAGAGTACAATGTTGTAGCTAAGAGGCAGAACACATGTTTTGTTCTTACTGTTCTACTGACTCAAACCCTATTCTAGGTCACTGGGATCACTTACCTTCTGCAAAACTAGAGTCCCTTCACAAGATAATGGAGAAAAATTATTATAAAGAAGAAAAACAATTTAGTAAACTAAACCATCTTTCTTTGTTCCTCTTAAGCCTCTACCCTGCTGAATAAACACTGTACAAATCAGTCGCCCCCACCAGTTACAACAGTTAATTTGACATGTCCTGGTGGCACAAAGCTGAGATTAAGGCATTTACCTCTTTACTCAGTAGAGGAAAGGGAAAGATTGTACCAGAGCTACTCCTGGTGTGATGTAGCTATATACCAAACAGGCAAACAGCTGAGGGAGCTCATACACCAAAATATGCAGTGTCAAAAGACAGCAGTTCAGCCAATAAGGGTAAGGTGCTACTACCCACAGCTACCCAGCAAAGGAAAGGACACCTCTAATTAACAGATTACTTTGGACCAAGTTAGATTTGTTCTGTATCTAGATAGGAAGAGAAGTATCTAAATGAAATATATAGAGAATTTATTTTAAAGTACCAAACCAAATCTGAGAGTGCAGATGACCACACAGCATCTAACAAGAATGTCGCAAGGTGAAGCACTCGCCATGTGAAAATGAATCTGTGCTTCCGGCCTTTACCTTAAGGGAGTGGTCAGAAATGCCATATCCACAACTAACAGCCCTATTGCTACTCACCTCAATGTAAACACTAAGTCTCTAGGTGATAATCTTTATAGGTAGTTAAAGGATCTACAGATTAAGTCTCCTTTATACTCCTTTACAGTGTTGTCTGCTAGCTTACCAGGACATGATTCCATCTCCTCTTCCAAGTGCAAATAGACCACTCCATCAGAAAAGCATCAAGACATTCTTTTCTTCCTTTTACTTCCTGCCTCTTTCGCTTCCAGATGGCTTACACTTTTCTGGTTGTACTTTCAAACAACATGCCAGTCCTGCAGAGCCAACACTGTGAAAACTTAAGCTAAAAAGTAACTATCACCACTGCTGTGGCAAGTCACCTCCTCATGGCCAGGTCCCTGCACAACACTTAGTGAACAGTTGTGGAGGTCTTATGCTGTCATTCATTGTATGGCTGTCTGGAACTGTCTTCCTAGAATAGCAGCAGTCAGTGCACTCACCTGCAGTTCTCCCTTGTCCTTGACCATAGCATAAATACTCCAAAGCATATGGAGACACTGTGCTGGCAAAGGGACAAAGCAAGGGACTAAGCAGAAATCTTTTCTTTTTTTTTTTTTTTTTTAAACATCTTTTTATTAGCACAGTAACAAATGCAGACTTAAGTAGCCCACAACATACAACCAATCCACTGAGTGACTCCTATTCCACACCTTACAGTTAAACAGCTTAAGGTATTTCACTACAGGTTACCATAAGTCCTGATTAAACCCTTTATTCTTTTCACAAAGATAGATTGGCTTATAAAATAATACATCAACTACTTCTCATTTAATATATGAGGCCATATATCCACCTCTCCATATCACAGATCATGAGATGACAGTCTTTAAAAAGGATTTGTTAAATACCAATGTGCCCTCCATAGAGAAAAACAATCCTGACATCTTTTTACCAAAAAAAAAAAAAAAAAAGGAAACTCAACCCAGAATGAAATAAATCCCTCAAACCCAAACAAACAAAAAGCAAAAACAGTGTGTAGAGTCTTGAAAGGACTTTTACATAAACATTAACCTGTGTACCTGTACAAAATTAAGCTGTTTTAATCTTTTACATATTGCAGGCAAACTGAAAACCAAAGAAGTCTAAGAAGTTTACATTCTTCTCGGTACTATATGTGAGCTAATATTGCTGAACTAATTACAGTCTTAAAGTATGCTATTCCAAATCCTAGCTGTCTACTGTAGCAAGATACCTTAAGTTACAACAACAAAATCTTAGGAAATAAAAGACTGAATAAAATCTGTTATAGAAATACCCTACTCTTTACCAGCACCCTCCCTCCCCCCACCCCTTCAAAATCATAAGCAGCTCTTTCCATCACAGACAAATAATGTAAGAGTTTGATGAAAATCCAATTTATGTAGCGTATCTTTTGGTCCATTGTCTGGCCATTCTGTCATGCTCTGCTCTGTTAGTCATATACTGAGTGGCAATGCTTCCAACCAGGGGGTCAGCTGAAAAGGAAACACACCGCTTATGTCAGACAAGTTACTGAATAAAAACTTCTAAATAAAGATGAAGTGTGAATTTAATACAAGGCAAACAGGTTACAATCTAAACATACTGAATTGATGATTTGTATCTTCTCTGATTTTGTGTATTTATGGTGATGTACTAATCTGTAACCTAATGCAGTGAAATGCCAATAAAGTTTTAAGGAGTTTAAGACACAACAATCATCATATTTTGCATAACTGAGGGTTTTCACCAATTCATGCATTTCAGGTTTATTTTATTCCTTCTAAGGGTACCTGAGATACTCATGCTAAGTGTCCTTGTAACAACATAAAGCTGCCTTCTAAGAAAGATCAAATCTCAAGAAGGGGTTAAATTTTTCCAACAAGTTTAGTTCAGTGTGAAATCTGGCCTCTCATCTTTAGACATATAAAAATGAAACCTGTAAAATTACTTTGGAAATGAAGACATATTCCTCTTAACTAGTGTGGACAGCGGGTTGGTTGGAGCAGTGTTGATTACTTGTGGCCTAGTTGGTCACTGGTTTTAAATGGATGATGGAAAGTAAAAGGTCAACCCCCCTTGTTTTCAGAACTTTGTGTCTCTTCAAGCCCCCTTACTGAATTACTGTAGCCCTGCAGACCAGTGAAGACTGGGTTTGGAAGGGGAAGGGGTTTTCATGTGCAGGAGGACCGCTTATTTCCCCATGGGTCAGCCTGAGAAGTGGTGAACAGCAGGCTGGTAGGGTATATGCCCCTCCACCACCTCCAGCCCCTCTCTGACTGCCCTGGAGAGGGAAATGTACTTTACCAGAGGCTGGAGCTGAGCTGGCCATACCAAATGGGATAAGATGAGAGCCACATTATGTAGGTGCTGGGAGAAATGTGTGAGGCAGCAGGTGGCCTGTGTGGCCATGCCGGGGACTTACCGGGGTTACAGTCTGTGAGGAGGGAGCAGATGGAGAGGAGAACTTTAGAAATGGTTAATGCTGGACTCCAGTTGTCTTTTAAAATGTCCAGGCAAATGACGCCTTGGCTGTTAATGTTACAGTGGTAGATCCTTGTCCGGAACGTTACCTGCAAGAGAGGGGTGTGAGCAGGTGTGCCGGGGTGCCACAGGCTGTGGGGAGGGACAGGACAGGAGTACCAAGCGAGGGAGCGATGCAGCGCCCGGGCGCGCCGGCCGAGCCAGGTCCCGGCTGACCCACGCCGGGCTCCCCGGGCCGCCGCCGCCCTCTCGCGGCGGAAACAAAAAAGAGAACGATTTAAAACAAAAACGATTAACAGTCTCAGGGGCCAACTTCCACAGCCACTGCAAAACCCAGGTTGTGGTGGGTTTAATTTCTTTTTTCACCTTTTTTTTTTTTAAATGAATTTTGTCTTTTTGCTCCCAGCGATAAAGGGGCCCGGGGCCTCAACACCAGCATTTTTCTCTTTCTGGGTTCCCAAGGATTTGTAAAATCCCCCAGACAGGCCAAGGCACTTAGAATCGCAACTTCCATCACTTCTAAGAGGCTCAGCAATGGGGGAAGTTAGTTGGATTTGCTTATTTTCGAGATGTGACTGAGCCAGGCATCTTGCCACAGAAGTTATCCATCCAAAAGGGAAACACAAGCACCAGTTCTCAGAACACAATGTGACCTGCAGAGAGTCCTTACTCTGACTCACTAGGTGAACAGCAATAACAAATTTGGTGCAATTTCCATGGATGAGGATTGCGTGCATGAATAAAGGCTGGTGGGTTCATGTCCTAAATCCTCAAAATTTGTCATCTATCTACACCTGGACATTTTATTGTCTGTTTATAGGTCAGATGAGTATTTGCAAAACACACTCTGTAACTGTGCGGTATGGCAAGAACGCACTACTGCTTTCTGTCAAAATGGGGCCAGCCCACACATAAAACTTGCCAGTCAATCCTCATTTTTTCTACTGCCTTTCTGATGCAAAAAAATTTGTCCGTGACCCTCACTTTCACAGGCTTGGGAAGCAGGCATAGGGTGGGGTGACACAGCTACAGAACGCTGGTACCTGGCATGTCCTCATGCACTGAATCCATGCAGTGTTTCCAAGAATGCTCCTGATGCACAGAGCACATGGGCTATTTTTGGACCAGCAAAAGCAGTTACTTGTCACACAGGAGACACCCACACTGCATGCTTGGGGAGATTTTATGCTTTGTTTCTTGTGACCTGCTTGGATTTTGGATTAAAACAGGAAGCAAACAAAGGAAAACCCAAATCCCTGCATGTTTGCACATTATGGGGGAAATAGCAAAATGACTGCAAGAGAGCAGAGATGTGTTACCCTCCTACACCTTCTGCAACAAGCTGCCACTCCAAAACCAAGAGCTCCTGATACTTTCTACCTAGGTATAGCGGACAAGAAACCTAAATGACCTTTGTTTCCCAGATCATCTAATCTTCAGAGGAAAGGCAGCAATTACTCCCTACAGTCATGTGGAAGTCCACGTGCACCAGCCTGAGCAGAGGGCGGCTCTGCCTCTGCAGTACCTGCCCCAGCCCACAGTGTTCAGGGCAAAACACATTCGTGGCATTTGCAGTTGCTGGCAATGGCTCCGCCTTGGGTTCCCGAGTCCTCAGCCCAGCCCTGCTGCTTGCTCAGTATTTGTGTTTGACCTGCACCTTTGGTCTCCTTCCAAGAAGGTTTCTAACTGTAAGCAAGGCAACAATTTTGACAGATTAAACACTTCCAGAAGGGGAAACATGGAGTATTTCCAAGTTGATGCAATAAGGACCAAATTAACAGAGGTAAACAGTTCTAATTTGTAAAGACAGAAAGTTGTTAATCTTGATTTGCAGCACAAAAGCTAAATACTTTGTAGACAGTCTCTCAGTCCAGTTGACTAATAACTGATAATAAAGCATGAATGCTGTTTGCCTTTACAAGTAAGATTAATTTTTAAATTATTTTTCATGAAGGAGGGGAAAGTGAAAATGAAAGAAGACTCCCATATACTTGCAGAACAGCCTGCTTCCTTAACACACCTTAAGATATAATCCTTAAGGGATATATCCATGGCACAGCACTAAAAGCAGTTTTCTCCAGTTAGAGGAACTCTACCAAGCACTGTAGAAAACTAAATTCCTTTTCACTTAAGCAGCCACTCAGAACTAGGATGGTGTTAGACTCATGTAGTCCAGTTGTTTGCCATTTACAATTTTTTCTGATGACACAAAAGCCAGCAGTGCAAGGAACCCAAATAGAGCTGGAAGAGGGAGAAATTGGAGGCCTACTTGAAAACAAACAAAAATATTTAAAGTAAATGTTCATTACACCCTAAAAAGGAAAAAAAATTCTCACATAAACCTAGTACATTCAGACCAAAATCAAAAGAAACTGAGTTACTTAGGAGGTAGTGAAGAGAACAGCCTATGGAATAGCAGAAAAATATAGTGTAACTGAAGAATCCTTTGGAAATGTCCCACCTGAGATTACATTAATGCAGTAACTACACAGAGTTAAGCACAGCTTTTGAAAAGACATAAAAGAAGTTAATCTCAACCTTACCCTGAAGTGATAGCAGAGGTTAATTTACACAAGCAGCAGAATAGGAGTGGGTGGAAGGAAGTGGTTAGAGGTTATTAATACAAATGATCAAAGCACACACACCAGGTCAACACAATCTACAGTTTTCACCTCAGTAAATTAAATCTAACCCAACTATAATGTAACTCTTGGGAAAATGTCCATTGTAATAGTACAAGTACCAAACTCTTAAATTCCAATTATATTTGTTTATTAAATTCTCTTAAACCCAGGCTCACCCAGCACATGCCTGACTCAGTTGCTATCTGAAACACAGGCAAAACCAGAATACAACATAAAATGAGAAAACATAAAAAACAGAGAACAGATTAACACGAACATTTTCAAGGTGTTGTATAAAATGCTCAATTAAATGCAAAAGAACTCCATTTTACACATTTAGGACATGAAAGAGTACCTGTCCCTGTATCAGATTTCTCCCACTGAAGTTCCTTGTACCGTGCAATGCATTTCCAAGTCAAATTTTAAGATCTTTAATTTCTCCAGCCTCAACCACAGTAGTGCAGTCCCTCTTAATATCCTCACAGGAATCTAAATATCACTTCCAGCACAGTCTTCTGGCTCTCCTACAGCAACATCCTCTCCAAAAACATTTGCTCCAACATGCTGAATCAAACTCCCAGCTGGAGCTAGACCCAGTCCTCAAAAGCTACACCTGTATATCCTTCATCACACATCCCTAGGATGCTCATCAACCACACAGCATTTGTCAATGTTTATGCCTCAACACCTTCTCACACATAATCCTAAAGGCTTGGAAGCTTGCCAGGATGACCATTTTCACCTCATTTTATTTAAGTAAACTCTTTAATGACATTTCATTTTCAGGTTATGAAATGCATTCAGCTACAGGCACTTCACCACCAGGCAGTCCACCACAGCAGGAACTGTCCTCACAGGAGTTACTGAAGACTCAAAGAGGCAATAGAGGCTTTCTTCCACTGGTTTTACAGGGCTTACCAAGAAAGACTCAAGAGATACTAGTCCTTTTCCCTTAGAGAGCCTAATCTTTTCAGAGATCAAGGCTTTTAAAATGACATTCTACTCTATTCTAAAATGACTCTACTGTTATGTGAGTGCTTATCATCAAAGTGATATATACTGGGGTTCAACTAGCTGTTTATTTCTTGCCCTAAAAGGCAATTATAGGAAGGCTACTGCAATTACATTAGCCTACCACTTAAACATGATTCACAGACAGTATTTACTCACTACTGCAAGCAGTTGGACAATCCAAAATCAACAAAATAGCAGGAATAAAACAGGAGCAATATGATAATCATATTTTCCACATTACCACTGATTAACGCTAGTGTAGATTTTAATACAGGAGCAGCTTTGGTTCTCAAAGGAATGTTCTTCTTTAAACCTGAAGTGCCCAAGTAGAACAAGCATGTTCTATTATAGCACCACCATGCTTTCTCCTATATCCCATCTCAATGAGACTGAAACGGTATGTATTTTACTTCCATGCGTATATGTGGTTTGTAAACCAACTTGGACTTTGCTAGATGAAAGACCCCATTTAAATCAAACTTCTACAATACAGTGAATTGCCACTAAACTAGTCTTTTAAGGCCTCAGTAAATGGTGCCTCTTTGTTTGGTTTTTTAATCCCACCCTTTTCATCTGGTGAGGGTTTAAATCCAAAGATAACAGGATCCCAGTCAGAAGCACTGAGCAGAAAACAGGGCTGAGCTGGAATGACGCAACTGTTTATTTGGTTCTGCATCGGGGAACTTGGCATACAGGGTTGTCTCAAGAGTGCTGGTAGTTACAGTATGGTCCCTCAAAGCACCATAGTGGGCACTCATCTGAGAGCAAGGGCTGCAACTCTGGCTGGGGTGTTTGCACCATCTACCCTGGCAGTGGCAGATACTTCTACCCAGATGGAGCTGCTGAAGGGAGAGGCTGCAGCGAGGACCTCAGACCACAGGCAGTGCCAAGACCTTTCTCCTGGGCAGGACAGGCAGCAGACCTGCCTGCAAAAGGTGTGCCCAGGTGGAGGATGTCCTGCAGCAGATGGCTGAGCTGTAGGAGGCAGTGAGAAGCCTGTGTGGCATCAGGGCTGCGGAGGAGCAGTTAAACAGCTGGTTCCAGGCACAGTCTGCACTGGACCCACAGCCCACAGCCAAACAGCCAGAAACTCCCACTGGCACACAGGGAAGGGAAGGGGGCAATAATGCACAAGAATGGAAGCTTGCCATGGCAAGGACCTGCAGGAAGAGACTTCCCCTGCAAAGTCTGAGGTGTCCCCAGAGAACCACTTTGCTGCTCTCAGATTGGAAAGACCCATCATATCAGAAAAAAAAACACTGGAGCCAAATAAACAGCCCTGGGAGTAACAGGAAAGGACTCTGGTGCATGAGTAGTTTTTTCATCAATCCTCCTGGTCAAAGGGAAAGGGTTCCAAAGGGCCAGTTGAATCTGGAAAACCCACAAATGGTTATGGGACTGGTGCCACAGCCGGGGCTTTGGCTACTTAGACCATAAGACTTGCTTTGAGAAATCTGTTCTACTGGGCATTAATGGGATCCATCTGTCAGAGAAGGGGAAGGGGCCTGCACAGATGAACAAGGAGCCCCTGGACAAGCTCAAACCAAGGAAGTATACAGAGGGTGGAAGCAAGGACAGGTAGCCTAGGAGGAACAGAGAGAGGTGGGCCTGTGAACTCATGAAATTCAACAAGACCACATGCACGTGTATCTGGGCAATCACAAGCACTTGTGAGACCCCACCTGAAGCACTGCATCAGGCTCTGGGGCCCCCAACACGAGAAGGACATGGACCTGTTGGGGTGAGTCCAGAAGAGGGTCATCAGGACAATCAGAGGGCTGGAGCACCTCTCTGATGAAGAGAGGCTGAGAGAATTTGGTTTGTTCAGCCGAGAGAAGAGAAGGCTCCAGAGAGACATTACAGCAGCCTTCCAGTACACGTAAAGGGGCCTACAGGAGAGCTGGAGAGGGACTTTTTACAAGGGCATGGACAAGGAGTCATGGCCTTAAAATGAAAAAGGGTTCATTTATATGAGATATTAGAAGGAAATTATTTATTGTGAGGTTGGTGAGGTACTGAAACAGGCTGCCCAGAAAAGCTGTGGATGCTCCATCCCTGGAAATGTTCAAGGCTATGTTGGATAGAGCTTCAAGCAATGTGGTCTAGTGGAAGGAGGCTGGACCTAGATGATCTTTAAGCCCATTCCAACTTGAACCATTCCATGATTCTATGATGAGTATGGATAAGCCTGGGGTGATAAATGCTTCTGATCTGTAGCATAGAAAGCAAAGGTGTAACAAAGAACATACGGCAAAAGTAAAAGATCCTCTTCAGATGCTTACTGGGCTCACAACATAATAAATTGCATACAGTTGGTTGGACAACAAATTATTCAATGCAAATTAAAAAATAAAACAAAAACAAAAAACCCAACAAAACCCAAAACAAACAAAAAAACCTCACCCAAAAACTGATTAAAAAAAAAGAAAAACTACTCTAAACTGAATTAAATTCTAACATGAGAGAACCACCTGTGTTGCCAGAGAATCTCCAAGAAGAGATCGACAGATGTCAGCAGGAAAGCACTAGAGATGTCCCAAGGTAGACCATGATGTTTGCGCATTGGAGCCCTATCTTACAGGTAGAATTTATGGACCTGTTGGTACTACCAGAAACCTTGAAGTTATGTGAGCAATAACAGTCAAACAGTTTTCTTAATTTGGCAAGTTTGTATCAATTTGTCTTGTGTAAGCAATTAGCATTGCTCTGTTCAGATGGACCTATGGCCTGAACAAGTCCTTTCTGCTGCAGACTAGTCTAAAAGCCTGAAAGACGGTGCAGTCACTGGCATTTATCTCATAAATCAAACAATTTTTAAGTAGAAAGTTAAACATGCACATAAATGCTTTCAGGTACAAGACAAACACCAAGTGTATACACAACCACCTCTTGTAACCCAACACTCTTCCTGTGGCCACATATTGGAACCACTGGATAACATTCACTTGCACTGGTATTTGCCTTGGAGCACTGGAACACAGCAACACTGGAATATAAGAGCTTCACAAATATAACACACCTACAGAAACTTTGTTACTGTACAAATAGGTGAACAACACAAGTGTCCAACAAAACTGAAAAACTAAATACTACTTCAGTGGCCAAAACACATGTAACTTACACTTAGAGTACCCAAGTGGTTTGAGAAACAAGTATTTGTAGCATTTCTCCTCAAGTTTATTTACTTCTCAGTTTCCCAGTTCTGTCCCAATGCTTGCATTAATTGCTTAGGACTTCTTATAAACAGAAGCAGGAAAAAAAGAAGCAAGCTCTAAAATAATGACCAAGAGGACTGGAAAAGCTGTTAACATTAGCTAATAGAAACTCATGCAATGTCTAAAACGAGCTTAAGTTTGTTCTTAAGAAGAGTGGATTTCAGATTGGCTGCATTCCATTAATGCTGCATGTTACTCATGTTTAGCATTCATGACTTAAGATCTTAGCTACAGGTCTCTTACCTTTGGAGGCTTGAAAGGATATTCTGGTGTAAATGTGATGTCAAGGAAGAAAACGCCTCCCTCATAGACTGAACCTGGAGGTCCTAGAATGGTTGATCTCCATTCGTAGATGTTATCACCTTTGGGACCAGCGCTAAGAGATAAAAACCAAAATCATTTGGAAATACTACCACAGCTCAAATAAATATGACTTCCTACATTCTTCAAGTACAAACTGGAAGAAATATTTCAGTGTTACTCTTCATACACCACCTGAAGTAGAGACAGGGATTAAAAGAATATTGAATGCTTTCAAACACTCAGAGATCTTACCTGAATTTACCAGTGTTCTAAACTGTTTAGCAAAGCTGAGAAACTAGAAGTGGGGTATAGTTTCCAGCTTCTCTCTCTTGACAGTTGCAAGAGCAGCATTGCCCAGAACTACTCCTAAATCAATACAATACACTATCAATACAATACAAGAGTTAAGTTTCAAAGAACAATTTCCTACTGTATTTCAGAAATGGCTCTTCCATCTCAGTCTTTATAAAACTGTACCACATTAAAGACCATACTAAATAAAGGATTTATGTACATTTTATTAATCTCGTGTGTTCTTTAAAAATTAAAATATATTAATGCATTATTGCTAAACAAAGGCTCATAGTATAATTGAAGGAAGCCACATTAATAATGATACTCTTTAAATGTCAAAATTTTCTACACTTTTGTAATTTTGCTGCACTGATTTCTACGAGGAGGCCACATGATCGTACCCTGTTGATATTGCTTGCATTGTGGAACTGCTTTTTTTAGGGGGAATTAAAATCACTGTCAAAAACAGCACTTTCTCAAATTAGTTCTGTCTAATTTGAGATTCTGCCTAACCTGCCAGCAGCTCACTATGAGCAGTACAAACTAAAGGTGTTGCAAAAATCAAATGTCTGCTTGTTAAAATTAGTTTTACTGACATCCTCAGACACTTGTACTCTGTATTGTGCCATAAGTCACTGAGTATTTCTAAGTACAGCTCAACCTATAAAGCCATTAATGGTGTAGGACTCCACTGCTGCCTCTTCCCTTCTGTACTTCTATGGCTGTATTCTATCTGTAAGATGCCAGAACTGAAAAATCCTTTTGCATAACAGGAGGTGCTGACACACCTTTTTCCATCATGGCTTCAGAAATCTCTTCTCCCCTTGTTCTGAAAGGGACAGATCCCTAATACAATGAAAACTGGCCTTGCTCTTTTTTCCACCTTCTTTTAACAAGGCTCCTCTAAGACAGAAGGTAAAAACCAGGCTCTTTTCATATTATAATAATCACAGAGCAGTATTACTTGAGAGGGAAGGCAATACAATAAATTCAATATACACATGACAATATGCATTTGATTAACATGCAGGGAACAAGAGTAATCACTAACAATGTAACAAATAGAAATACAATTGCAAGAACATAAATTGTCATAATAACAACAGTGATCACAGACATATTTTTTCCCCTGCTCTTCCCAGGACTGGTGAACACGTTCTTGACAGCAGTGGTATCAGGGGAGAAAAAGGGAATTAATTCTGTTATCAAACCTAGCATTTTATTTTTTTTTCAGATTAACCTAATAATAAAATTCTGCAATATGTTGGTGCTAGATAATTCAGCAAGCATGAAGTTATGACTAAAAGCATGCTTCCAGGGAAAGGAAAGCATGTAAGAAAGCAGTAAAGGAAGACAGATTCTCTGCAAATGATGCACCAGCCACAAGGGAAAGATTTTTCTCTCCAGAACACAAAACCCCGCACAGCCCAAGATCAGTATTAAAGTAAAAGCCATTCCATGCTGAACACTCCTGGCATCCCACTCCACCTTAATGACTTGTCCCTGTCCTATGCAGGTCTATATATCTAGGCACTCAGTACTCTCCAGCTAGCACTTGTGCATTAGACTGGAAGAGTGTTGTATTTTGACAGGAAGCTCTACTTCTGGAAAGACACCAACTTAACTGTGCAAACTTACTGAAAAGAACTCTCTGGGGCACCCTTACCCACTGCTCCTAGGAATCACCTCTTTATGTACCTATTAGCAACCTACTGACACACAGTCATTACTGCAAGTTGCACCGGCAATCAACCTCCCCTCCCTCCCTTAAAGATGGAGCTACTGAACAGGAACAGGTACTTGAGCTTTGTTAGCACCGATTTACTGTTGGAATTTATATCACCAGAACTGCCAATGGGGAGCACTTCAGCACTCAAGAAATGTGATGTGCGATTACCACTGAATACAGCCCTCTGAACCATCGAGAAATATTTCAGCATTTTGCATTTTATTTCCAGCTTCAGCCCAACGGACTGTCAATAAAATAATCCAACAGACGTAAAAATATATTATCATTTGTAGTAGTTTTAAGAAATCTCTTGTATCCTATTAGGTTTCCAATTACAGCTATCACTGCACACAAGTAATATACTGCTAGACATCCATATTAAGAGTGCAACATCTTTGTAAGAAATCAGTAGGCTTTAACAATGATGTACTAAGCTTTCTTTTTAAGCTTTTCATAATTCAATTATCAGAGTGAAATAGCTGTGCATGTCCAACTTTTATAAGAAATCAATGTTAATGTATAAAAGAAAGACTGAAAGAGGGAGATGCAAGTCAGCTTCAAGTATGATACTGCCTAGATTTAACTTAGGATTAGTAATAATCAAACTGCTCATGAAGACCTAGTGCAGAATAGAAAAGTGACAATACTGGACTGCAGTGTAAGAACTGCGGCATTAACTTTTGGTGGAGATATGGAAACTGTCAAGGGCTAAAGATTAGATTTTTGTTTAAAATCCTTGCAATTATCTGCTTCAAAAAGAAATTCACTGATGCATGGACACAGGGCTCACTGGCGCAGCTGTCACTTTGCCTGATATGTGTCACCACTGCTCAAATTAAGTGTCTAGATCTACTAATACAACACTTTGAAGCTGTCCAAGATCTGACCACTGGGAAGACAATTTTAACCAATTAAATAGAAATTGTTTCAACTGCAAGACCAGAGTATGTGAGCAACAACTTTCTGTATTAACTCAGCAGCCCACAACCTCTTCACTTCCAAAGAAAGAAATGAATAAATGACTAGCAATTCGGAGTGAAAAATGACAGCCAAAAGAAAAACATCCCAACCCATTATTATCCTATCAAGCAGCATGTGTTACACAGCAGTGCAACTGAGATCTCTCTTCCATGGAAAAACAGTGATATACTCAGTGAAGATGCACTGTACCCAGTGTAACAACTGATTCTGTTTGTTCCCAGTGATGCTGGCTTATGCTCCAGACGGATGTTACGACAGAAACACTCCTTGGGAAACCTCCCAGTGGCAAGGTATTGTTCAAGGAGTATCTAATTTTCCAAGTCTAGAAGCAGGAAAATGCAAGGCACTAGCTCCTGGTAAATGCAAGGCAGGGAGAAAGTCTCAGCACAAGTGAGACCAAGCTCAAAGTTCTGCATGGGCCAAGTCCCAACCAGCCTTGTGCTACTTTGGAAAAACCTGATCTTGCTCTGCCTCTCTTTGCTGGCAGGCATCATATTCTTTCTCAACTTAAAAATCAAACAGGTAAATTAGAAATGCCTGGAGCAGAGGCAGGGGAGCAGAATGATGCCTAGCTGCAGATGCCTTGCAGTACTGAGCAACTGTAAACACAGAACTGTCTCAGAGAGTCAGTGTTCACGGGGAAGGCACACACACACACTTTCACATATGGAAAAAGCTGAAATGACAGACAGTCTGCAAGAATACTCAGCTTGTGGCTTTTTCATATTAAACCAGCCAGATACAACCTCCATCACAGGCCTGCAATACACGATACCAACTCTGATACTTTGCACACACAAGTTCAGCTTGCTCCTCTGCCCTGGCACCCTGGGCAAATCACTCGAAGTATGCCTGTGCTATGAAGGGAAGGCAGGACTTTTTGGTGCTCACCACACAGCTAATGTATGAAAATCCCTGGGAACACAGTGCTGGTACTTTCCAGGAGAATGACTCAGAAAGAGTGCATTGTTTATGTAAACATGCTAGTTTCATTGGAAAACTACCTGGTCCTTTCTAGGGGTTGGCCAAATGTTAATGTAAGTGCTTCCTTCAGTGAAAATTCAGACTGGCAAATAGTTTAATTCCTCTTATTTGAGATACAGAAGGCACACATTAGCAGATCTGCAGTGATAAATCAAAATAGTTGACTCTACAGACACTAGGTTAATACCCTGATACACCTAGGCAGCACATATTCCTCTTAAAAGCTAATTAATTTAGCAGAGTAGTTTAGAAGTGCCAGAGACTTTTATCCATCAGGGTGATGAGAAGAAGGGCGATTCCATGGTATGATGAAGGAAATAACAGCTAATGAAAAGCTACAATATGTTTCAGTTAAAGCTGCAAGTAACAAAACCACAGACTCATACACCAACTACTCCATATCCCTAGGTGCTATTTTTGAGACTATTTTGCCCTGAACATAAGGAGTCTGATGCAAGTAGCAAAGCTGTTTCAAAGTTGCACACTTGGGGAAAATAAATATAAATTCTAAAAACACTGCAGACATGACCTTTTCCAAGGGACATAGCTCAAGTCAGAAAGCAAACAACATACTAACAACACATGGGAATTCCAGGGTGGCAGAGAATCTAATGATCTCCAAAGTAAAACAGCACCATTACAAACTGACAGAAACATCAATTTTTTTTTTGCTGTTGTTTTGTTTTCCAGTAAGAAACAGTGAATTGCTGAACATGGAAGTGCATCTCCGTTATGGAATCCTCACCTTACTAGCCAGCTTAGGAAATAATTGAATATAAGAAGGTATCTTCTTTCCCTTTTCTTTCCCCACCCCTTTTTTTTCCCCTTCTCCAAAGATGTGAGCCCAAAACACATTAGAAGTCTTGGCTGTGAGGCAGGCAGCATACAATTTTCACAAGAAGTTCTGCCGCACCTTGATTTTCCCTTCTAACCCACCCCACTCCTGACCTCAGGGTAAACATACTTTCTTTTCTGGTAGCCCACCACGTGGGTCCACACTGAACTTGCTCACTTACATTGTTAGGCCAAATCTGGTGGAGAGATTGGAAAAGCACCCCAGAAGTACTTGGTCACTGGGGGAGCCACATTTACAAAGAAGCAGGTCTAGCTTCTTTCTTCAGCTAGCTTAGCCATTGAAAATAGACACTTACAAAATCCCCCAATCAATGAAATTCTACTCTACAGATCTTTAAGCAAGATGTCTTAAAAATGGCAGTGTTGGAGAGTGAAAACCAACAAAACAAAATGCAGCTAACCCTTTGGCCCAAACATCACTTCAAAACTCTCATATCAATGCACAGTTCGAATTATAGAAATAAATTATCACCTTCTGCACATGCTTTAGCTACCAAAATCTTTTATTATTATTTTTATTACTATAGCACTGAGACATTCCATTCATAGGCTGGACTGCACTATGCCAAGCCTGCTACAATACAATCCAAAGACCCATGTACACAATTTAAAGAGGTTTTGCAATTATAAAATAAGCATTAAAACATTACATAGTTATTAGGAAGAAATACAAATAGACAAAACACAAGTAGTTAAAAGGATACCCGGGGCCATCTATTTAATTGCTACTTTTTTGGCAAAGTAGTTTAAAAGTGAGATATCTCCCATTTTTAGCAAAATAATGGAAATTAAAGAAAAAGAAAGGAAAAAAAATAATTGCAACACAAGAAAACCATTCTTGGGCAACCATGGAAAACTAAAGGTAACATACTGAATTGCCATGTGCCTACATGAATCAGTGGCAATTTTTGCCCACTGTCATTACACACAACCAAGCTACTCCTCTGTGTTAACATAAAAATGACAGAATGATATCATATGAAATTCCTGCAGGCTCAATGAGAGATAGAGGGAAAAGACAGCAAGAGAAAAAGCTGCAGCCAGCTTTAATTAAAACATAAGAAGGGAGCAAAGGAAGTAGAGAGGTAAATGAGCAAAGACGGGACATTATATTGCTACAGCAATCCAAATATAAAATTGTGAAAACAGAACTTAATTCACCTTCTAGTTCATGTTCAGGGATATGGTTTTCAAGTACAAAGCCATAAATATTATTATTTTTCTTTTAAGTCATTGAAAGTATTGTGTTTTCTGTCTTCAATTTAAAATGGCAGTCACAATATTATTGCACAAGTGTAAGTGCCTTACAAATCCCACCACATTTCTAACAGAGTTAGAAATAATATTTTTCTTTGCATTTTCATGCACAAAATTTCTGTTTTAGCATCTGGGAAAGCTTTTCCCTTAAGTATCAGCCTAATGTAAAATTAGGAATGTTTGAACAACTGCACAAAGCTTAAACTGGAGGATAAACAGTGCAGTGAATTACTTTCTCACTGGGTTAAAAAAGGAACTAAATAACTAAGTAGCTCTGATAATGGAGCTGATAAGGTGTAATGCAGGGACTAATGGGACTTCAAGGAAAACTGATTGGGGGATTTCTTAAAAAAAAAAAAAGACTGTGTTTACCAATTTATATAAAAAACACTTGACAATAAGATCACACATCAACTGAGAGTTATCACAGCCAAGATCTCATTCTTTTTCTATTACAATAGGAACAGAAATGCCCAGGGGTGCTTGCAAATTTAGGACTTCTACCTGAAATATTTCTGTCTCTGCAAAATATTACTATGAATTTACTACTAAACTACTTGGTGAAAAGGCCAACCCTCTTAAACAATTTCACTACAGAGTCTGATTTTTAAACCAGGCTTCAAAGATTTAAATAAAATCTCAGTTTTGACCTCAGAGAGGTCAGGAGGAGACTTACGATATTCTCAGGAGTATGCTGCAGCTCTATTTAGTTTAGCAATAATCACTCCAAATTTAGGAGCAAGTTTTATTAAAAGGTTCAAGAGAAATTAATCCATTTAGCATTGGTTTCACAATTGAAAATAAATCCAGCCTGCTCAGTTCTCAAGGGTTTCAGTTTTTCTTTCCAGTGGCTTCTTCCTAGCCTTTTCTACTGCAAAGTACTGGAAGTGTGTCCCACTATATACATGTAGGAATATTTTCAGTGTCAAACATGACTGCAGAGAGGCTGGGTGTGTAAGTCTGAGACTTCAGTATGCACAGTGTGGAAATACAGAAGATGCCAAATAATTTTTATTGCATGCAAATCTTTTTCTTTTCTCCTCATAGTTTTAGTTTGAGGCCATGACCAAAACGTAAATAAATTAAAATGTCCCAGCTTTTATGTGACCTTACACATCCCATTAAATAATACCCTGTATAAGAAACAATAAAACAAATTGGGAAAGTAACAGAGAATCTGACCCACCTTACAATTAGCAATGTCTTATTTGAAATGACAAGAAGATGTGATGGTAGACTCTGTGCTCTGCCAGTGTAACCTCATGTTATTTTTAAATCAGTTTCCTTCCTGCCACTTGTCCATTGACTATCAAATACTAATACGGGGACATAAATTCCCACACATCATCAGACCTAATTTCCAAATTATTTCTGCATTTATAGCACAGATGTGTAATTTACAATTGTTAAGAAAAACCAGGCAGTTTCACAAATGCACTATTTCTGCGACTACTCCATTTTTGGGGCCTCTTCATATTTCAACAGGTTTTTGGAAATTGGTGTAGAAATGTAACTAGTGGACCTATTTATTTCTGTAATTTTAATGCTTGCGTAAAGCAAGCATACCCTAAACTAGTTGCCTAGCATCAAATTGACAGACCTGTAATTAAAGACAAATAAAAGACAATCAATACTACTAATAAATACGAAAATTCTTGTGTCATTAATCTCAAACGTGGTATACTCCTCATAAGAGAACAAATCTACTTCCTCCTGGCACTTACTGGAATACAGTAGGTTCTTCATACATGGAAAGGAAACTATCTCCTCTACAACTAAACAGTTCAGTAATACCCCCTCCCCCTCCATAAGACCTAGAGGTACTACACTGAATGATAACAGGCCTCTTTCCTAAATATCCTGCTTTATCCATTAAGAAAAATAGAAACCTACTACAATTATACTGCCATTACAGAATCGAGCTGAGACCTACACCTGTGTTTGTGTCTTCCATGCCCATCTCCTGTCTTGCTCTGTATTCTTGTGAGAGAATACAGAAGGGAATCTCAGTAAGTGGGTAAAAAACCCCAGTATGTCATAAATATTTGGGAGCCCTGTAGTACATCAATTATAAAAGGAATAAATTTAAACCCACATGATCTGGACGCTTCTGTCCTTTCACAAGTCGCTTGCCCTGTTAGGGAAAAAAAACCAGAGGATCCCACCTATATCATAAACATACCTATCCAGCACTGAACTAACATAGTGGACTGTTTATTTTGGACTTTATAATCTGGTTGCCCCATTGATTTCATTATAATTCTGTAGATCAAGAAATGCATACTGTAAATAAGTCAGATTGAAAGGGCAACAGCAGCTGCAAACCAACTTGAAAAAACCAGCCCCAGAAAGTGAAAACTGATGTGTAACACTTGGCAAGATGCCCCTGCTATGCTGAAAATTGAAAGCAAACAAGACTCTTGAGCTTCCTCAAACTAATAACGACAAGGTTCTTGAGGCTTCACCCAATTGCCTCCTTGAGCTAACTTTCTTACTTCCATGGGGAGGAAAAGGGTTACTTGAAAGAGAACAGATAATACGTTGCCAGACTAGAGATACACTACCATCTCTCTTGCACTGAACGGCAGGAATTCTGCTAGAAGTCTGTACTTTAAACAGAACAGATGAAGTAGTATTTTAGGATTACTAGTTTATATGCAACTTTTAAGTTTTCAAGAGAACATAACCTAAGGGAAGAAAATCTGCTCATGCACCACATTCTCCTAAACTGATGTATCTGACCCATCACCTACCTACCTACCCACCAACCAACTCACCCTAAAAACATGCTACAAAGTAGAACAATCCATCAGCCGATCAACCAAGAGAGTCTCCTTCCCATTAGATGCACGATAGGTAGAGTCAACATCACTTAACCAGAGAAACAGGCCACCCCATTATCTTGGCTTCACATCATTATATTGCATCCCACCAGTGTACCAATGCTGATACTGATAACATTATGTTGCTAAATCAAAATACAGTATGTCTTGAAGGACATATCTTACCAATACAGGAAAAATAGAAAGAAAAAAAGAAATCTAATCTGGATGTCTTCCCCTTCTCCTTTACCTACATTAAACCTCCTCTCCTCACCATTCACTAAATAAATCAAGATTACTGCATTTGTATTAATCTATTCTCACAGTGGGTGCTAACAGCAAAACTACACAAACCAGTCAATAACAGCCCAAAATTTTGGTTACTCCTCTCAAAACAACAACAAAATATTCTCAATTATGTTGTACTACCCATAGCATCTCTTTCCTGATTTTCACAGTTCTAAACTATTAGAATTACCTGGCAAAAAAGTAATTTGAAGACACTGCCCTTGAGTTTTGAACCTCTGGCATGCACAGACTGGAAACAAAAATTTAAGATGAGAGTTTGCTTTAACTAAAACAAGATTACCTACACTGTAATACAGCACAGCTGCCAGCCAACTACATAGCAGCCACTAAAAATTGTTTATATCACTGCAAGTTACTCTCACTAAAAACACAAGCCAGTCACAATAGCTAGTCAGCATTTACTGCAGTAGATACAAATATTTTGAAGCTGATAAGAAGGAAAAACCTTTTAAAAAATGCCAAAATCTTTCAAGAGATTTAAGAAAAAAAATAGAACTTTGATTTTTCTACAGCAGATTCACATGCATAAGGATAGCCTAAATAGGCATTTGCAGTGGCTTTCTAAAGTTTTGTTTATTTTTTTGTTTTCAAAGTATTAGGAACATTAAATTTAATCCACTTTAGGAGCCACAAGAGGACTAAGCAGTGCTCTTAAATAATGTATACAGTTTTATGGCCAACTTGCATGCCTTAGCTTGAAGAACAGATATAGTCCTTCACAAATTATTATTTTTTTCTCCAGACCCCTATTTGGCAATTGATATTAAGAAACTTCCCCCTGCAAAGCAAAAAAATTCACATAGATGAATTTTGAACTTCCCAATGCTTCTGCTTCCTGACACTTTTATTTGGAAGCATGTCCCAAATGTAAGTGAACATTAATGACAATGAAGCAATGAAGTGACAGGCAATAATAGCTTCAATTTAAGGCATTACACAACTTAAACCTTTTACAAAAAGCACATTATGTTCACACGAGCCAACACTTGGTGTCTTCTCCTCCCTCATTTCCACCAAAGAGAGATGACTTGGCAACAATTTAATAAGCTGAAAGACAACTCCCATGTGTGGCAGTTAAGTTCTGCTGACAGAGGACCACGGCAGGCAGGGAACAGGGAATTGCCAGGGAGTGCAAGAAATCCAGGCATCCTCCTCAACATCCCTCCTGGTCCCACATGGCTTAGAAACTTGCTTCTTCAGCTGATCACTGACATTCTTAGTTTAAACTAAATTTAAACATTTTGCTGCCACCAAAAAAAAAAATCATGCTAAATTCACACTTTAATTTAATTAAATTCACACTGAAACCACTGACGTTAAATAATACTTCATGTGTGTTGCCATGGAGGCTTTTCTAGTCATTAAAAAAGAAAGATTATTTTCCTCCTATACTTCTGGTGCAATCCAAGAAATTCACAAAGGGTCTAAAATACACATTTCCTTATTAGATGGTGGTAACATTTTAATTGGTTCTAGCAAGAGGTTTTCTATTGTATTTCATAAATAGAGGCAGGAGGAGAGCACACCTCACAGAAACATGCAAGTGTTTTAGAAAATGCATGCAGCTGTCTCTAACCTTTTAACCTCAGCGTTGTTACAAGTAATACTTTGAAGCAAGAGTGACAAGATTAGGAGTATGTTTTGAGCGTTGAGCCTTGCTTTTGTTATGCTGTAACCATTTCCACACAGACAGCAACAGAAATAAATGCCTAGGAAACTGCAAAACTGACACAGAGATAGATGAGCAGTTTGCACCTAATATTATACTATTAATTTTTTAAACACAAACTGAACATGTTGCCTCTAATTAGGCACATATATGAAAACAGCATAACAGCACACAGTGGTACAGCAAAACACCTGGAAGAACTGACAGACTTAATACCCATGCTTGATGCAATTTTACATATGTAACAACACAAGAGAAATCTATCACTAGCTACAAATCACAGGGTTTTTAGGTATGAAGGTAGGGAAAAATCTCTCTAAGAACAAAGAAAAGTGATTTGTTCCCAGTCACTCCAGATTCATTAACTTTGATTTTTCTTACTAAAAGGTATTGCAAGAATTTCTTTTAGTGAGATAAAGATGTTCAAACAGCAACATGTTTACAATGTAAATACATTTACACTATTTACACTATGTTGGAAAACTTCTCAGCCAGTCTAGACAATCCCACCTGAACTTTCAAGATAAAAATAATAAGCAGGTATTTCTTCATTTAAGTTTTTATGTCAAGACCTCAGTTCAGAAAGGCCAGTAAATAAAACTCTTAGAGTACACACAAATGGTCTTCTCAACAAATTAGTGAGACTAGACAATTTCCAAAGGCTGCTGACACTCCCATCATTAAAACTGACTTATCTTTTTTTTTTATTTTAAAATTATATTGGGTTTTTAACCAAATGTAGTTACAGGCTACGATGAGCCAACTTTATCCAATTAAGGTAAAATAACTGAAAATAACTCTCTTCTGCTGAGCTTGTAT
Organism: Pardalotus punctatus; assembly: GCA_013400915.1. Classification (NCBI taxonomy): domain Eukaryota; kingdom Metazoa; phylum Chordata; class Aves; order Passeriformes; family Pardalotidae; genus Pardalotus; species Pardalotus punctatus. Next base: position 616,314 of record VZTX01012866.1, on the reverse strand, counting down.
CCATCACAGAAGAGTAGAACACACCATTCACAAAAAAATCATCCCAGTGACAGTATCACTAACAAACCAGCAAACTAGCCAATACTAATAGGATTTTTTAATTCAATCTATATAAATGCAACTTTCAAGCCATGAGTTAATGATACTACTAACTTGAAATCCAATCAAGTAAAGTCAACCTTAATCTTGAGTACTGCAGTAAGACACCAAAGTGAGTCCTTGTTTTGTGCTTAAAGACTCGATTCTCTGAGAGATATTAATTTGACAAAAATATAACAGGAAATACTTCTAGAAATCACTCTTAAAAGTGCTTTTGTTATATATATACACACATACATACACATGAATGCATGTTTCATACTGCACAAACCTTTTTATAACATGACTTGCAGAGATATTTTTCTAAACACAATTTTCCCCCTATAAAACAATATTTTAATAAAGTTCAGTTTACACATTAGTATACTAGAGATAGTACCACTGCAAAGACTTTGATTACAGGTCAAATGCAAATTTTGTTTACCTACTAGCTTATCAAAAGAAATACAGCCACCAGGCTGGATCTGATCTGAAGCTCACCTAATTTAGCACCTCATATCTCACTGGCTTCCAGTGCCAAATGGGACAGAGATGGGCATCAGAAGGTTCCTGCCAGGTCTTCTGTTTTCCCCTACCGTAGCAACACCCTCAGTGGTAACATCCATGTTTTCCTTCTGAAATCAGTACTATGAATAAGCTGCAGTAATTCTATCTGGTTTTGCCCTCCATAGAAGCCTGAGACTTTTTGAGGCTTGCTTAATTTCTGGTTTCAGTAATGTAATACATCATGAACCGCTGTGCCCCATTTCATTCTGTAAAAAGTAAACAAATTAAATTTCACTATCTTTTAATCTCATCCCATATGCCTTTGTTCTTGTCATAGAAGAAGAAAAAAAACCTTCCCATCTATTTTCTCTAGAAGTCAAAAAAATAAGGGAAAGACTCAGGCTCCCCAGGGAAGGCGTCATAGCACCAAGCCCGATAAGAGTTCAAGAAGTGTTTGGACAATACTCTTGGGCACATGGTGTGACTCTTGGCGATGATGCTTCGCAGGGCCAGGAGTTGGACTTGATGATCCTGGTGGGTCCCTTCCAACTAGAGGTATTCTGTGATTCTGCAAATGCTTTATTTGTTGGTTTGGTTTTTTGGGTTCCTTTTTTGAAGGAAACAATCCCTGTGTCTTCACATGAGAAGTCCTCCAGTTCCTTTTTAAATAAATTCCTTATCTCCTCTCCAAAATCCACCTACTTCTCCAATAGATAATAACTTTTAGATAAAGTGGTCAGCATTCCACAGAAGCTGATAGACGAGCCATTACTTTTTATGTATTTGAGTTAAGCCTTTTTCCCATTCACATGACCCTTTTTTCAAAATGGGAAGACTTATTACCATGGGTGATAATACCCCTAGTGAACACAGGGCCAGTAAAGAATAAGTTTCTTTCCCTACTTCAAAGTTTGCAGCAAACCACTCATGGTTAAAGATCTATCCTGTAAGCATATATTTGTCAAAGCTCTTTCTAAAAGCCAGTACTTCTGTAACAGTCTGTGCTAGCTGAAGTCAATGACAAAAATTCCATCAAGAACAGAACGAATTCATATGCAATGCAGGGCAGAGAAATCCCTTGGGAACCCAGCAACAACCCGCGCCCCCCCCCCAACAAACCCAGCAGCAACTGCAAAAGCCAGATCACTGCAGAGCACTTGGACTGGGGGATTGCTTCCTCACACTTAGCCCTGTCAGTAATTATGGCATTCCTCATTCCTACTGTCAGCAAAGAACACTTTTGAAAGCATCCTTGTTCCATCTACATCCCAGGAAAAGACAAAATACTGTATTTTTTAATGGAAGAGTAAACTCTAAAAGTTGGTTATCAATAAGAGCTGATGCTGAGCATCTTCAAGCAACAAGATTTGCTTCTGCCATTAAACTGGCAGTAGTTTTTAGGTAATTACAGAAGAGCAGAACCTTTAAGGAAAGTACAGAGCTCTGCAGAAAGATGAACTCCTCTACAGGAGAGATTTTAAGGTTCTTTTGTTTAAAGCCATATGATTTATTCAAGTTACCTTTCCTACACTCCCAATATGAGAATTTGGAGGCCAGGAATATTTGACTCAAGCCTAGGTATTTCTAATTACTGTTTCTATTAGCTTTTGCTAAACTACCTTTTTCTTTTCTCTCTGAATCTACATATCTGGGTTTGTTTTGGGTTTTTCTGTTGTGTGGTTTTGGGTTTGGTTTTTCTTGGGGGGTTTTATTAAAAAAAAGATTAAAAAAATCTTTAGTGTATCAAGATATTTCTCCTCCCTTGCCCCAGGATGTAAAAACTATGTAGTTTAAAGTCCTGCTGAGATTTGCAGGCATAAATGTCAACTATAATAGTCTAGCCTTTTAACATACTTTTTTCTTCACTCCTGATATTTTTCCACTCTGTGGAATTAATTCTGTAACCTGAAGTGCCACTTATTAAAAAGGCAAGACATGGTAAAGAGCTTGCTACCATCATCACTTCCTTTACAGAAATATAGTGATTTCACTCATTACAGCACACTCAAGTTTAATCAACGCTGTGGCTTTTGCACTGTGTAGGTATTAATCATTTATAAGTCTTCGGATTCTATTGCTCACTTTGTAGGTCATTTCCGTAGGCATCCCCTTGCAACCTGATCAGACATGATGCATAAAAGTAATTTCTGGGATGACCTGATATGGAAAGCGTTGTGGAAAAGGAGCATGAAAAGGGACAAAGACAGTATAGGAGGAGGACTTTCGGTCCCAAAGAGATACAAGACAGGCGTGCGCACATGTGAAAAGAGAGAGAAAAACACTTGTATATGTGCAAGCTAGTATTGGACAAAGATTTCAATGTAATGCTCAGAATGGCAGTAGATTTTAGTCTACAGGCAAGTTTAACTGGATGAAACAAACAACCCCCCCAAACCCCAAAAAAACCATCCACTGTGCTCTTCTGGTATAACATCTCAGGGTATCTTGCTTAAGCCTAGGAGCATGAGTTTAATATTGCTCCCAAATCACCATAATTAATAACACTGACTTTGAACATTGATGGTAGCCACATGCCAGCCCAATTCCATTTCAAATTCTGTTATGTTCTTGGCCTCAATAATTTCCTATGACAGTAAGTTCCAGAGACTAGTACTATATGTGAAGTACACATATAGTACCTTCCTTTTATTGCTCTTCTATTTGCCATCTTTGACTTCAATAGAATATCTCTCTTTGTTCTTCTGTTATGAGAAAAAGAAAACAGATGTTTCTGATTTATTTTCTCTTACACCAGAATTCAGGACAGTATGAAGTTAAGAATTAAATGACTGAAGTATTTCATCCTGACTGTGTTCTTCCAGACAGAGTAAACTTACCTGCCTACTAGGAGAATCAGAGAAAGATGAACAAGTAAAGGAAGTAAAGAAATTCAAACCGATGAAATTTAAACATAAGGCTTATGACAGAAAATGAGAAAACCAATATCAAAAACATTTAAAAATGCTTCCCTGTTCAAGGCTAGTATGTCAACACTTGGAAAAAACCCAAACCAAACAAAATAAACCACCCCAATGAACCACAAACCAACCAAGTGAAACACAGTGTGTATGGCTGAAGGTGCTGGTGAGGGAGAGGAACAATTAAAAAAGCAAAAGAAGAGAACTTTATATGTCATATCACCCAAATCTCTGATACCACACATACTCAGCATGCTATTTTAAACCTCACTGTAGAAGAAATTACAGTCAACAGTTCCAGCTTCCTTCATGAGCACAAGCAAGTTTTCCAGTGCCATCAGCAGTGACATCATCAGGGATGAATGGCTTAAAAAGAGGATTGATGCCAGAGTTTTGCAATGACATTTCTGGGCACTTGCAGGAAGGGTGTACATCTGTATTTGTGTGTAACTACCATTATCTGGGTATAAGCTGCATCAAACAAAAGCATGACTTCAATCAAAACATTTCATAAAATAGGGATGTCCATGTAGAGGCATTAAATTTGTAAAAGCAAGTAGAAGTAGATTTCAGAGGGAACCCACCAAACTGCAGACTGATGACATTGGTGTTACAATTTCAGTGGAAACCTTCCTTGATTTAGTTATTTCAGGACAGGAAAGGACAATTCAGAGAAATGACAGAGCTTTTATGTTACTTCAGCTACAGGACCAAGCCCTAAATACAAAGGTTGCCTACCCTCAGATCCACTACTAGCCTACACTGCGTCTTACTGTACCCAGTTCCAACTTTCCTAATCTTATTTTAGTGGGAACAACACTACAGTTGAAGAAAAATGAACTTAAACTTCAATGCTTCATTCTGCAGGATGATGGGATGGATCCTTGATCTTTATACCAGATACATGAGTATACATTTGCTACATGTGAAAAGGCATCAGCTATATTGTCCAGCTTTCAGAACTTGAAAACAAATTTCTGGAGCAGAGAAACTCTTGTTGGTAATACATATAATTTGGATCACTTTTTCTTTTTTAAAGGCTTATTTTCAACAGTGAAACAGATTATAAATAAATAAAGTGTTCTCATGTAGTTAGGAAGCTCATTGTTCCAAGTCAAAACTCTGCAAAGCCTGGAAGAAAGCCACTAGTCTGCTGTGATTAGCCAAGGCCACAAGAGCACAACTAGCTCTTACTTGATGATGGGATCAAATACAGAAGGAAACCCAGGTGGATGAAATACAAAATGAGGTGTCCTGATTGAGTGTGACGACATTCAGATTGAATTTTCTGAAAATGTCACATCTTTTAACAAACTTGTGTGTTAATGGTATTGTTATATCTAGCTCTGATCATACAGACACTATTTCATGTATAGAATTTGAGTACACAAAACCTGTACCCCCCACAGCTGTACTCACTCAGTTCAGTGACAAGCGAACACACACATTCCTATATGGTATTCCATTACAGCACATCTAGAATTGTATTATCATTTTTGCTACAAAATAATGACAAGAATATACATTATGCCAGCACTGATTCCCTCTCAGTCATGAGAAGAAGTTTACCCTCTATACCACTGGGATTAACGGGCAAGTCAGTGTTATCCTTGGAGTCTCTTTGGACACCCTTAAGAGACTTTCCTAAGTGTGCTTCTCCTGGGTGATGCAATGTTTGCAGCTTATGAGAACATTTTTTCTGTCAGCTTTCATAAGTCAAATTAAGTGCTGAAGAAAAGCAAACTTGATCTTACAATAATTCTTTCCCACACAGCTACTTCAGCATATTTGGGAAGGAAAAAGTAAAGAAAAAATTAATTCTTTAATTTCTCAGAACTTCAACTGCACTCTGGTAAGTGAATGCAAAATGTGTGTTTGCACACACATACATGTTCTAAACACACTGCTGACAAAAAGCAGATCTGATGCAACACTGTTCCCCTAGAGCTGTTGGACAGATAGTATCTAACAGTTTTAAAATGTACAAATTACTATGAAATATCTCATTATTTGCAAAATGAAATGGCAGGCAAAATAAAAATCAAGCTAAAACCTACTTCATTTATTTCAAAACTGAAATCTGGTAGTGGTTCAGTCTTCTTGAACAATTCAACTACTGCAAAACACACATTGAGAGACACCATTTAGAGTCTTCCTTACTGTAAGGGATTTACTTTTAACTGCTGGCAAAATCCAAGCATATATTCCCCTCCTGAGCATCTTTTAATCTTTTTGGTTCTGTTCCTTTAATCCATGTAGAACAGACCCCCACCAAGTAGGTATGTCTCCCCAGCACAGGCTACAGAGGGAAGGCAGCTCTGGTTCAGTGTTGACTGAGTTCAGGCATATTTCTGAAAAGACTGGAAAGCAAGATCTAAGCTGTGCAAGCTCCAATTAAAGCAGAAAAACAGTTTAAACTAAGAAAAAGTCTACCTATTAAAAACATCTTAGCAGCTGTGACCAGCACGGATGAGAAATGGTGAGAGAGGCTGCCCAGTGGCTGTTGTGCTGGTTTCACACACTTTTCCCACTAGGGCAAAGAATGATCAAGAGACTCATCATCTCAATGAGTACTCTTACTTGAAACAGCTTTTGTGGAAAGTCAGACCCTTGAATGCATCCATTTCATAATTTTAGTCCTATGAAACAGAGTGTTCTAGTACATACTCAAAGACATACAGAAAGAATCAAAAATACAGGATAATTTAAGCACTTGTTTTCTTCAGTACTACTTGTAAAGGGAAACCTGAACACGTAAGAGAAACCACCTTTCATAATCCTGTGAGCATGCTAAGGATGCACATGGGCCTGACTGCCCACAGGCATGCCAGAATTTAAAAAAAGGAGTTAAACAGACCTCCCCTCATCCAGATCAATGGCTTACTGCACATACATTTCTCTTCTTCCTTTCTTTCTTTGCTGCATGGTCACTAGGACTACAACTGAAGATTCCTAAAATCAGAGGACTTTAACAGCCAAAGTAATGGAAAGAGAAGACAAAATCCCCAATCCTCCCCCCAAAAAACACCCCAGGACAGCTTGTCCTTCCTATCTTTTCTTACACTGAGAAACAGAATAATAAATATGAGTAAGGAAGCAATGTGAATCTGTGCATAGAACTACCTTTTTTTTTTTTAACAGTCTACATGTTTGCTTTTCATTAGCTCCCTGTGGTGGCAAAACTGTAAATGTAAAAGTTAGAGACATAAAGGGAAAAAATGAAGTAGCCAATAGCAAAGATTTCAAATACACTTACACAGCCACAGTTTATTTTACAGCTGCTTTACATAACAATAAAAATGTAACGTACCACGGACCTTTGGCAGTGTGTAGAGGCAGCATGAAATGGCAGTAACGGAATAAGCACAAATGATCTCTTTGGAACAATTTAGCAATTTTAGAAGGACCATTATGCCCAACAAGTAATGGGTCCAAAGAGACTCAAAGGTCAAAAGTGTGAGTTTCTCCATACTGACCAGAGATCACATATATGACCCTCTGGAAGAGCAGATAACTTCATAATCATATTATATAACCCTTACTAGAAAATAACACTGTTTAGCACACTAAACAAAAATAGAGATCTTTCCTTCAGAAGCCAAAGGCGAGATGCATTCTTCCATCTGGTTGCCTCAGCATAATTAATAAATAAATAAAAGAGGAAGAAAAAAATGCTTACCCTCTGTGCATAAGCAGCTGAGAAAAAGAAAATCATAGCCTATATATAAAACAGTGAACTACTCACATAGTTCAGTAAACAGTCTGGCACTTTAAAGAAAAAAAATGGGTAAATAATACATATTGTACACTAAACTGTACACAACTGTTTTGGTGACCTTGAAATCTAGTAATATAAGCAGGGACATGCAAAATCACTTAGTGAATGAACTATGTCCAGAAATATCTCCAGCAAGGACTGAAATTTAGCACTGGACCTAGTGTGTTTCATTAGGATATGACCGATCTTTCAGGAAAGCCAATCAAAGCAAACATTATAGCTCCATTATTTTAATATCTAAAAAACGAGATTCTCCTCTGAAAATAAACCATTTGCTAAAACAGTAACTAAATGACTTTTCAGGTGTGTCATTCAATGTGCATGTGAGAGGAAGATTAGTAAAAATACTGACCAAAGAATCTTTCATTCGCCTGGCATACAGCTGTCTGCTGTATAAATGCTCATACAGGCTCATCTTCTGCACAATCAAATGTCCTCATAACTCCCAAGTGAAGTTTAGATGTATCCTCTTGACTAGAAACCTTTCAAGGTAATAAAATACACTTTTCCAATAACGAAACAGTACTACATAAAGAAGATGACAAATTTCAATTCCTATCTTACCTTGCACTCAGGCTTATCCCATTTGCCTATTTAAGTACTTTAAAAACCCTTTCCTCTTTCCCTTTCATCAGGCTACTCTGATTCATGACCCAGATACTTTAGTAATTTTTAAAAAAAATCTTTATATACATTCAACAGTTTAGCTAATCACTGCTACACTTCCTTTGCAAGTAGATTCATAAAACAAGAATGGTTATGTCTGCTTACTTTTTAATTCCTAATAAACATTTTCTTTCTGTCAACAGGACAGCCTTGCCTCTTCAGTTCCCTGCAGGCATGGACTGCAGACTTGGACAGATGTAGTGGCTTACTGGTGAAGGATCAGTGCAGCCATCAGGAAAGAGAAGGGACCTGAACATGCTCAGCTCAGAGGATAAGGGGGCAGGAGACACTAGCACTGTTCTTTACAAGCCTGAGATAGCTTGCAGAAAGAGGTCCAACTCCATGGGCCAGAACAGGCACTCTAGCTCTTTCTTCCAGAACTTAAGACCACACTGGTGGTTTGGGACACATTGGATTATGATGAAGAAAAGGAAAACCTAGAAGAGAAGAACAGAGATTGCTGGGAATCTCTGCAAGAGACTGTAAGGTTTACTACTGGAAAGGGATCTGGCAAAATGAATTTTTTTTCTCTCTTGTTCCCTGATTTTAAGGGTTACATCTAATCCCACCCCATATTTTCACTCTTTCCAAGTATGTCATAGTTCAACCATCAACTCCAGCTCCATCATTTTTTTTCCTCATTTGTTCTGAATCAATGAAGACAGTTGCAAACAGAACAGACCTCAGTAGGTAAAAGATAGCTCTCCTTTCCAGATCCAAACCCAAATCAGCATTCCACCCTTATCTCTTTAAGTCAAGCTGTGAATCACTAACAAACCTCACCCAGCTGTTCTGCCAGCCATGAGAGAGGTCATGGCACATGCCCACTAACCCACAGCCCTTCGCTCTGCTGCTACCACTCACGGCTGGACTCTGCCAGCTTGTATCCCCACTGCAAAGTGTTACTACACAAAGCCTCCACTATCCAAATCCTACTTTTCAGTCTTCTCTGACAAAATCCTAGTACTAGTTAAATACGTCCTAAATGGCTAGCTCTGTGCTACTTAGCATGCAGTGAAATGTGCACCTGAACCATCTCAATGCTAAACTATTTGTCTGGACTTTACATCTCCTCATAAATAAGACCCTTCTATGAAATACTAGGCAAAATCCTTGAAATGCAATGCAGAAAGTATAGACTGCACAGTCCATGGGGTTAGAAAACTTGCATTTTCTGTGGAAAAAACATTGTACCAGACATACCTGATACATTTCAAAACCTTGTTTGTAACATAATATTTATAGTCATTAAGAATATACACACTGAATACTAAGTACTTGAAATTGGAATGTCTCAACACATGTAATAGCTGTGCACTTTAACTCATATTTCCTTAACAAACAGTTACAGTCCTCCTAGATATTGAGGTGGAAGACGAAGTAGAAGCACAAAGACACCAAAGAAAGAGATTAGCTGTTGGAAAACTTCATTATTTCTCTGCCACTATCTAGGAAGAAAAAAGCACTCATATATCTCAAAATACATTACCCTATTACAATGTAGTAGAGTATCACAAAGTAACAGCTGCGGTAACCCTGATGTGCATAAAACCTGAGAATAACCAAATCACATATTCAAGATAATACAATAGCTGCTGAATAAAACAACTCGCTTATTTACCTCTATCAGATAAGGAAAAAGAAAATGCAATTTTGCAACATAAGCAGAACTTTTTTGGGGAAGGGAGGATAGGGTGACACCTACAAGCCCAAAGACTGAAGCCATTTCATTATCAAAGAACATTTAAACATAGATGGAAATTTACATACCACTTTGCCAACACCAATGAAAATTAAAGAAGTCCTTTACTCTGAAAAGTTTACAGTCTAAATTCAGGAACACAAATGTGTAGGAATGGGGTTGGATGGAGACGAGAGATCTCTGGAGTCAAGGCTGGTCTTGGAGCATGTGGTTTATTGCATAGGGCGTGAGTACAGGGGCCCTGCTAAGAGCTACCAGCCGCAGCTCGGAGCAGGCCCAAGAGAGAGTGAAGAAGACAACGAAGAGAAGAGAAGGAGAGAGGAAGCGAAGAGGGCGAAGTTCCTGTTACGATACCTTAAATCTTCTTCTATACGGAATATTCTAATTTACACCAACCAATCTAGTACAAGATGCAACTCCTATAGCATTTACATACAGCCTATAAGAATCATTACATTACCATAAAAACTACTCTTTGGACACCTCCTGCCAAGCTAGTAGGGTCTGCTCTGACCCTTGGACTCTTGGTAAGGAGAGGGACATTATTTAATCAAAAGGGGATTACCTTCAGATGGCCATACTATTGTTTTCCAGTTGTTCAGTAACTGAGGCTTGGCATCTTAGACATCAAAACTTGCTTTCAATTCTATTTCACTTATAGGTTTCATATTCTCAAAATCTAAGCAGTCATATTTATAAGGCTTTCCTGTTTCATCTTCCCCAACACAAATGTATGAAGGTTAATCCTTAACAAAAGCAAGAAGTGGCTGAGTGACAGGAAACAAGAGCTTGCTTTAAATGGCAAAGCATAAAGAGAGGCAAGAAGGGCAGAAGTTGAACATTTTCCGTGGCTAAAAGCCATGTCAATTGGAACAAGGAAACAGAAAAGAGCCTGAAGTTAGTGGACTGGAATGAGGGACAATGGGGTGGGCGAAGGAGGTCATTTTGTGGATATTCCACATAGAACGTAAAAAGACCATTTGGGGTCATTTAACTCAGCACCCTACTCCTGGCAGTGGTAAGAGCATACTCCTCAGAACAGGTGACTGTGGACACTGTCTGTAGTCCATTCCTCCTTTGTATTCCCTCAGAATCCACAGCCACTGGATTAGAGGTGCTAAAGGGTACATACCTGACTTTTCTCTTTGTATGTGTTTATGGACCTGTTGCTCTGAATTTGTTCAACCCACCTTTGAACTTGCTGATACCATCTGCCTCCACAACCGCTGGCAGAACAGTTTCCAGAACCTCACTGCCTACTAGGTAGAAGAACCTAATCTATTCTAAAATGACCTCTTAACAGTTTCAGGGAATGTTTCCAGTATTATGGAATTTCCTGAATAACAGCTTCTCTTCCAGTTGCCACAAAAGCAAGATGTGCTGCTCCTTTGGGAGATTCAGATTCACAGGGCCTTCAATGACATAAATTTGCAACTTTCTATCTTTAATACTAGTTGATTTGATTTGGATTAACTGAATTACTTGTTTCTCTCTCCATTTCTCTGCCTGCCTTTCTCTCCCTCTTCTCCTTTCTTGCTATCACTTCCCCAGTTTTCCCACTCCTCACGTCTCACTGATGTGCTTCTAGGAGGACAATCCTTGGCTCAAGAGTCACATGTGACTCAAGTTGCAGTTCAAGGAGGTCTGCAAAGATACAGCAGGGCACCTGTTACATATATTCTTCAAGGTATAGTATGTTGTGTCTACTATAAGATCATATAAAATGTGTTCACTTTATGACTAAATGAGTATTTTACCTCCCAGCTGGGGGTTTAAAACAATCACCAAAACAAAACCTATTGTTGCATCTTGCATGCTTTACTGTTTCTAAAATCCACTCAGGCCCAAGAAGAGGGTGGCCCATGGATAGTCCTCCCCATTCTTCAAGAGGAGGATGCCCTGTGTCTTCTGCTCCTTGAAGTGCAGGAGTGGAAAGTGGAGCTAAACTGCTGGAGCAGAAAAAGCATCAGTCTGTCTCTACTTCCCCCTTTGCTGCAACTGTTCCAGCAACCAGTGCAAAATTGCCTCAGTCATCCTGATGGACCATCTCTCTCTGCTGTCCCTTACAGTCTTTGTACAGGCCTCGTACACTCTTGCTGCCTTGAGTGGTTTTATGTCCTTTTCTGTTCCTCACCTGCAACTCATTAATGTCCCAGTCTTACCAATACCTGCAATCTGATTAACTTCACAAGAGGAGTGAGGGGATGGAAGAATTGGAAAGATGCTATTCTAAAGAAAACATTAAGATTTCACAAGAGATTTCAGCCCTGGGATGCAGCAGAGCAGCTGAAGGCCTGGCATTAGTTACGTTCAAAACTTAGATCTCCTAGGTCACTCCTATTGCTACTGTAAGTCTTCTTGCCTGATTTCCTAGGTTACAAGAGTGCTGTCGAAATTCACTTTAAAGTAAGAAGGATAGCATCACCACAACTTTAATGCAATGGAGAACTCAAGTCAGATTCATGATATTTTGAGACTCAGCATAGCTATTTAAAGCCTTCAGTCTTTTCTCTCTCCCACAGTCACTCAAGTGTAAGGAGGCATAAATACTTTTACCAGAAGTCAAAGCACTACAAAATAGGATGAGAATCTCAAATTAAGAATTACCCCATCAAAAAGAAAGCTAGACAATTCTTGTTGATAAGTTATAAGGAAGACAAGGAGGATACCAACTAAAAAGGCTTGCATGCATCACCTAATTTACCTCCTTTAAAAATGTTGCTAAGACATATAGAAAATAATGTGCAACTACAGTATTACAACAATCTGATCAGAAACTTCTGATAAAATGACCTTTTATGGTATACTGTAGTACTGATATCATTACTTTAAAGTTGCATTATTACAACTGTGTACATTTTAACAACCTTTCAAAACCATCTGCAGCAGCTGAACACTACTTTAATGAAATAAATTGCACTTTTTCCACCATTTATAGGCCATTTCTCAGAGTAGCTACACTTGTTCAGAATATAAACACACTGAAACTTTCTAATCATTGTCCACTTGAAAACTGCGAACATATGACAATCCATAACAGTCATGATCTAAATTAGCACCTTAAAATATCAGTGAAGATATTCAAACTGCATCTAAAACCTTTGAGACAGTTACCCTGGCAGTTTTCCTGGTAGAACAATCACTGTCTCAAAAAATCTGACAAAGTTCTTAGACCATACCAGAGATATTTTTTCATCAATTCACCTATTGGGAAAAGACACTTTAGATTTCAGAATTAATTTTTAATGTTTGGGGGTCTTTCCACTCCTGTGTGCAACTCTCTGTATGCTCATAGGCATGAAAAGACTCCGAGACCCTTCTCCTGATCTCTCCCAGTGAGACACTGGAATTCGTACAATGGCCAAGATGTATCACTCAGATACCCACAGTAGAAAAATCATTAAATATTAGCAATCCGCCTGCTCCAGGAAGCTCCTCCGCACTTTGCCTTTGCAATTCTCACTACCAGTTCAAGATTCTGTGTTTCCAGCAAGTCCAGCAGCTCCAGAGGGAGAGATGAGCTATCTTTTCAACAGTCATTTACACTTAGACAAAGTACAAAACACATCTACTAACATGCTGATGGTTTGCACTCATTTTTTACTCTAAAAGTTGAAGGTCCTGGAGGAATTGAGACCTAAATTCTGCACTGATTCACACAGAAACACAGAAGCAAAGAAATCCAACAGGACTCTACATCAGTAATCGTACAGCCTCTTTAATCCAATTACTTTGTATTTTGTCTTAAACAAATGAACTGCCAAAAGTTGGCTTGGACCCAGTTCTCAAAACAGCTCAATTTCATCTTACCTGACCTATATTTTCAGTTGTGAAATCATAAAAGAGACTGGAGGGAGTGGGGGGCTCAAACACCACATCTGCCCTGAGCTACATACCCCACTCTCCCTTTTGCCCCCAGAGTCCAGGTTAATAAAGAACACTGCACATTGGATGTTGAAGTACACAACTCTGCAACATCCTCTCTTTGTAATGCCAATTAGCCCCTCACACACACAAAATATGTATTAAATGCATGGTTGCAACCATTACACTTTACCCAAATGCCTTGGAATTTTAATTGCATGTTGCTGAAATTTGCACACTGGCAAGATAAACAAGAAAACCCCTCTGAATTCCCGAGTGTACAGTGCTTATTTTGACAGTTGTAGTTTATTTATAGTACTTGACAATACATGTTCTCTCCTAGGTTTGGTTATATATAATGAAGTGAGTATTTACACCTCAGCTCTTAAGCCTCAGAGGGAAAAATAAGTATAAATTTATTTCATTCAAATAAATGTACAGCTTGGCAAGATTCTACTTATAATGAGTAAATTGCATCATCAATTTAACTTAGTTTGAAGCACTTTGTTTTGTGGAGAAAGCATAGTCCTTAACTTTGAACATGGTGTGTGAGTCTGCACAGGTGTGCAGTAATCTCTTAACCCACTCACATAAAATGGTCTCCTTTTTGTTTAGTACATTAAATGCTTCTGAAAAGGTGCTGTATGGAAATCTGGTCTGTCGTGTACAATTACAGAAGAGTGCAGGCAGAGGCAGCAGATGTTTCACTATGCAGCAACCCACTGATAACCTTAATCCATTGAGGATTAAGGTGTAGGATTAAGGTGTAAGTGCCACCAGGTGAGCTCCATTTCCATCCCCAGCACAACCCCCTCCAACAGCAGGACCAAAGTGAACATCTGCCAGACACAATGTTACCGGCTCTCAAAACCAACCCATTCTTCAGAAATCACAAGGCTCTCAATCGCTAGCAACCTGTTCTTGCTGAAATCCACAAACACAAACCCATCCTCCTCGATCCCCTAGATTCGCCAGATATCCATGGGTAATTTTGCCTTCATATAGAAAGACAAGACAGATTCGACTCCTAAAGTATAAATAGTGCACATACAGTGTTTCCCATCTCTGTCTATGAAGTACCATATACATATAATGTATATTTCTTAAAACCAGACACATAACCTGCTGCTATACGCATAGCCAATATAAAAATCTAGACAAGCAGCACTGGAATACAACTGAAAAACCAAACAAGACTGCATAACCAAGAGGAAATATTAGAATTTGTCAGATAAAACATACACGCACCATCATAAACACAGTTGCACAGTGCCCTCCAAGGGCAACAAAGCTGAAAGTCAAATAATAAAATTAAGTGGTATACAAGGGAGTGTACACAGAAGGGATTTCAATCCTCTTTGTTCTTAGCCATGATACAATTTCACAGCCGCTCTCAAGATTCAACATTTCCATGTTTGGCATGCAAGAGCACAGAATGCAGTTCATTTGGGAATTACCGAGCCAGGATGTGCCAAACAAAATCTACCACAGCATCAGCCAGCTCCTGCCACAGCGTCCGAACAGCATGGCCATCAAAACATTTCTGACAGTTAAAATAAAAACAGAAGTAGCTTAAGAAAAGTTAATTCCTGTAATATTAACTAATCGATCCTCAGCAAAGAAACTGCTCTTGTGCAGCCTTTGTCCGAGTACATCAGGCAGAGGACTTCACCTGCAGGAACTGCTACCTCCACATACTTCAAATTCACCCCATGTAGAAATGTATTATTTTTATTGTTTGCAAGCTAGACCATACACAGCTGCAGAGGATCTCTAAATTAGTTAATACACTATTTCAAAAGGAAGAGTTATTTCTCCAGGGATCATGTGCCAAACAAAGCGAGGCAGGAATGCTGAACCACTTGTAGTTCATACGACAAAAGATATTTTTCAACTACACACAACACTAATTACAAAGGTCCTTCCTATCTTACATCGGGAATCTCCTCATGGAAAACACTCACACTTTCAACACTTCACAAGGGGAAAAAAAAAAAAAAAGAAGTTCTAAACCCACTTTTGTAAGATGATAATTTCACCTTCATTAAAGGTGATATTAATTTTTTAGTTCTACAGAGAAGCAAAAGCTGGCATTTGTGTCATTCTTGATCTAATAATTTGACTATGCATATTAAGCTAAAAAGTCATAATGAAATTAAGCTTGTTACTTATAAAATATAAGACCAGAAAGTTTATGCTAAAATATGGCTATGTTCAGGTAGGGCTATTTCACACATGAAAATAACAAAACCACCACTGATATTAGAGTTTAACAGTGGCAACCATCCTTAGATAATATGCTAGATTTAAAAGCAAAAGCACTTAAAGCATTATTGGAATTGAAAGTATTGAAAAAATACATTTGCAAAATATTACAAGCACCATAAAAACAAATGTAAGCAAGAAAAATGCCAGACTGGCATTGTATGTAGATGAAATATATTAATTATAATATGAAACTGTTGAGTTCAAAACTGCCTTTGAGCCACACATTTTACGCATACTTCTCTGAAGACAAGAAATCTTAATTCCACATTGCAAAGTTTTGAAAACTATTAATATTCCATTCCAATTATAACAGAGAGCACTTCTACCCACCATCTTTACTGAGACACATTAAGTGCTGGCAGTTAACTTTCACAAGACTCTCAAGGAGATCTGGTCCTTATTCCGTGAATTTACAAAAACTGGGCTGAAGGTGCCAAGAAACACAACTGTATGTTATTATTATTTAAATAATGAATTTGCGATAGCATTTTACTCTGAAGCAATGGTAAGCCTTGCAGGCAAATGCCTCCTTCAGCAAAGGTTTGAAAATTATTTTTGTAAAAATAACAGCTGGTCTTGCCTATATGGACTTAAATGAGCCATGTGGAAACAAACTTGTTTCGGTTTGGGTAAGACAGATTAAAAAACATTAACTCTAGTTAATATCCATTTTGGTCCCTCTATACAGATGAGAAAAATAACATTAAATTACCATGCTTACATACAGTCAATACCAGACACCCAATAAAGCACAAATTCAAAGCCCTGCTCCTAATGCAACTGATGCATGCAGTTCCAGCAGAACAGCTCAGCTGCAAGTTAGCTTGAAACAAAGGAGATTTACATTCATTTCTGCACTTTGCCAGACTTCCTGCATGACCTTGGACAAGTCACTTGTTTTTTGTCTGCTGTAACTCCCCATCCCTAAAAATGGGGAAAACCACTTATTCCATTACCTCACATGAATAAGCAGATTTACCATCAGGAGATGCTTAGATAGAGGTTGAATAAATGACACAAAGAAAATAAAGAGTACTTAAAAGCTTTAATTAATTTCTCTTAAAGCTTTGCAGACTTCATCACAGAGACAGAAGGAAAGTTTTTGCACGCTACTCACAAGTGTTATCAGCAAACAAAAGTCAGGACTGCCTACATAGCAAGATGGAACCGTATTTTGACATCTGCAGACCCAAAGCAAAGGGATGACACTTCCTCTGTCACCAACATATACAAAAGACCAAAAGTAAGAGTTCCCTAGTTACCTTCGAGTTCTAAAACAAGAGTTAAACTTTCTGATATAATACAAAGTAGGAGAAGAGATCACCAGATACATTCTTAAAAGATTTAAAACACTTTAGGTCCAAACAGTCATTCTCCAGCTCACATTAACCACTAACCACCTTTTCAACTTGAAAGCCACATTTAACTTTCATAACTCAGTATTAGTATCAGAAATGAAGTTATCTTGCAGAAATTAAAGACCTCCAGAGCACTGGCCTACTGAAAACAATGAAGGGGACTAAAATCCATTCAGAATTAGCTGCCAAACATACATTACACTAGGACACTTATGACAACAGCATTGCTCCCACCAGGAACCCACGAATTTGCGACATGTATTAAGTATATCCTTTTTAGAAAATGTCTTCAAGTCCAAAAGTCTATTTTTTGAAAGCAGGCCAAAGCCTCTGCACAAGTAACTGTATTGTCCTCTGAAAATCAAAATCACAGCCTAAAGGAGAGAAGGGGCAAAAGGACTATAAGAAATGAAGCAGTCAATGAGAAACAAGCCCAGGTAAGCTTTTGGGGGACGCAGGCAAGCTATGGAAAAACCAGAAGCAAGGAAAGTACTGAGGAGAGAGGAAGTTCTGGAATAAACTTCCCCTCATATTACCCACATATGTGTAAAAACCACACAGCTGCTCAATCACAGGGTGTTGAGTGTGCTTGGGGTTTGGGTTTTTTGGTTTTTGTTTTTTAAACAGATGATCTGTGGGTTACACACATGAAAATACAGTCACTGCAAGCTACAAAAATAAAAGTGAAACATTTGTTTTTAAGCTATTTTGTTTGAAATGTCAAATGGTTGTCACTATTTGTAATTGCATCTTGTATGTTGTATTTTATAGGAAGAAAAATACCTCATATAAGATGCGGTAAAACAGTTCTTAGTAAAAATCATTCACAACCTGAATCTTTGTCTTTCAATACACAGAGCTGCTCTGAGATGTGATAAATATCTTGAATTCCCATTACTGCAATAAGACTGAAAAAAGACCAGTATTTTGCAACGAAGTCAAAAATTAAAGCACAGCCAACCATGAACTTCTATCAAACACCAGGCACAGAATGGGAAAACACAAACTTGGTGTTAAGGGGTGTAAGAACAGATGTCCAGCCAAAAAAAAAAAAAAAAAAAAAGAGAGATTATGGCATTTCTAACATAACACAGGATACAGTTTTGGACAAACATTTTCAAATGTGACTTGAGGCTTTGGCAACCCCTAAAACTGACAGCGCAACAGGTAGTATGTGACATCATATATAATTCCCTGAATATGTAAGTTTTAAGATTAAACTTGTAGGAGAGAGCAAGATGCCTAAAAGGAGAGGACTGGCCTCTCCTCCAGTGACAACTGAAAAAAGTCTGTAGAGGCACAAAAAGGAGCAGAGATACTAGGGGCAGGAGGTCAGATGAAAGGTTAGAATAAGCAAAATCATAAAGGCAGGAAACTGAAACGAAGTTCTCAGACTATGTATTTAATACTTCCTTCAGAGCTTGCTAGTAATGTTCATATGAAAGGAAAAAACATAAAGGAAAGCAGTGACATTGTTAACAGGCTTCCCAAGAACATATTTTGGCAACCTTTAACATCACGCAGCAACCAGTGTCTCACTTGCTTAATCTCTTCACAGTCATAAATTGACTATTTCTATTTCTTTTTTCACAAGAGGTGAACTTTCCCCATAACTGCTGTAGGTGAAACTCATCTCACTGTTGTGGCAACCGGCACCTGCCTACCCTTTACAAACCAGCTGCTACACAGGCAAACTCCCAGCGCTTGACTGCACAACTGGAGCCTTGCTAGCCATAAGCAGAGCTGCTCTCCTTCGCTCTCAGCACCGTCTTTACAGAAGTAGGATGATTTCACCCCAAGATGAGCAATAGCAAAACTACTTTGGTCACACACACACAACAAACCCCTCCACTCACGTTTTCCCACCTATCAACATAATAAAAGGCAGTAACAACTACACCAGTTTCATGCATTACTTGCAAGAGTTGCCAGCCTTCATTGCCACTCATTTGAAAGTCAAAAGGAATGCAGAATACTTGTAACTCCACTATAGATGAAAATTAATCATCCCTACTTGTACTGTGAACCAATTTTTACCATTAGAAGTATTTGTAAAGGCTGAAATACCACAAATTTACTATGTGGGCCCTGAAGTGCATTATCCTCAAGGGTTTATGTAATTAAAAAAGAAAAACCAAAACTATACTCTATTTTGACAAGTAGTCTGCTAGTTCATCTTTGCCTGTGAATGAATCCAACTGAAACAAGGACAAATTAGGGTACTAATATTATTTACACAAACCTTCAGAAGAAACACACAATATAACATACTCTATCACATATATCCATATACTATAAAAACTTTTGGATAGATTTGCAAAGTTCACACTGAAGTCCCAGCACCTTGACCATCCAGAGTCAGTTATCTGGAGAGCAAGTAACAGGGCCTGTGTTTCTTTCCCATGAAAATCAGGTTAAGGTGGAAGGACGAGGGAAAAGCATGTGGACTTCATCCTGACGCAGAGCTGGGATGCAGACAGGACAGACATCTCCAGCCCAAGAACTGGAAATTTTGTCATATTCAGATAGGTCATTACTGTCCCTAAAACAACATTATCACAGCTAAGGATTTCAGAGCTTATTGTTTATCTTCCCAACAGCACAAAAATCTTCTTAGCATCAGACTAGATGTCACACATCACATTCAATCCCTCCTTTAATTAATTATGATCCTTGGGACTGGTACGGAAAGGGTGGTTCTGGACCCGTCAGGCTAAGTCTTGTGCTAATGCCTCCCCACAGACTAACAGCGGCAAAAAGCTTCAATAAAAAGGTTCATGTACATTTGTGGGTGGAAACTCAATACTAAAAAGACCAATTTAAATAGTTATTTATAAACATAATTTTCTCTGATTTCTGCTATTACCAACATCAAAAAGCATCAAACCTCAGCTACAGCAAGAAGATGGGAACAGAGTTGTGCTTTGGCAACTACAGCATACACAGACCAGGCCAAATGCATCTTTCCTCTTGGATAAGCAAATATAACCAAAGATGTTACACTACTACTGTCTCCTCTCCAAATGCAAAGAGGCTCAGGGACACCATGCACAGAAACAAATTCACCTGCTAGATGTTAAAAAAAAAAACTGTACAAGTTTCTAAAACATACTTAAAACCAAGTTGCTCTATAGAGGGCAACAGAATATCCTTCTGTTTCACCAGCTAAGATGTGTATTCCAGTAGGGCACCCACTGAGTGACAAATTCGCACTTCTCTTCTACTGTGAGCTGCTGTTCACAACAGAACTCTGAGCTAGAAGCCTCATAGCATTTTACTATTCTCTGCTTCCTTGGCAGGACTATTATTTATATAAGATTAGTGCAGTCAGGCATTAGATTTATAAACCAAAACCAAAAACAAACAAGGAGAAAGTTTTCACACTCTTCTTTACAGACCAGTTTCTGAAACGTACACACACAAAACAGTATAACACATTGAAAGGCAATTGTTAAAAAAACAAAACCCCCAAAACAAACAGAAAACTGGTCAAAACACATACAATCTCTGGAGGTTCCCCTACCTGGAAACTATTTAAAGTCACACAAGCAAAAGTGCTGTTGGCCACCTAAACAGCTGTTCCTCTGCTCCATCCAGAGCCTCTGAGGGCAGTTACAACGCACAGGTACACTTCAGCCCCTCACCTTCCCCCACCCTCCTCAGGTAAGGAGTCAACACCAACCTGCAGTTGGGAGGTGGATCTAAGGTGATGTCAGCCAATTCCTTCTGAATCCTGTGGCAATAAAGCAAAAAGGAACAAAGGTAAGTCACTGTGTGGGATAGCAGTTAACACATTTGCCTTACAGACATCCTGTCACTGTGAGCTTGCCACAGTACATAAGAGAGAGGCACTCTCAGCTGCAGCCTCCCACCAGTCCAAAACCCCTAAGCAGGACAGACACCCTGCCCTGTTGCAGAGACAGGCATCATGCACTGAACCCAGACAGGTGCACTACTCTACACTCCCATAAAGATGCCAACCACACAATGGGAAAGACTGTCCACTTTGCTCTGCCAACCAGCCTGTAAATGAGGGAAAACCTCTGCAAATGTGATGCACCAAGAGGAAACTGCAGTCTGAAAAGGAATTTTGTCTTATGGGATTGAGAGAAATAGTCAATGCTAAATTGGCTCCCTCCTCTCTCCCCCAGCTTCTGAGAAAAAAAAAAAACCAGCCCTGAGGGAGTCAATAACTGCGCCATTCTCAAGGACACTTTAAGGAAGGGGAATATCTATTTCTGAGGCTCCTGCACCTTCCTACCACCTTCAATTCTCCCTTCTCTTCACCCTCAAGAGCCACACAACACCCCCATGTCCCCTCCCTAGGACTCCAGACGCTTCCTCTCTCCACCGTGCTCAGCCAACACCCTGTCCTCCCAGCCCAGACTATTCTGGGCTTACGCTGCATTTGCCACAAAACGCCCAACCAGCTATCATCCTCTTCCCTGGAGTCCCATTACTGTCACTCAGGCTTCCCTTCCAGATTTCCCCACCCAGCATTCAGCCTGCCTCCCTTCTCCTTTAAACTCAGCCAGCATCTCCTGCTTTTCTTCCACTTGTCATACACAAGAACCACAGCCTTTCCACAGGAGGCAGTTTAAAATCTTCTCCTTAAAAGAATGAAGGGCACAACACAAACACTGCTTGCCACTATGTATGTCAGTTTACCATGGAAAGCTGCTGAGTGGAGATCTGGAATAACCAAACTGCCTAAATTCTACAAAGCCAAAGAGAACTTAGTTGCTACGACGGTATTTGCATAAAACCCCAGTCACTTCTGACACCTACTGATATAACCTCTCTGCTGCTTGGCAAAGCTGTTCAGTGAGATGGTTTATTATTCTTACTGAAGTACTGCAAGTTTGCTTGAAAACTTCCATTTGTCAGCTTAGCTCCCTGGAGCAGGATGGTACTGAATTCAGGTGACACACAGAATAAATAAAAAAGGGTAACAATTTATTTTTTTCTAAAAAAATGAGTAGGTCCAAGAGTCTGTCCAAGTGAAGAAAACTGACTGACACAGTTGTTCTGGAATGACTATTCTATGCAGGTGTTTCTCCCTACACATTATTCTGGAATAAAAATTATTTCATTCTCAAAAAAAGCCACAACCCACTCTGTGCTGTGAGCAAAGACTATTTTAGACCAGAATGTCCACAAGTGGATCTGCTGTGGATTATTTATTCTAATCAGCATCAAACCATACATAGAAAATTCAATATAAGTGATGAGCAGAAAAAAATAATAGTAATGTATTTGTTGGTAAAGATCTGGGGCTGTATTATACCACTTGCACTGGAGTGCACTCCCCCAATACAAGCAAACTCAAAACTTCACAAACATTAATTAATCTTCAAATCAGTCCTGGAAAGAAAAAAAAGACACTCTAGACTTCAAGCCATAAGAGAGGGAAACGGATGTTGAAATGTAATGCCTTACTCAGGACCATACAGCTTCCAGTAGCAGAGAAAAAAATAAGGTCTAAATGTCAATCCTACATCATTCCCATAACAAGTGCTAGTAAGGAAAAAGAAAAAGACAGGAGAAATAATTGAGGGTCAGAATAACAGCCCAGAAGAAGAAAAGCCAGGAAAATATTTGGGATAAGCAGGAAGAAGGACCAGAGAGCAGTGAAGTTGGGCAGACACTCACTGCAGCAAGACACTGAAAAAAGTGAGACAATAGGAGATATGTGTGGAAAGACTGAGAACAAGGGCTAGAGATGAGGAATGGGAGCAGCAAGGGAACAGTGGGGGAACGGGGCAAAATAAAATGAGGAAGAAGGGAAGATGCAACGAATTGGTGAGAAAACTGACTGCAGCCTCACCTCTTGGCACTGGTAGATAGCAGCTTAGAGTTTTTACTCATGCTGACTTTGCTTTCCTTCTTCTTAGGTGTGCTTGTCTCTTTCTCTGTCTGTTGGTTGGAGGATGAAGATGAGGAGGAGCTGGTGCTGGCCCTCGAATCGTCATCCGACATAGCGACCCCCCCACCACACACCCCAACCTGGAGAGGAGACACCATGGGGCGTGGGGAACAAACAGTGAACACAAACACACACAGAGAAAGGCTGCTGACAATCTTGCTCTGTGTTTGGGTCAATGTCCTTTTAAAGGATCCTCGTGTCTCCCTCTCCTCTCTAGGCCCTACAGCCGTAGCAAGAGGAGCAGTAGCCTCCCCTGCACTAGTAACACTGAGGAGCAGGGGGAAAGAGACTTTTAAAGCTTCCTCTCAGAAAGCAAGTGTGAAACGAGAGGAGACTGGAACGAGGACGACTGCGAGGATCAGGGAAGCTCAAAGCAATTCTTTCTAATCTCCCCCAAACTGCACACACAAGAGGAGCCATCACCACCCACCACTATCGAGCCTAGGGGTGTAGGAGATAAAAATGGAACAGCTCCGGTCCCTTGGGTTCCCGGGAGGCACGTGGGGGAGGCAGGAAGGGATGGGGCTCGGGG
>VZTX01012866.1:568329-592299 GCA_013400915.1 Pardalotus punctatus | reverse complement strand
GGGGGCGGGCGGCGGAGCCCCCGCTCCGAGAATGGAGGGGGATCCCGGCAGCCACGGCCCCCCCTCCTTTCTCTCCCCCCTGGGGAGAGAAGAATGGGGCACACGGAGGGGGACGTGAGTTTTTAATGGAGACCCTGTGACAAGTAACCTGCAGGGGTGTCGGGGGGCGAGAGGGACAGGCGCCCTCCCCGGCTCCGCCGCTGCTTCCGTGCGAGAGCCCCGCGGGGGAAGCAGGTGGCTGGGAAAGGGGCAGCTCCCGGGGCTGCTTTTTTAAGGCTCAGCGGGGGGTATTCGGCTCGGCGCGGGGGCTGCTTGCTTTCCTTCTATTCTCACAACTGTTTCAACCCCAAAGCTTCTCCCCTGCCTCACCTGCTTTGTCCCTCCGGCAGCAGCAGCAACTTCTCACCTGTCTCAGTTTGAAAGCAATAAGGGGAAAAAAGGAGAAAAAAAAAAAAGAAAAGAAGAGCCTAGCCCAAAGCCCACTCGCCCCCACCAATCCCGGCAAAAGGAATCCCCAGCAGCTTTCCCGTCTCTCACCTGTTTCAGCCCTAAAGCAGCAGCTGTGTCCTCCCTTCCCTCCCCCGGCTCAGCCCTGAACCAGCAGCAGGAGCAGCCGCTTCCTACTCGCCCTCGCCCGGAGTTCAGGATTCCATTGTCCCCCACACTGCATTTGGTGACATCACTGACACACAAAGAAGGGGCACTTCGTGATGTCATCAACGCATGCTGGGAGAGAAAACAAAATTCTGGGCTTGGCAGCGACAGCACTAACACACAGACACACACACACAGACCCATCAATTTTCCAAAGGTGAAAGTAATTAGGGATTTTTTTTCCCCCGAGTCCCCTGATGGGGAGCCCGTCTGCGGGAAAAGGCGTGTTGTATTCGCTAGCGTCTTGTAATCGCGAGGCGATTTGCTTCTTGCCCCGAAACCTCTGCTGTCCATCTCTCGCTCCCTGTCCACCCAACGGAGAAAAGTGATGTGGCTGGAGCGACCCACCACCCCCGGCCCAGGCGCGGGGAGCAGCCCCCGTGGGCAGCCGCGGCTTTTCCTGGAGGTGCCGGACCCACTCGTGAAGGGACAATGGGTACCAGCGGTTCCCACCGACCTCACCCGGGGCACATTTGGCTCGGTGCCGCCAGTTTCCACAGCCTATCGAGGGATCGCCTATCGAGTTACTTGGTGTCTTCGGTGGCCGAAAATACACTGGACTGTCACCACCACGCACCACGATAATGGATCGGAGTTTGTATGTCACCCTTTCTCCCACGGGAGGACCTCGAGGTGATCCGCAGGCACACAGGACTGCTGGCTCGACAGGGCGCTGTTACGACATGACGCCTTGGGAGTCCCGAGGGGTCGATTACAAAACCGAAGCCGCAGGAGCGGCGGCGGCTGGGGCGGAGGGGCATCCCGAGGCTGGACATCTCCGCTTCGCAGCGATTGCCGGGGGGGGAGCGGGGGCAGCCGAGGCTGGCTCCTCCTGAAGCCCAGGCTTCCCTTCTGACGCTGCCAGGCGCTGCCTGTCCCCGGGCTGCCAAGATGGCCCCAGCGGCGGGCGCGGGTCCGGCCGGGGAGAGCCTTTCCCGTTCCCCGCGGCGAGCTGCCGTGCCCAGGTGCTGCCTTCGGGTGCCCGTGGGACCTGCGCCCTGCCCGCCGGTGGAATCGGTGTTGCGAAGCTGGCCCCCGGGAGGAGTCTGCCCTTTAGCAAGGGCAGGGGCTTGAGTGGGGATGCAACCCTTCAGGCAGGGGTCGGGTAATGCGTGCCCGTGGCTTCTTTTGGGGTCAGTGTCAGCCGGGCCGCCTGGGGATGCTGAGCGCTTCCTCCATGGGACAGCAGCGTCACACTTGGTGACTCAACACAAGGATCTCCTCATGGCACTCATCCTTCACCATTTATATCCCGTAATCTTTGAGCCAGTGGTACCCCTAGAGCGGACGTCCGTGCAGGGACAGTCTTTTCCTCCGTCACCCTCTCCTTTGCTTCCTTGGACCTCTGCATCTGCTGCTTCTCTCACCCTCTCTCTTTCTCCTCCCTCACTCATTTTCTGCACGCATCTCAGCAGTGCCTCATTTCCCCCGGGCCAATCCCCAATCTACCTACACTCCCCAGATTTGCTGCCTAGTCTCCTGGTTGAGCTGTGCAGTGTGCTAGGTATGTAGACCCCAGTGACACTGCAAGTGTCACCCTGATAACAAAAGGAATTCCACTGCAGTGTCACACTTTAATGGTCTTTGTGTGGGGGTTTTCATTTTGGGCCTTTTTTCCCTGCTAACCTTCCTCTTCAGTCTTTATTACCTGCGGTACCTTGCATTAGGCCTCCATGAACTTGTCTTCCAAAAGCAGTTTGCTAGCAGAGACAACCTGTCCAGTCTGACCTATGGGAATGACACTTGGGAAGCTATGGTCATGCTACATTCTAGTAACTGTGGAGCTGTGGCCTCTCCACCATTGACCATGGCCCTGAAGACATATAATAAATGTCATGAAAACTGGCATTTAGATAAAGGTGGGTGACCTGATCACTTTATGCCCCTCACTGAGGAAAGGGGGTCAGAATTCAGCTCCTGAAAACTATTATGAGCCCCTCTGTCAGCATTTTCCTAACTGACCCAGGGGGCTATGGAGGATGGGGCTGGCAGCGTGGTGCTATGTGTTGGGTGAAAAATGCAGAAGGTGAGAGGACACAGAGCAAGGTGACCAGGCTTAACAAATTTTACTTCTTATGGAATAGCTCTTTTAAAACAGAAAATCTTCACTTTCATCACAAACAATACTCCAGCGCTTTCCTGTTGTCACAGGAAACCTCCAGCAAAGTCAAGTGAGACAACTGATATTAATAATGAAAGCCCTCCACTTCTGTAATAAGGGGCAGGGAAAATGTAAAGATTGTCACAAAATCACGCAGGCACTTTTGCTATACTATGTTAATAATCTTGGTGGGGGGTTATCTGTAGATTAACCTTTTCTGTTGCACACAATCCTTGGTAACCCTGTTCAAAGTAATAATACGATAACCAGTAGCAGAGGTTATTTACTTTGAAGCCTACCCAAAAATGCTTCTGCTGTAAGCACCTACTAATGTCATTGCTCGAGCAGCTGTTACAGTGGCAACTCCCATTTTATGACTCACCTCCTAGGTCACAGCTAGGATCAGCAATGGGCTGTTCTCCTGGGCTAGCCATGCCATACCCAGAGCACTGGGGAGAGGGAACCAAGAAGCCAACTTCTATGCCCAGAAATGTTTTTGCAGCTTGTCTTGCTTCCATGCTTGGCCTCTCAGCTCTACATGGACATGGAAAAATGGGAAGAGAGTGTAGTACATTATTCTTTTTCCAGCAAATAGAACTAACTCCTCTAATCAATCATCCCATCTTGACAAAACATCACTGATCTGCTTCTATTTCTTTCCTGTAAAGTATGTGCACTTTATTGGGTGAGCTCTCCTTCTTATCAGTGCTTCCTCTTCCTGTCTCCTTAGTTTTGTGGGTTTTTTTATTTTCTTGGCCAAGTTGTGTAAAGGACTTCCAGAGGAAAACTGACCCAGATTATTCATTTTCCCTGTGCCCCAAGCTTTTTTAATTGATGGTGCTAGTTCCATGTAGCAACTGAATAGGATTAGTCACTTTTCCCTCTGGATTGAGTTTGGAGGAGGCTACGAAGATAGATGATTGGAATCGAGTTGCCTTTGGGGCTTTGAGCTTAATTCACAATAGAAGGTAGCCAGTTCAAATCACTCTGTCTTCCGCTAAGGGTAGGTGACACGGATCAGTCCTTTTGTACCATCTCAGTTCCAAATACATTTTCAGCATTATTTCTGTCTGGTCTGTTTGGGTCTGAGCCAAAGCCCCTTATATTTCCAGCAATTCCAGTCAGTTTTGCATCAGACCTTTTGTGGGGAGCAGAAAGAAATGATCACGTCTTTGGCTCTCCTAATGGCAGCTTGCTGGTAATGTCACACTTGCAAGTGACAGCGGCAAAGCGAGAAACGTGCTGATACCTCACACAGTCCTGTGATGATACACTTTGTCCTTTCTGTGTGACCCTGTGATACAGGGTGAGGTGGCAAGTAAAAGTTACAATAAGCTCAGGACTTACAATTCAACTGTTTGAATACAGCTAGAAAGAAACTCTTCCAAAAGAGGAAGGAACTTCATACAAATGAGACAAAATGTAACAGAGAAAACACAAGTGCCTTATTTATGTGACGTAAGATAGTGAATTTACCCTTTGGTTTCCTGCTCGCAACTATCTTGCCATAACTTAATAATGCTGTCCAACTTCCCTTGCTGTAATTTTCTCACACAATACAGCTCTTAGTTCCTTACAGAAGAATGAAAGGGTCCACAAGCAGAAAAAGGCTTGTTTCCTCTCCTCTTATTCCAGTACAAAAGAGGAATTAGTTATGAAGGAAAAGTTTAGGTCTCATTGTCAGACTCTTGCTATTTACTACTTGGATTTGGTTCTGTTTGAGACTAGTCCTGGGACCTGAAGGTCTTACTGGGAGACTGTCAGTGTGGACAGAAATAACTGAGATCGGTTACATGTTTTTGCCTTGTTAAAGTCCTGGCTGAACTCGTATAGATATGGAGTCTGTCTAGCAATTAATTCCAAAAGCTTAAGCAAAGAAGTATAGCTGCATATAACTATACATACCTTCTGCCTCTACTGTGCTTCTTTTGTGCCTCTTCTGGTATATGGTCTGGTTCGTTTTGGTAATTGAAAAACTGGAGATGCTTAAATCAATTCAATTTCACAGCATCGTAAGAAGTTTCACAAGATATATTTCCAGAGGCTTCTGCCTCAATTCTGGGTGATGAGATTGAGTCTTAAAATTGCTTTACCTTGAAGATACAATGATTCACGGCTTTCTCAGTTTTCCCAATCTATCGCTATTACTTAGCAATCAAGACTGAGAGATATGTGGGGCTTCACTTGTCTGTGTCTCTAGCATTGACTCCGTATTTCTGATCTTCATTTTCCATCTGGTAAAAAATGAGAATTATATTTATCTGGAATTAGACTGAAAGCATAAATAGAGGAACACATTCAGACTTCACCTGTAGCCACTCATTAGATTTTTTTGTTGCTTACTTTTTTGTGCCTGATAGATTGATCTCCTTTTCTGCAGAATGCTGTGTCTCTGTGCTTCAAGTACTCTCATGCTTCCTTTGGGCTTTGCTCTGCTTTTCTTCATAGAATGGTTTGGTTGGAAGGGACCTTAAAGATCACCTAGTTCCAACTCCCTGCCTGGGCAGGGACATCTTCCACTAGACCAGTTTGCTCAAAGCTCTATCTAGGTTCCCTGGATTGCTCTATTCCAGACTCTTTAACTTTTTCTCTTCTGGTAGTGCATGCTCATCTAGTTCAGTTGTTTCCCTGTTTCTGCCTATTTTTCAGTATACAGGAACAGTTGCATTATTGTTCATCATCAGCTTTTCATTTCTATATACCCCTTTTCCTTGGCAGCAGTACTCAGGTTCTGAAGAAACTCAGAAAGTGGAGGGATTACACTAGACTAAGTAGTAGATGGGCTTTCATCGAACAGTACTGCCATATGGAAGATCCTAGGGTGATGGCATTCCTGTTCAAGAACTCTGGAAGAGATGAAAGATGTTGGCTCCCATGACCCAGACAAATAGACAAATGACTCCTGGAAGTGATAGGTCAAACTGCAGCAAATGCACTGCATTTGCCTCTTTTCTCTTGCTAGCATGCAGGAAAGTAAAACTTGACATTTAAGCTTGTGTCTGCTTTTTATTTGCCACCACTAAATGGCCAATGGCCATGTCCACTGCTGGAGCAAATCCATAGCCAAAGAATAGTTAAGTTATGACATGCCTATGCTGGTGTAACACCAGGCGTAGCTCAGTAAAAGCCAGTCTAAAAGACTGGTTTGCCAGCACAGAGTGCACCTCCTGATGTTGCATTTTTTCTGTACAACTGTGTTGCCTGCACAGCTATCCAAGAGATCTTTTTCTGGTGTAAGCTTAACCTCAGATTGTCTCTGTCTTGAAACAAAATAGTCAGATAGGAGAACTGCTGCAGATGGTTTATTAATAGTGTACACTCACAGTTTATGCTTCTTCCTTTGATTTTATCACTTTGATGAAAAAGGACAGTATTTATCATATGGTCACCAGAATGTTACAGATTGACCATGGAATACATACCCTAGAAAATCACTCATTATGGAGATGCAGATCTGCAATAAGACATATAAAATATCAGTCAATTTTACTGTACGGGCTATTCAAGAGCTCAGTAATAAGTGGACTAAGTAATTTTTGTAGTATTTGAGATAAAATGGTTTCTCACCTTGTAAATAATATTTATACCTACAGTCCTTCTTTTCTGCACTTTCAAATATTTCTCAGTGTCGTAGTACAGCTTGCTCTGGCTCAGGTGGGTTAGTACAAGAAATTCTGCTTTACTTGCTCATATGCTGAATTGGTAATATTCCAGTTTATTCTTTCTATTAAAAAATGAGAGATTTCCCATCTGTTCCAATTATGTGGATTTCTAAATCCATATGAGGAAAAAAATCTACATGTCCTAACTTCTTAGGAAATGTATTTAGTGATGATTTCAATTGAGTCTTTCAACCTCTGCCTCCTCATCTAACAAAGGTTCTTCTCAACAGAGAAGGATCAGGAGAGGTGTTCAGGGCTCAGTAATTTCACTCTGTGGCTTGACTACAGTTCAAGACTTCAATGGTCTTCAACTGCAATTTTTCTCCCTAGGCCTTCTTATTATTAGAGGCCTTCAAAAGGAAGCAATAGAATAACTCAGACTTTTACAGATCCCTGATGCTGCATTCTTGAGAAACCAATGTATTGCAATTCTTTTCTTCTCTTTTTGTCTGACCAGTACATGAAAGCAAAGAATAGAACATACATCTGATTGTTAGCCAGTACTCATATTTTACATCTGAATCATATAGTTTTTCATCTTTATTGAGTGATATCCTTCATTGCCCATGTAAATAATGAAAACAAAAATGTGTATGCTATTAAAAACTCCACATCAGAGAGCCCTTAATTTCAAGACTTCTTAAACATTATTGTTTATTTTTTCTGCCTGATATAGGCCATAGTAACTCTTAGATTATGCCAAAGGTTATAGATGTGTTCACAGCATGGACTAAAACTTCACACACAACACTTTTTCATTATCTCTTCTCTCATTCATGTTCACAAAAGTTCCATGTAGCATCTTCAGCAATTTCTGACATGGAAGTATAAGCTTAGGAAACCTAAACATTTCTGAGTACCTGTAAAACACTTTTTTTTTTGTTAAATAACCTTATGTTGTTTTGTTCTGTTCCCACACCATCATAAATGTGTTTTTGAAATGTGACTTCTTGCTAAGCTAAAGAACATCATGTCTGTGGGCTGGAGGCCAGCTAGATATTTCAGACTATCCACACAGACACAATTTACCCTTCACATCAATACAACCATACAGATACAGTTAAACAAGCATAACCCTACCTGTGAACTCCTGTCCCACCATAAAAATGCTGTCTCCAGTTCAATTAATACAATTTCCAGAGTAATATAAGTCAAAATTGGAAAAAGGCTCGTTTCTAGAGGGTTCACACAAGGTACTGTATCAGTATAATTATATAACATTATATGACAAGCCCTTTTGTTGCACAGACATGCTTTGGGAAATTTTATCCATGGTGTAATGAAGTTTCTTTGCCAATCTCTTCATTCACCATTTCTGTTGAGTTGGAACGGAAACAGGAGGAGCTTCCTTTGACGCTGTTTGCAACTCTTTCTCAAAGAATTTATTGCAGCTTTTCTACCCCTTTGACTTTTTCTTTGCTTTCCCTCTCCCAATAACTGAAGCACTACCTTCTCCATATTTGTATGACCATGATTGTTTTTTACCTTTTCCATTTCTTCTTCCTTTTCTCTGTCTTTACTTAACTCTCTGCAGGTGATTCCCTGAATTTTGGCCAGTACGTCCAGTCACCCGGATTTTTTTCTCCCATGTTCTCCATGCATACAAAGTGGTCAATTAGTTCCTTTTCCCCATTCTTTCCCTAGTAAATGCCACTAAACGAGGTCCTTCTCCATATTTCCTGTTTCTTCCAGGCTTCCAGGCTGCTCCTTGAAGTGCCTTGTGAGTGTCCATGGAAGTAGCTTTCTCTAGATGGACCAGTAACACAGCAAATGCTTTACAGCCTCATGGGTCCACAGAGCCCTCCAGTGTGAGAGCCACTACCTATTGCATCACTTGATGTGGTAAAAATAGGAGCTCTCTGGACATGAACTTTTAATTCCTACAGCATAATTGGGCTTTAGTCATTACCACAATATGAACAGGGCATAATAACATAATTGCAGAATTTTATGTCCTGTTTCAAGAGTTTTAACTTTTTTTTTTTTAACCATAGCCCATGTCAATAGATATTTTTATAGAAATAAATCTATTTTAGTAGGATGTCTCCCCACCCAGAGACATATTTGGTAAGAATCCAGTGGTGTGTATGCTTACAACAAAGCAGAAGGACATTGCTATAGAGAATACAGTGTTCAAGTTGCCAGTGAAACTGAACAGCTCTGTGGCACTTGGGGCGACAATTGTACCACACCCTGCAAGGGTTTGTTTGCAAAACTGAGGTTGAAAAAAAAAAAAAGATACTGAACAACAGATGTCAAGAGTACTTCCTCTGCTAGGTACAGTCAGAAGGAGAGTTGCTCTTTGAAGATTTGCACATAAATTGTTGGGTCCTCAAAAATGAAATTTGCATTTCAGATCTCAGAATTTATGTATTGAAACTACAGGCAGTCTTTAGAGCGTAGGCTGATATGAAAGGAATATTAATATGATTTTTTAAAAACAGCTGATAAGGAAATGGAATATTGCCATCTTTTTCTAGGAAGTTGCTGGCAAAGAACTTGGAGATTTTTCAAACAGCAGAGACAAGACTAACACCTTTCCAATTCCATGTCTAAATTCTGCCATTATTTTTGCTGTAGACATCTGCTAATCTCAGAAGATGCCCATTTATTTTTTGTCCATGCCACAGAATGATGACACTCACCCTTCTAAATACACAGTGTCACACAGGACAAACAATGCAGTACAATCATCTGCAGCCTGGGAAACTATGGCTTTATTTATCATGTTGAAATTTCAACAGTTTACCTTTTAGTTAAATTCATCAAGCCTCATGTACTGATGATGAAGTCAACAAGATTCTTTTCATTAGTTTGATCTGTTTTGAATCAAGCCATTGGATAGGAGCAGATTTTTAGAAGCAACTCATTAATGGAGATGCTGCTGCTTTCTGCAACTTGAAGATTGCCATTGGGGAATACTTTAGTTGCCTTAACGTCTGTGCTGTAGCCATTTTTTGTGGATGTGTTACCCAGGTATTGTGGGTTTCTTTAACTTAGCCGCCTTAATATCCATTCAGTTATATTTTTTCCACTGCTGTGGAATATTATTTTCCTGTCTTCCAGTTTCTGTGCTATTGGCAGCCCTTCCTCTGTGCTTATCAGAAAAGCAAGAGAGACAGTGTCACACTTGAATGGTTTTTTATAAGGTTGGGATATACTGTGGGTCTCACAATAAGATAGCCTGGCCAATGAAGTTTGTATATATAGATTTTTCAGTTTTGTTGCAGCTATGGGATTAGGCAACACAGTAAAAGAAAAAAACTGAAGAGAGGGATTCTGACTTTGCCTTGGCATAACTCCATTGAGTTCAGCAGGCTTACTCCAGATTTACACTAGAATAAAGTGAGCTCAGAGTCAAGCCCAATAGATCAGTTTACAGTGCTTTTGGAGGCATCAATTTACTCAGTCACTTGGAAAATCTTACTCCCCTACTGCCAAAGATCTGGGACAATTCACAATTCCAATATCTTTATGGGCCTGCTCTGTGGTATGTAGATGTGTTTGCTTAGTAGAATTAGGAATCTGTTAAGCAAATTCCATACAGCAAGTCCTTCCCTCTCTTATGCTCAAGGGCAAAGCAGAAAACAAGATGCACAGGGAATTTTGTGCCCCTGTAGAAAGACAAAATACTAATGGGTGCTGCTGGCCTGTAGCAGACCTGAATGTCGCCTTCCAGCCACCACTCGCTTACGCAGCCCTCAGAAGCAAACTCAGACACAAGCCTGAGTGCTCTTGTTCGTGGGGAAAAGGATGCCAAGATCCTGCTCTGAGGAGCCCTGTCCTGACTGTAGGATTTCTTGTACACTCAACAGCAGCTTTTCTCCCCTTTGTTGGATGGACAATATTTTGGTTCCTCTATTAAATGGCTTAATATACTACCCTTGTTCTGTAATGGGACAAGCTTAAGCAAGCTTGGAGATGTGGGATAAAAAGGCTGTTTGCTTCCTGTATCAGTGGTAGTTTCATGAAGTAAATTTATCAATGATGACCATGTGCTACTACCATAATATTTCTTTTACAAAAATGTACTCTGTCATAAGTGAAAATAGATAAATGTTGCTGTTTGGAGTGTTTTTGACATATTTTGTGTTGGTTTTTTTTTTTTTTTTTTGAGTCCTCCTCAAGGTGTGAAATGGCACTTGGCAAAAAGTATCTGGACACTAGAATGTGTCATTTGGTTCCCTAAATATTTATGTCCAAACCCCTGCCACTGATGACACAACATGCTGCAAGAACAAAAGTCTGTTGGCTGGAGTCTAAACTGGTTTCCTAATTCACACCTGTGCATTGGCAGACAAGCAGCCATCAATCACAGACTCATGCCTATCCTGGGTACGCAGTTAGATGCAGGGCTGGAAACGTTTCTGAGCGCTGATGGGAGGGATTAGGTAAGAAAAAACAAGAGAGAAAATGTAAGAAACCAAAGGTAATAGATTTGTAGGAAACAGGGCTGCAAGGGATATCAGGAGGCTGGATTGACTGTACTTGTGTGTTTCCTGACAGATGAGATTTAAAAAAATCTCTTTGAAACACATTATGGCCACAGAGCCACAGATACAATTTGCTGGAAACAAATTACTCTCTACATCTGCTAAATCTTAAAGCACCTTCACAGAGTGGTAGACAGGAGTTTGAATGGCTGTACGAAAGTTGCTGTACCTTGTTTTATTTGAGTGTGTATCTTATAAAATATTTATCTACAGGATGGAAGAGTATAGGCGTGCATGATTTTTGTAACACTCTGAAAAGAAATGGAATTTTCCTAGAGTTAGACTTGTGTAGCATTCTTGAAATTTGGCTCATAACAAGCTTTTACAACTTTCAGTTTTATGGATGGATTTTGTGTTTAAGGAGTAGAAGTAAATAAAAGCAGATAAAAAAATTACTACTATGCAGCTAAATAATCTGTAGAAAGGTATCAAGGCCAGGTCTCCGCATTAGTTTCTTTCTTCATTAGTACCGGAAGAACAAAGAACAGCATTTACTCAGTATTCTAAAGATTAATTGAAGTGGGGGATGGAGCAGTGAAATTGAATTAGTAAATTATTAACCAATTTCTAAGTAATAAGAAATAATCTATTACAGAGTCTATCCCTCCATCTAGAGATTTGTCTTAAGCATTTGTCTTAGGAGAGGTGGAAGGAATAAAGGGATTCAGACTAGAGACAATCCATCAAGTCAGCTATTGGAACATGAATAATGAAGACCTTTGAACTTGGCAAATCTTCCAGATATCTCTCTCTTAACTGTGACTTACAGATTGTTTCAGGGTTGCTGCTTAATCTAATGGCCTCTTTTTAATTTTGTCCCCACTATGTTATTAAAAATGCTCCTGTTATAATCTCAGCATCTGACAGCGAAAGCAACAGTTAACAAGGCCCGAATCTGGCAGTGTATCAGCTCAGGAACTCCCCCCAGCCTGCAAATACAACTCCACCCACTCACATTTTCAAAAGAGGAGCCTGGTGCCAAGGCAGCGCTGGCAAGGTGGTGACTGGGGAAGTGGAGGTTCCGTCTTCTTTGATTTCTGAAGCTGCCTATGAACAACCAGGTTCTTTCTTCCTTTTTGAGTCAAACCTCACTTTGATGGCTGGAAGGTTTCCTCATTGCCTGTTTCTAAGATTAAAACTCTGATTTACTTTTAGAAACCAAAATAAGTAACACTAGTGTCCGACTGAGACCAGCAAACTTGCCTTGTGTAAAGTTCTGACTAAGAGGAAGGGTCTGGCTCTCACTATGAATACTTCTCAATAGCCTTGTGGTTTAAAGGTGTTTTGAAGCAGCTCACAGGGGTGAGAATTTAATCTGTCTATCCCTCCTGGCATATGGGTTGTGCTTCCAGTGTGTGTGAAAATATTGGGAAGGAGGAGGGGAAAAGGCTTATGGGGTACTCGCAAACACCTCCAACCACCCCAACTGCCCAATGGAGGTTATAGTTGTTCTAAATCCACCTGGTCCCCTGGTCTTGGGAGGGCTAAAGCCTTTACACCAGATATAAGGCTCTATTCCTCTCTGCCTGTCTGGTGGTCTCCTACCCTCCTTCATATATGTATGTCTCAGCTTACAGTTGCAGCCCACAATACAGACATAGTCTCTGCTCAGAAGTACAGATGTGTTTTGTCCCAAGGTCTAACTGTGCTCCACAGTTTGTAGGGCCCTATGAACAGCCTTGATGGATTTTAGAGATGGGAGGGGGGAGTTCAGAAGTAGGATTTTTTGGAAAGCATCTACCCGGTAGTATCTGAGCTGTGCCAGATTTCCCTGGCTGGGTTGCAAACTGTGCAAACACGTGTCTCTCAGATTTTTGCTTAGGCTTTGGTGCAAGCCCACAAATAAAGTACTGCATTCTTTACTCCCACCTCCCGTGTTAAATGAATAGCTGCTTGACTCATTGTACCCTTGTGCAGCTTTAATGAATCGCTTCAGCTCAGTGGGTGAACTTTTCTCCCCAGCCTCCTTCCCCATGTGTCAACATCCCTGCCTCTTGGCTACCCTAGCCCAGTGGCTTAGACCATCTTCCATTCATTTCCAGGGCCTGCCAGGACTGGAAAGTGGCAAAAGGACGCAGGTGAAATTGCCCTGTGCCTGGGTTTATTTTCACCTCAAATGGTGCTCCTCTTGTTCCCTATTAGCTACAGCTCTCAGCTCATATTCAAGAGGGGCCTGAATCCAATTTCTCCTTCCCCTCCCTCCAGATAAGTGTTGGCTCTGGTTTGTAAACAAGGGAGCAGCTACACACCTCAAGCAGCTGGTTCACAGTTTCTTCAGAGTACACCCTCTCTGAAAAAGTGAGAGGAAGCTCTTGGACTCATTCTATTCAGCTTCACTGTGTCATTGGGCTCTAAATCACATCAGACTCAAGCATAGACCCAGTCATTGCCTGTTGTCTGGCAACACTGACTGGTGATGATTTCTCAGCAGAGATTTCACTTGGAAAACTTAATTCCTTCTTAAAATGCTCTCATTGACACTGTGTGTGACGATAAGTTTCAGTAGCATCCACAGCAGATGCACTTCTGGATCTGGCTCTCTGATCCCTCACGCTTCATGCAAAATTCTGCTTTTCCTTCTGCTGTAGAGAGATATGCATGTAGAATGCATAGATGGGGAGAGCATGCACAAAATTGTTCTGACTACAATGTATGTGGAGTCCTCTCTCAACAGTAGACTGCATTCACTCTCCCTCTGTGACTCAGGGGCAGGCTTAGAATCTCTGAAAAATTCTGTTTTCTCCTTCTTATATCCCAAGCCCTTTGAGTTAAACCATTACAAAAGAAGATACACAGATTGCAAAGGAACAAGGGATTTTCTTGTAATTTTAGCGTTTATTTCCTTCTTAAAGATGCAGTTGTATAAAATAAGTGATGTCCTGGCAAAGGCTAGTGTTATGCCGTGCCAGATAATTTTATCACCCTAGCCCATGAAGGCTCTAGTGTACAACATAAAGCTGCTTTGCTTTCCAGCGTGCCAGTTTTTTCAGTGGCAGACCTCCCTTGGCGGCTCCAAGGAGTTTTCCTTCAAAATTAGCCCCTCTTCAGCATTCTTCTGCCCTGCCCTTCTTCTGCCCCAGCGGTGCCGAGCCGGAGCCGCCCCGAGCAGAGCCGTGCGGGACGGCGCCGTCTCGGCGACAGGAGGGGGAGCTCGCAGCGCGCCGGCTTTAATCGGCGACTTAATTTAGCAACGCTGCAAAATCGCTGCTGCGGCTGAGGTGTCCATAGGGCCCTTCTCCACAGCTCCTCCCCCACCGCCTCCCCAAAAATAAACAAAGAAAGGGAATAAG
The DNA here is from genome assembly GCA_013400915.1 of Pardalotus punctatus. Lineage (NCBI taxonomy): Eukaryota > Metazoa > Chordata > Aves > Passeriformes > Pardalotidae > Pardalotus > Pardalotus punctatus. The sequence goes on along the minus strand of VZTX01012866.1, from coordinate 578,099 downwards.
GGGGGGTGGTATTCTGGGGTTCAGGTTATGATGGAGAATTGAACTAAATTAAAGGGGAGTTGAAAGGCAATGCGGTGGCCGGGAAGGGATGGAGAGGGTGGATCTTAATATATATTTATGGTTCTAGCAGTGATGAGTAAGATGTTCCCAGTAGTCAACAACACCTCTCCTCTGATAGACTGGGATATGTTCACTGCTGGTGTAGGCTCTTCAGTTCAGCTGAGGGATCAAGGGTTGTACCCACTTACAGTGGCACTGAATTTAGTGGTGTATGTGTTAGGAGACCTGTGAAGAGAGCAAAACCCATGCCAGAGCAAAAATCTTTGTTTCCAAAAGTGAGACAGAAAAGCATCAGCTACCAGTCTCAACATAAAATCACAAAACTCATCAAACTCTCCTCTTGAGTATGAATTCAAGAAAACAGCACTCAAGTTTTTGCTGTTACATGGAGTAATAGGGGCAGAATTCTGGTTCATGCACAAACTTTCTGCCACACCTTTTGGCCTGACCCAAGGCTCAGCCCAAGTTAACATCAAGCTTCAAGAAATTAGGATGCTTTTCTGAAAAATTCCTTTCAAACTTGGAGACATCACACTTTCTTGCTTTTGCTTTTCCTACTTTTACTCTTTTCTCTGAGAAGCCGCCTGAAGGTAGAAACTGGGAAAAATTCCTAACCTGTCAAAGCACCTTCCTGAAGACATTTCTCCTGAAGAATGCAGAGGAAATCACAGCTTTCAGACTGCATTTGTCCAGACAAACCTAACATGGGTTTTTTTGGAGCCAAGCCACAAGGAAAACCTGTGTTGATGGCACAGCAGTGGTGAGAGCAGGTTTTCGTGGTGACAAGACCAAGCCCTGCCTGCCCTCGTGCACAGCCTGCTGGGGCAGTACTGCAACAGAGCTCCTCTCTAAAGTGGGCAGTAGTTTTCCTAGTGCAGACAGCCCTGCAGAAAGTTAATCTCTTAATATTGTAACGATAAATTGGAGAGAGATTTCTTTTATGGCCCCCCTAAGTGCCTGCATAATTCTGTACAAAATCCATGAAAATTCCCAAATTTGATATCCGGCAATCTCTCATGAGATGGCTTTTTAAGGTAAAATATTCCCCTCCTTATCTAATAAGCTCATGACCCTCATTATTAGTGCAAGCTGAGCCTACGACTATTAAAAAAGAGCTTATCTCTTGACCTAGAGGAGAAAGAATCTAGAGAGATCAAAATACATAGTGCCAAATTAAATAATTTCCTGATGAGCTCTCAAAGATAGAGGGTTGCATCTTCCCTTGCTGTGGAATAGAAGCAGGTTCTCTGCAGGCACAGAAAGCTTTCTACAGATACAGCCCTGGGATACATTTAAACAGAATGAACCTCATTCTTAAACCTATCTGAAAATGTTAGTGGAATCATGAACACTGACCTTAAAATGAAAAATTATTTGCAACCTTTGCAGTGATGTCTTTATCATACTGCCATATTTTAAAGTATTTTATCTACTCAACTACACAATCTTACCATTCACTTGCAGTTGTCATTTTACCTACAAAAGAGTTCACTTAATACCCCCCAAAGCAAGAGAAACTTAACGAGTATTACAAGAGGAAAATTATTACTAGTATATTATATAGAAAGGCTGTAAAGTTCAAACAGAGGGAGTTGTGTGTGCACACCACGTTTCATGCAAATTACGCTTAATAGTTTAATGCTGCATTACATTTTGCCTCCTGAATAAAAATGCTTCTTTAGTTATTTTTCTAATAATCTATGTAACTTTGGGGAACTAATTAAGGCAAACCATTTACAATGTGCCTGTTTAGCTGCCTATATCAAGCGGCCTGATTTTTAAAAATGCTGACTACTGAAGCTATAGTAAATATTTTGCATCCCTCACTACTTGGTAATTTTTATGTGGTCAGTATAAATTGAGGACCCCTATGTGAACTACCTCTGTGATACTCATGGTTTAATTATTTTAACTGTAAGACCATAGCACACAGAAAAAAATGAAATCTAAGAAACATTTTTAGTAAGCTTATTTCTCCTTTCCTTTCCCCCCTTTTGCCCTAAAAAGGATGCCAGCCTATAAGACTTTCAATGTAAAGGTGTTTCTGTACCTGCAGGAAAATGCTGATATTGCTCCTTGATTGCAAAATGAGCATGTGACACATAATTAATCCACATATGGACAAGGATGTCTTCCAAGAGTGGAAATGGAAAACTAATCAAGAGCACATATGACACACTGGATCCAACACACATGCTTCCCTAGGACTTCTTGGCTGCTTCACATCTGGCTGGCTTGGAGCACAGGCAGAGCTGCACATGACTGCCTGCCTGCTTTCATGGAGACAATTCCTGGTCTGAAGCCTGGCTTTGCCTGCAAGGCTTGTTTCATCAGCTCAGTGAGTGCTAAACCATGGTTTATCTTGCCTGGACAAGGGTTTTGAATGTATTTATTTGCTTCCAGTGAACTAACACTATCCAAAATGAATAATTTTAATCCTAAGCCTTTGACGTGGTGTATACACAGGTTTTGTACTGATGTAACAAAATAAAGTGCTGGCATGATTTTTTTTCTTTTAATGTTTTTTTAATCCAGGGACGTATCCCACAGAAGAAAATCCCTCCTGGCAACTGACTTGAAAACTGCATACTGAGACCTTATTTTGACTACTGATACAAATGCCAAATTCTCTTTGACTTTAGCAGAGGATCTACTTTAGAAAGGATGGAGGTGTCATGTTTTATTTCACTGTGTTGGCTACTGGAAACAGCTGTGCTTTCCAGTCACAGGGAGAATTACTGAGGTCTCAAACAGGATGCTGAGGTTCCCATGGCTGAGCACCTCTGGAAAGGTTTAGATTTGGTTTCCCAGGAACTTATATCTTTCCACAAAATGTAGATGAACAGGAAGACAAACTAATTCTTCATTCCTGTATGCCATATATTGTATAAAGATTTACAGAGCTGTTCATAGCAGGTGCTTTGGCTGTGCTGTTTACTGCTTCAATGAGAGACCAAGTAAGATTTTTATATTCCTCTCCCATAATATTTAATGAGCAATATTTATGCTTATGTCAGAGATATGCTTTGAGCCGTGATTATTGTCTGCAATTTTGCACTCTAATATGATGTCCAACTTCAATACTCGCTGTTATGAGGCACCATTATGAGTCAGTGGTCCTTGTCTCTGGTCTTACAAAATATAGAGAGAGGTTATGGTTTAGGAGGCTGAAAAGGTCTGTGAATGTGGGTAGTCAATTATGAAACTGTTGAATTTTTGTGTCCTGAATCTGAAGAGCAGCAAACCAAAGCAACATACCTACAATATATATAGACACATAAAAATGCACACATGCACACACACAAAAGCAGTACAGGTATGGAGACAAAAATTCAACTCTGTACACGTGTCCTGAATCAAATATGTTAAAATAAATCTCAACCACATTGTCTCAAAAGCATCCCATAAATAGAAAAGTGCCCAGACATGTTTGACCCTGCTAGCAGGGTACCATGCATCAGCTGCTCTGTAATACCTCACTTGAAGTATCTGACTCATCAGTCATGCTGCCTCCCTTCTGCAATGGGCCAAGGGGATGGGCACAATCTTCCATCTCATGGGAAGCTATTTGCTGGGCCTTCTGTTGAAGGCAGGAAAGAGATGGGGAAAGAGCTTTCTGAGGGAAAGAGATGACACAAGGCTAATTCAGAAGAAACGTAGGGGACAAGACCTTGGTGTGGCCTAAACATTGTAAATATATCAAAGTGGAAATTTGTGTCAGCTCAAGACAAGGACTGATGTACTTTAAACACCCAGAGCCTGGCTCTGGGTGTTTAAAGTACATCAGGACAGGACATCATTTATGTTTAAATATCTGTTATCTGTTACAGATCAGATTCAATGAGCACTTCAAAATGCAATTGATGGGCAAAGACTGAAAACGTGCTTCAGGTTTCCCTCAGATATTCATCGTAGTAGGACTGCGTTTGAGGTACAAAACTTCCACTGAGATCTTTGCACAGAGGCTTTTAATCCTTCTCATGGAAAGATGGAAGGAAAGGAAAGTAGAAAGTGAGCAACACTCATGCACAGGTTTGTGAGAGGAGGAGGGAGGGGATTTTAATGTCAAGGAAATTGTCAAATCCAGAAAAAATTATTGAAAAGGGCTTTCACAGTAGCTCTCTTGGGGACAACAGTTCTTCAAGCAAGTTCTCTTGGGGCTGAATCACACAATTCATTAGAGACAATTGGTGTGTAAAATAGTAGCAATGATCTTTGAAAAAGAAAGTCCAATTTCCACTTCCCATTTTGTCATAAACTGTCAGGAAATGTTACACAGTGCTATTAAACAGCTGTTGCTGTTCTTCTTAAAGATGGGTGATGTAATGCTGGTAGAGAGCCTTGCTCTCAGGAGATCTGTGAAGCAGGATGGAAATATCTCTGACTGCCACCCCATAATACTGCGAAATCTTAGTTGCCCTGGATGGTTTTTCTTTCTGAATTCCAGAAATTCCATTTTGTTCCCAGAGGCATTCCTGGGCTACATCTTAATATTTTTCTGGCAGAGATGGGTTCTGTCACCAGCAGCTGTCACTTTGAATGGTTCCAGGTCTGGGTGAGGAGGCAGTGGAGAAAGAGAAAAGAGGATGGTGGGAGAGGAGATGATGGTCATTCAGCTAATGAAAGCAGGTTTTTTTAATAGCTAGTCCTAGGAACTACTTCAGATGCTTTTGTTTGACTGCTGATAGGTAACGGTTCTATAGTGACATCTACACTCTGTTAGGAGATTTGGAAAGGAATTAAGACTGCACTTTGAAAAGGTCTCACTAGATCTTGTTGACATCCTTCTGATTGATGCCAGCATAGATGAGAAGAGAACCTGTCCTTAAGACTTATAGAAAGCCCCCACATTACCAAACTAATTTTTTTTTTTGGTGTAATTAAAGCTGGCAGAGTGTTGGTGCTACCTCAGGGAGAACTGAATCAGTACCTAGCCACTTTGGTCCACATTCCTGCTGCTCCTCAGGCAGCCAAATGACACTGAGAGGGAGAGGGAGGAGCTGTGATGAATGTCTTGCAAGAAGCACTAGAGTGCAGGAAGATGGGGGAATGGGCAAGCAATTCCCTGCTTCAAAGCACCACCCAGCAAAGACTTCTAACTCAGCAGTGCAGCTAAGGCTGTCATCCCACATCTGATGGAGATGCTCTGGATGGATACCCTGCGTTGTTCAGTGTTCACTCCGTTCCATGAGCCCAGCTTGTATACCTGTGACACCATCAGTGCTGTCAACGCACTGCTGAATGGTCCCAGCTGGCAGAACGGTCCTCCCGCTCAGGTTATCCTTCCTGCAGCAGCTCTGGAATGTCTTTTGTTGCAAGGTGTCACTAGGTACATGTGGGGCAAGTCCGCCAGTGTGGGAAACTGCAGTGGACAGCCTTGCTCTTCAACAGACTCAGCATCTCCTGGGTTCCTGTACTAAGAAGGTATTTTTATGCCTGCATGCAGATAGTATGCGTCACTTTGCAAGAGTTTATATTTTAAGATCTCACAGTCATTAGTTTATATGGACTGCCAATTCAGATGCTCATTTCATCACACAGCTGCAAAGGAGCTATTATTGGGACACCTCTACTGCTGATCCAGTCCAGCAGCAGACTGTGCAAGGTGAGACTCTTCAAGGAAAGAGCCAGGCTCACTCCCACTGCCATTGAAGACAATGTCTATTTCCACAGTGTAAGGGATCAAATGCCAGTGGAAAGAGCCAAGCTTTTTCAGGCTTCTCGGAGGATTATTATAAACAAAGCAGAGTAAAAGCAAAAAGGTGTATAAAATGCCTTGACAGTGCCTTTTTAAGAAAGTTGCCATGTGTTATTTTAGCCAAGCCTTTATTCATTTCTACTTAATGTTGTGTGTTAAAGTTCTCAAAGCTGCTGGCAATACTCCGTGGAATAATTTTAGAGCAACCTTAATAGAATGAGCAGAATAAAGGATTGTTCAAATATATTGTAGCAAGATAGCTTTTTAATAGAACAAGTTATTCAAAACACTGATGGCTAGGGCTTGTGAATGGAAAAAATCTCCCCTGTGTTTAATTACCTCAGCTTGTCTTTATTTCCTTCATATAATTCTAAACACTGTTCACTTGTGCTGTATATAGTCCAGTTGGAAAGTTGGTATTTGTTCAACGATGTGTCCTATTCACAGGCTGGAGGTCCAAACAGGATGACTACAGCCAGCCAACCTATCTGACCTCCCACATAATGTAGGTTATGACATTCCACCCTGTAAAACCTGCAGTGGAAGGAATTACACTTTGCCACTATTGCAGATTCAGGAAAGCATTTCTATTTAGAGCAGTGCTTAAGCACACACTTAACATTAATAATATACTTAATTCCTATTTAAATATGCAGTTAAGTGCAACGTTTGAGTTTGCACCTTTGTGAGCAAACATTATGGGGTCCAGTAAGTTGGTCATACTGAAAAGTGTACTTTATGACTCCCAGAGCAAAGTTAAATCAGAGGAGTTTATTCAGAAAGTCTTGCGGATGTGACCTCCAGAGAGGTCTGATTTGTTTGGGGATTTTCAGGCCTATAGAGCTGCAATGGTGCTGCCAGTTGCAGTATGAAACTGCCCAAGAGCTATAAGGGATAACCCTTTTCATTTCACTTACTAGAAAGGATATATGAATCAATAATATTTCATTAATTCAGTAACAACCTCTGTTAAACCTCTCAAAAGACAAGAAAGAAGAGAAGCTGATTTTGTCTTAATTTCCAAGGTTTTTTTCACTTGCTTGGGGAATGGAGAAAATCTCTGCTGCACCATAATACCTCGCCTAATTGAGCTCTTAGATTAATGTTTAAACTTCATTTGCAAGTCCATTACCAAATCTAATCAGTTACAAAGGTACCATTAAGGAAAGGATTTTTTTTCAAATCCACTTCTAATTCACATTTCCCCTCACAACTGTCCAAGGCAGTGCCAGTGGCTGGAAGTACTGTGTTATAGATATTGTACTTATACCAGCAGGGAAAAAGAAACTACAGAATATTTTCAGTGGAGATAATAATACACAAAATTACATGAAGTTCATATGCTGGTATGAGCCAAAATGGGACTGGTTAAATCTTGAATCTATTGAAACTTCCAGTTATCATTGGAAAACAATACTGATGTTCAGCCTCTTTTAAAATGACGATACCATCTTTGAGAAGGTGTTCGATTGATTGCATTGAAGGATTTTCCCTAGATCTATTACCTGCAAGAGATGAGCAGCATTATCCACAGCTTCTTCCTGTGAATTGAAATCTTGGCACAGCCCAGAAGTTTCAGGTCTGCTTAATTTTCAATGCTCATGTATTCCTCAGCCTTGTTGCTGACAAATACTCCTCACATAAATGTTAGGATAAATGTTCTTTTTGATCTTCACGTCAGAACAGGACCACCAACTTCTCAATACTTGGGGTAGCATACAATATAAATGCTAACACACGGCTGACCTGACCAGAGCTGAATGGGTGACTTCAAGCCAAAAACTGTCTCTCCCATTACCTAATCTCTGAGACATCCAGACTCCCATCCTCATCAGCACTTAAAAAAAAAAAAAATCTGTATTTTATTTTTGTAACTGTTCTCAGAAGATAAACAAAGCTGAAATGATGATCTAGAAATGAGCAGTATGATATTATACAGACACCACTACTTTCAGGCAAATCAAAATTTTGCTGTTGTGTCTGTGTAATTGGGGAAAGCTCTGCCTACCCAGCGTGGTTGGCCCCCAGCATTGGAAGAAAGGGCTGTTTAGAGGCCGTTGCTAGTAGTCAGGGGTTTAGTGACCTCTTCTAAATCTCCTGATGCATATATTAATTTCCTGATCCCTATGCACCCTTTGCAGCCTGCTTACCCCATCAGCTTAATAATCTTCACAGAAAGAAGTGATTGGGAAGGAGTTTTGCAGAGTGCTGAGAAGAAAGTAACCCTGTTGCTACAGTAAAGATAATATTGTGCTGTGCTGGCTTGCCGACTAAAACAACGATGTCTTCTGCTGGCCGGAAGTTCTCTGCTTATGGACAAGAGAGGCCTTTCCACCAGGCTTCTTGGCTTAAGAAGCACATAGCATAAAACTGTGGAAATTGTAAGGTGTCCCCCATCCTGTATCACTACCTGCTGTGTGCCCTTGGGTTTCTCAGCATCACTTCTCGGGTTCGGCAAACAGGAATGATAATTGTTATATTAGTACTTACCTTTGTAGAGCACTTGGAGATCTGTGAATAAAAAAAGTGCTACGTAAGTACTTCTGCAATGATACGCTGCTGCCTTTCTGTCTCCCTGTGCAGAAAAGAACAAGAGCAAAGAACAAAAAGAGAAGCAGGTAAGAATGATTAATAAATATGCAGCCTATGACGGCCTCTCTCCTCAGATAAATGTAACAGTGACAATGAATACAGAGGAGGAGGGGGGCCAGCATATGACAGAAATGAAAGTGTAGACAATGCCGGTATTATATCCACAGATCCTTGTCTCCATGGACTTCAGTCACCGCTGTGTGCTTGAAGCTGGTCAGAAGAATCCCCAGCAGAGGTATCTGACTACACGCCCTTAACAGAGGATCACTCTGCCTGCTTTAAACGTGAAGTAAAAGGAGGGAGGAAGAGCCCCAGGGTTCAACGTCAACAAGATCTAAACCACTTGACATTCTCATTCTGAAATGCCAGCTTTTAAATTATCAAGGCCTTTTTTTCCTTTTTCCCCCCAAGTGCTCTGTATTTCCCCATGTAACAGTGTGCAAACATTTTATCAGCAAATACTAAGGGGGTGGGGTGGGCGTGTGTGTGTGAAAAATCGGCTATCTAGAACTGATAAAGCAATTTGGCACAGACACAGCAGCTCTCACTTTTAAATGGCGACGGGCTTTCTGAGGTTTAACAAGTTGCAGGGATACAATTCTGGGGACTGACTGCTCTGAGGGTGAGCGGGAAGCTGTGCTCGCTCTCCCCGTGACATTCCTCCTTGCTCCACTGCCCGCGTTACCGGGACCGTGCCCTAATGAAAGGGGTGATGCTGCTGTGCCGTGTAGCAACAGCCCGTGACACCGTGCTAACAGCATGCTTGGGACCATTACTTAAGTGATAATCTCACAGCTCCTCTGTTTTATGAGGCAATAATCTGATTCCCATGTGCATAAAATGAGGCCAAAGGGTAAATAGTTTGTTATAATGAGGGAACAACATTAAGACTGATGAAAACTAGAGGTCAGTGTTATTATTTCTGTTATGACACCCATTCATTTAATAATCCTTCTGTTCATATCCTAACAGCAGGGATCCGTGTCCTGGCTTTTCAAGGCAGTATCTGTCCCCTAATAAAGGCAGATATTATCCTGCTGTCTCTCGTATCTTACTCACCTCGCTCTCGATGTGGTTCCTCATTACAATCACATCTGAGAGACTCCCAACATGGTTGTGTGGTGAAGGACTACTGGAGAAGGACCAGAGACACTAAAGAGATATCATCTGCATGGCCTCGAGGTATTAGTGGCAGGGAAGGGAACTCATCACAGGTTTTCTGTTTCCCGATGAGCTTCCCACTTAGAGGAGGATTCTCCTTCCTTCCTTCTGTATCTTCCCCTCCCCCCAAAGTATCTACTGTCTACTGACCGTTTACCATTCATAGCTGGGAAAATATTCCCAGTATGTGTTAGTACATCAGTGATGCATTGCATTTCTATAGATATTTCTTTCTTTCTTTTCTTTTTTTTTTTTTTTT
>VZTX01012866.1:518645-568295 GCA_013400915.1 Pardalotus punctatus | reverse complement strand
TTTTTTTTTTTTTTTTTTAGAGAGAGAATAGGAGTGTAGTTGGTCTTAGAATGCACTGGAACATAGCAATATTACTGGGTGTTCTAAACCACAGAATAAAATAAGTAGTGTCGGGCTTTCTGAATGGAAAAGGTTTCCATGTGTATGAAATGCATATAATGGTATGGATAATTTTGTAAACTATCTAAATAAATAAATTTAAAAAAAAATTTATACAGGCACTTATTATAATATACAATCTTCAAGTATCCTGGATTCAGCTTGTTCCTATCTTATTCTCTTGTCACCCAGTTAAACTCCTGTTAGGTAAATTCCTTCTTCATCTTAATACTGGCACATACTCTTCTGCCTGTGGAGTATATACATAATTATTATTACTATCATCACCATTATTATTATTACTTATGATACTCTGCTGGCTAGTAAAGGTAAGTATGAACCAGCAATATGTTGAAGTAATGTACATGGAACAGTGTATATGTCTTTTTTTTCACATCAGCTGTGTGCAAGGACATTATTATAAAAACAGATGGGTGACAGAAAACACCTGTAGATTAATAGAGACCTTCCTGTATGTTTTCTAACTCATTTAATGTACAGTATTCAGTACTACTGCCACTTACATTTTTAAAATCCTTACTGATATTAATAGTGAGAAAATTTGACTTACAGCTTCAGTGAAATCAGCAGCAGTAGAGTTGGCTCTAATGTTCCACATCCAACATCTTTACTTTGCTTAAACACATTTTTTTCAGTCAGTCCTAAAGGCCAAGTTTTCAAGAGGGTTGATGAAGCAGAGAGACAGCTAAGACAGACAAAAAAGATCCTTTTAGTAAAGGGCATTTTTAGTACAGGATCTAAAGGAAAACTGTTGGGATGAATTCCATTCAGTCTTCTAGAATATTGTCTCTTGCTATTTTAGGGGAAATAGGAAAGTTGAAAACCAAATTGTTTGGTTCTGACATTGTGAAACTGAACTTTATGACGGAAGTCAACATTCTCCTAGTTGTGGAAAAGATACTCCATCTACAGAATAATCCAAATCTTGGCAAAATATAACTTGCTGGATGGTTTATTAAAAAAATAAAATTCTACAGAGTGCAGAGTTTGAACCAATGCAGATGGGCTTCCCAGATGTGCATCCAGATCTATGCCAAAGTAACTAAAATCTATTCTATTGACTGGCTGTGGATATCAGAAAAATGCATAATGACTGACTGAATGTCAGTGAATCTGACAAAACTTCCACTTGAAAAAACTCTGTGGAGGCTCCCTTTAATTTCAGCGGTCTTTGGACTGGGCTTGGTATTAACTATTTGTCACAGATAATAACAGGCACCTCCAGATGATTTGTTTCATTCACACAAATTTTGAGTTAAGAACATAAAGAAAATTTGTTTTCCAAGCCTGTTGGTAGGAAATAATTTAGCAGTGGAAATTCTCACCCCCCAAAAATAATTAATTTCTTGCCCTCTAATATTATTACTGAAGAGTAAAGTTACAACTAATGTTGCAATCTCTGGTTGTTAGAAGCATCCTCCACTCCTCCCTAGATGCCAAAAGCACCAATTCATCCTCTCCCAGTCAGCAATATCCTGTAGTACCAGAATCCATTCCTTTAATTCACTGATGCACAGAAGTTAAGGTGAGAAGGGATCATTAGATATTTGGCATAGCCTTCTGTGCATCACAGACCATTAAATTCCTTGCAGTTATATCTGTAATGAAGCCAATAATTCGCATTTGGCAAAGGCACAGCCTGATTTGAAGATGCCATGAGATGGAGAATGACTTGTTCCTTTGGTCATGTGTTCCAATGGTTGATCACCTTCACTACAAAAACAAAAAACCAAAAAACCAAAAAACCAAACCCCTTACTTTTTAAATTTGAAGTTGTCTGGTCTTAGTTTCCAGCCATTAGTCCTTACTACAATCTTCTCCACTAGGCTGGGGAACCCTTCTATTTTCTGCCTACAACAAAGGTCCTTTGTACTACAATTCAGTGTTTCAATATGCTTTACAACGAGCTAAAGCACTAAACCCTCGCATCTCTTGCTGCAAAAATTTCTCTCCTTTCGGCTTTGTTTCAAATATCCTTTAAACCTGTGGACACCAAAACCAGATGTTGTATTCCAATATAACTTGCCCCAGTGTTTTACCCAGAAAATCACTTCCTTAGTTCTACACAGTAATCATCAGTTTAGAAGTCCCATAGTAAGACAGCTCATGTTTTATCACACAATTGCCTTTGGAGTCCATGCTGAATTGCTTTTCTGCAGTAATAATTTTCAGACCCATTCTTCTACAGGATGAAGTCTATAACTTTGACTTGATTCTGTACTGCTAAATTAATTGCTTTACATTTCACTGCATAAGCCCACATTTTGTCAGAATGATCCAGGATTGCTGAGCTCTTGGTCAGTTTGTATGAGTGGTCTGTACTAATAATTGTCTTTATGTTATCTGCAACTTTCATTAGCAGTGATTTTATATTCATTTCCAGGGCATTAATTTAGAGATGCTGAATGCCCTTCATCCTAATGTTGATGCTTACAGAAACCTGATAGAAGCCCCTCAATACTGTGTCATAAATACAGCTATTACTTTTTGAACTCTTAGAAATGTGTTTCCCAGTCCACTGTAGGCTTACTCCGTGGAAATTGCACAACGTTACATTTAAACAAAATGACATGAAGCACTATGTCAAACATATCAGCTGGTAAAAATAACTACATAGATATAATCCATTCAGTTTGCTTGACCTGTTTTCCACAACATATGTTGATTGGCAATTATTATGTTTTGGTCTTCCAATTCATTATTAATTGAGCCTCGTGTCACAATTTTCTTTTTCTTTTTTATTTTCCCCCTGGGATTGAAACCAGCCCAGCCAGTGTGTACATCACGTGGTGACCCTGGAACACTGGGGTTACATCTGTTAATGACCAACACAGCAGCTATGCAATTTATTGTCTGACATATATGCAAACCTAATACAAGGAAAATCTCATATATATAAAATGTATTCATAAAACTTCTGTAAAAGTCAGCTCTGTAGCAATTGATCTCACAGGTTCTCCTGAAGATCAGGCACAGCTCACCATAAAATACCTGAGGACACAAGGTATGGTTACAAACATCTGGGGAGTCAGCCAGGACTATGACTTCTGTGGTCTTGAGATGTTTGGAGCTGCTAGCAGAGACCCAAACTGCAACTGCAACAGACTGTCCTGCATCACACTGGGACCCCTTCCCACATCCAAAGGAGCCACGACCATGGGAGCATTCAGGTAGCTCTCTCTTCTCAATGGCAAGAAGTTTTCTGCAGCTCCTCCCAGTACATGTTTGGGTGGCATTTTCTGGCCCTGTACTGCTTGACACAGATGTGTATTAAGGACTTGCTGGCACTTTTCAGAAGGGCTAATAACAATATTTGCTCTCTCTCTCACATTCATCCCGAAAGTAAGTGACACAAAAAGTTAGCATTAAAAATAACAAGGTGCCCAAAGACACCTTTATTAAACTGTATATGCATCATAAGACATATGAGCAGTATTCACAGGCAACTGACAGTATCTTTCGTCCTGTCCTACCTACAAGTCATTGCAATTCTGAGTCTCAATTTCCCCAATTTGTACATACCCAAAAAACAGCCATTAGCACCTCGTGGATTTTTATTCTGCACTTGAGAACAAAAAAGTAGTGATAAAAATAGAAAATTCCCACTAGGAAACAAACACTAATGCTATCTGATGTTCTGAATAAAACCATAACTTGTTGGAACCCTACAACTATAGATAGCTGATGTACCAGGAGTACCTCATGAGCCTCCCTGAGCTCAGTCAAGGTTTTCCTGGTCTAGTTGGAAAGAGCAAAGTTAACTTTTTTTCTTATTACTTGTATTTATTCAACATGAGTATCCAATTAAAACTGCCTGAATTGGGACTCTGATTTGTTTGCAGTGCTGCTGGTGGAGAAGCTCTAACTTGCAATTAGGCCTGAACTGCGCTGGCAGGAGCCCACCAAAAAGGTGGCTGTGGAACACCTCCTGAGAACATGTGCGGTAGCAGGAATGTTGCAAAATACTACATGTAGCTCCACAGATGAAGAAAAAGATAGTTGTTCAGCACAGGGGATTAGGAAACCATGTGTCCAATGCTGAAGGGCCACGTTTTACAGTCAAATGACACAGACAGTGTATGATCCAGACGATGAAGGACAGAACAGGAAATACTGAAACAATACAGTAGTCATCAGCTTTGCTACTGAAGGTGCTGTGAGCTTGTTCCTCCACTGCCAGTCATGTTTGCATTAGGCAGCACAGCTTTTTGTACTTTTAAAGAAAATAGAAGCAGCAATATGGTATCGCAAGGTTGGCTGTAATCATATATGTTATTGGTGGTTGTCTGGAAACACATGAAACAGCAATCTCTTTCCTCACACCAGCTCTGTGCTGCTTTCTTGTGTAGCAATGGCTTGCAGATGATGAGCTGGGAGTGGGTTTATTTTTCTTCCCCTCCATGCAATTCTTTCATGACTTGTGCAGCCTTATGTTTTGAAGAGAAGCTGCTGCGAAGTTGGTCCATTCCCATGAATAGCTCTGAAGGCAATGGAAGTGGAGGTGCCCACTGTGGGAAGCCCAACCATCCCTGCACCTTCTGCAGGTTTTAAAGGAGGAGTTGGACCAACAGTTTAGAGGGTGGCGAAAAGAGCGGTGATGGCTTTCCCCAGTTCTTTCATGACTTGTCCAGCACCCACAGAAAAGATGACAGCAGGAACTTCTACCAGGCAAGATGTGGGCCAGATCTGCCTAGTGTTGGTCCTAATAGGAGGCTGTCTCCAAACAGGAGAAATATCCTCCTGCCTCTGTTTCCTTGCCTCTGTGGGAATCAATTCCTTCCAACAGATGTAAAAAAAGTTTTAAGGCAGGATAGTTGCCCTCCTTTGATGGGTGGTACATGGAGCCTCACAGGTGTGACAGCTGCAGCTCCTGTTCACCTGCATCTGTCCCCAGAGGTGACGCAGGCAGCAGGTGCTGGTGCTGCTGGCATGGGTGGCTGATGGTTTCTGTAGGTGTGCAGCCTGTGCAGGGACTGCTGCCACACATTCTTTTCATGGGAGGGACAGGAAATGGTGTTTCTGTAGCACAGTGGAAAGTAAACCATTCACTGCTGTCAGGGTTTCATCTTCACACAAATAAGATCTTTGTTTAGAAATGTGGCTTTGTAGCTCTGTGAGAACCAGTAGAGTTCCACTTCCAGGAAAACATTAATGATTAACCATGAATAAGTAAAGGAGGATGAGACCTTTGTGGTGTCTGCTGAGAGATAGCAGTTATTTTGTCATAGCTGACAAAAATCCCAAGCGTGTGGCCTGTGAAATCTTAGTTCAAACTTCCACTTACCCAAAACCAAGGACATGTCACATAGCTCTTCTTCAAATTTATCCAGAAAATTGCTTCCCTCCCTTTAGTACGTAACCCTGCGGATTCTTGCTCCAAACCTCCCCTGGCCCACTGCAGCAGATCAAGGGGTAAGGACTCAGATTTGCCCAGATTCAGTAAAACTGAGCTGCAAAGTTTAATAATTTTTCCAAGGTAGGAATTAGTATCTGTTCTTCCTCCTTATTCCTCCTCCATCAGCACCAGCTGCTACAATGTGTATTGCCCTATAAAACACTTTCTGTTGGATTCTGGTGCCCTCAGGTGCCCTTCTCCTCCCCCATCCTCCCAGATGAACACCTGTGAGAGGCAGATGGTACAGCTAATCCAAAATATATTTCTTGAGTCCATGTAGAGAAGCTGCCAAGCTGCTGATTTTTTGGCACCATGCCTTGTGGCATCCATGGCTGGTGAGAGACGCAGATGCTGCCTGAAAATAGCTGAAGAGGAAATTCTCCCGGTGTCTCTGGAGGTCCAGGGAAGGCTGCTGCTTCTGCTGCAGGGTTCATGGGCAGATGTCCCACTGGAACCCTTTCCAGGGATGCCTTGTGAGCAGAGCTTCTTCACTCATGTCTTAATCATCCATTCCTCCAGCTCCCCTTCAAGGGGCTTCAACTGCCTTGCCTTCTTGCACTGAAGGGTGAGAAGTAATTTCTGGTTGGACACAGCCTGGCAAAAGGAGGAAATGTGTTTGCAGAAAGCTGGGAGCTGTTATTGGGAGCTGTTGTTTCTGCCTGCAGACTTTGTGCCCACGCACACTCAGAGACTCCAGCAACAGACACCTCTGTTCATTTGTTTTCAGAAAAGAAAAGCACATATTTATGGCACATATTTATGTCTGCCAGAGGCATATAATACCCACCCTCTTAGCTGCTGAGCTTTGTCAGAGTAGTTGCATAGGGTCATGCAGGTAAATGAGGGCAACTCCTCAGCAGCCAGCAGCCACAGCCCTCTGAGCTGCAGTGACAATGTCCCTGGGACAAACCACCACCAGCAGTGGCTCAGCTCCTTCCTGGCAGGAGAAGTGCTTTTCCACCATGTGATTGTGCCTGGGAGGTAGCCTGGTTCCCACATGAAGCAATGAACTCTGGGGTAGATTAATGGCCAGGCACAGCCACAGCAACCCCTCTGACATTCAGATCTTCATCAGGGCTTATCACAACTGAAACTGGAGGCCAGCAGTCATCAGGAAAAGGAGCTGAGATCAGCTCACCAGCCCACAAGACCAACAAAAAATATCAACTCCTGTTGTGTGGGGCTTCAGGGCAGCACAAGTCCTTGTTCCTTCAGAACCTGGCTGGTTCTGAAAGGCACATTTTTATTGCCCAGGATCTGCCGAACACTTTGTGGACAGGAAGGAGAGCATAGTCCTTGCCTTTAGATAATGGTCATTGGCAGACTAACAGTGTAGAAAAGGAACAATTAAGATGAAAAAGGAATGTCAGTGTTGGAAAGTGTGGGGTTTACCCCACTGTATTTTGAGAAACTGGAAGAAAACTATAGTTTTTTTCCCACTATTTATTATTCTTAAGTTCTATAGCCTTAAGACCTGTAACTCAGGGTCTAACCTCCTTCATTCCCAGTATTCGGTTCTTTCGTGCACATTTTGTGGAAAATACCTCTTGTTCCTTTCTCCCTCTTCCTCCTCCCCCAAAATCAGGGCACTACACCCACCTCCTGGGTAGCTTAGGGCTACCTAACCCCACTGGGATCAAATAGGCTTAACCTGATTTAGGTGCCTAAATACCTTTGAGGATCTAGGTTTTCATCAGCTCCTTTAATGAGCTCCTGTAGTCAGAATGCACAAACAATGTCGCGTTCGAGCAATGGTGGGGTGGAATAAGTCCCTGCGTATTCCGAGCGGGTCTCTGATACCAGACAAGTTCAGCCAGTACAGTCTGGTACTGTGCAAGGAGACCTTTTTTCTCACCCATGCTGTTGGAAAGCACAAACACTCACATCTGAGAGCCAGATAGCTCACGTGTCCTCAGGATACAAATTCTCAGAGGGCTCAGTCGCTTGGTGTTCTGATGATTGTTTATCCTCGAAAATGTCCAGAGCCCAAAGAGGAAGCGGGGAGGCTGGAGGCACAGGGAGATCGCCTTTTGGGCCAATAGAGTTGGAGAGAGGGAGGGGAGATACAACAATCCAATGGGGAGAAGGGAGGGGAGGAGCGAGGGATCATGTTGAAACCAACCAACACAGAGGGATTAACATACAAAGCTTGCCATGGTTTTGGGACAAACCATGCAAGAAACATCCAAGGGGTTTTAACTGTTCCATCAGCGTGCTTCTGCTGGCTTGGGACTTCTCGGGTTCTCTGAGATGATAGAAACCACTCCAACAAAACAAGGTCTTAAAGCCAGTGGCTGTGAGACCCAGTGCAGAACAGGCGCTCCAAATACAGATGCCAAGGCAAAGGGTCAGGAAAAGTCCCAGAAAGTAGTGAGATGGGTGCTGAGATGGATGCAAGTAACCCATTTCCAAAGGAGAAACACCGTGTCTGCACTGGGTGATGTAGTAATAATCAAAAAAGAGCGATGCAGTATCTGCAGCAGATCTGCTTTCTGCATTGCCTGTAAGGCAGCTCCTCCTGCTTCTAAGAAGGAACCTGATTCCTTGCTGAATGCCATGTGATCCAGAAGCAGGAAGACACCGTGGAGAATTTCAGTTGTGCCAACACAGTTTTGGGAAAATCCTTCTTCCCATTAAGGGACACAAGTAACAAATCAACATCAGCTGCAAGCAACTTGGTATAGAGGCTCAAAGGATCTCACAGCTGCACTGCTCTTGCTCCTTACCACAGAATGGAAAAGAAGCTCCCTAAAAAAATAATGCTCTTCTCATTACCATAAGGCTTGCACACCAAACCCACTAAACTGCAGAATATAACTCTGCCAGGTGACCTGTGAACAGAAAACAAAAGAAAAATAAGGAAAAAGCTGCCTTTTGGCTGGAGAAGTTTAAGAGAAGAATAGATGGCGCTGTAAGCAACACGAGGCAGTATTGCTGCTGCAGCAGCTCAACCATAAACAAGTCTGGGCTGTGGTTTTTGGTAAAGTGTCATAAGAAGAGAAAGGGAGAAATTTTAGTAGGAAAACAAGGTTGCTTTTTTGGTAGTTTATGGACAGCCTGGGGGTATGGAGATGTAGATGATGAGGGCTAAACAGTGTTATGCTATGAATTGTGGCAGTGCCAACCCCAAGGCTCAGTGAGGGGTCTGCTCCCCTGAGCAGATGGCAGCTGAGAACGAGGACACAGACGTGCATGGCAGCACCCAGCTTCTCCAGGAAGTCACTTATCTGCTACCTTGCTCAGAAGGTCTTGCACAGTCATACACATATGTTTTGTGCTTGGGTTGCTTTGTTGAAATGCAAACAGGTGTTATAAAAATATGAGACAGTCCTCTATGCCTTTCACAGAGGAACTTGGCTTTGATCATAAAAGAAATCAAAATTTTATATTATTTTATATTATTTTATATTATTCAATATTTCACTGCCTCTGGATTGGCTGACCTATCTCATGAGCCTTTTCTAACTGTGGTAGCAGGCTGGGAAACTGAGGGTCCATGGCTTAAAATAGTCCTGAGCCATGATAACGATTTTCACTGTGAGTTTATCTAGGAAGAGGAGTTTCTTGGTATTATTACATAGAAGGGTCCACTGATACTGTTATATGTATGACCTTGGAAAACAAAGAGATAATTTAACAATGTCTAATGCAGGAGCTGATTTCCACAATAATCAGGATAGATGATTGTAACAGTTCATGGTAATAGTTATCTGTGGTGAGTCAAACTCCTGGGTTCACTTTCTCAAAGCAATCTTGAATGAATGGAGGCAAAGCATCAGGTCCAGAGCTGGCAGAGATGTCTGATGCTTCTCCATGCTCCTTAAGCAGGACTGGGGTGTAGAAACTGTTTTATAAGGATTGCAGCTTTACATGAGACAACAGAGAATCCTTCTGTCTAACCACAGTATGACCCTTCAGCATTGCCTGCTGCACCTGAACACACTTCACTTGAACACAACTGGGGGCACAGTTCACCTGCTTTGGTGTTTATTCCATAGCAAAGGGTCTTGATATGGTAGCAGTGTCTGCAGGATGTATTTGAAGGGGCAGAGGGAGCTGAAATAACCACCTCTTGACGAATAGCAGTTCTTGGAGGAGCTGACACTTCTGTTTTATTCATGTGGCTGTTGCCAGGCATAGGGCTATGCTGGGTTTCGGCAGCAGGCCTCCTTCCAGGCACCTGTTTTAGAAATCCTGGTGTATTTCTTAGATTATTCCCCATTCAAGGCAGCACCAGTACTCACTCCAGCCCTTCTCTTGCTCCAAATGATGGGAGGATGCTCAGACCAACAGGTCTGGGAAAGAGTAGATGGCAGCAAGCACCTTTTCCTGGTCACTTGTGGAAGCATGGCTACACCTGACAGCACTCCAGGCTACCTTTTCCTGTAAATGTCCTGTTCATTTTGAGGCTTCTAGCCCAACCCTCAACCCTTCTGACACAGCAGCTTGAATGAGCACCCTTTGTACCTTCAGACACAGCCAAATCCTGCTGGACAGCCTGAACCCCTGCTTGCTGGGGTGGCAGGATTTCTCACGTTAGGAAGGTACCTGAAGATCAGTTTGGCACTTCTACAAGTTCTGCAAAGTATTGATGCAGGAGCAATGCTGAACCCTTGAAATAAAGGAGAGCTGGGGACTAAGCCTGAAGAGACATCTTTAGAGTACAGGTATCTTAAAAGCATGTCTCATCTGCATTTTCAGGAAAATAACCTTCTTTCAAGATCATCCTCCGTGGTTTCTTTTTCATTCTAGCAGTGCTCAGGGTGTTAGATAAATGTCACAGCACTTCCAGCAAAAAGAGGCATTAGTGCAAATCATAATCAGGCCTGAGGATTCAAATCCTCCGGCCAGGTACATCACTGTGACCCTGGCTCCAGGGGGCCGCTGCTCCAAGCATAAAAAGGGGAGTTCTCTGTGGTCAAGATGGATTAGAAATTCAACCCTAGCCCCACACAGCTGCACTGTAACCATCATGGGAATCCCTGCATAAGTATTCACCTTTCAGGTTAGCCTTCACTGTAATTGATTTCCCTTTATAATCTCCATTTCATGTTTACCAGCACCAGATTCTGAGCTGATGTAGATCAGCAGTGATCCATTGCTGTTGAGTGGCATTATATTATAGCTGTTGAGGGGATGGCCCCTAGCTATTAATTTTGTTTTTCTCCTCTCTCTTGACAGGAATAATCTCATTCAGAATTTGAGACTAAATAAAAAAATCACCCCTTGGATAGCTGAATCCTGTAATTCCCTCCTGGCCTTCACTTCTGCTTGCTGCCGGTGGAAATGAAGAGCGCTGAGCACCTGGCAGGATCAGGCCCTCGGGTGCCTCAGTGGCTGTGCCAGCCCTCTAATTCTGGGGTAATGATAATAATCGGGCTTGCACTGACTGTTGACACATATTTATTAATTGCAAGGTGCGGCTGGCTCTGCACTTTGCTAAGACAAACACTCACAGAACAATGTGCACAGAGGAGGCTGGAAGCCATCCAGCCATGTGTCAGCAGCAGCTGAGAGGGGAGGAAATCGCTAACTGTCCCACACAAGGAGGCAGGGCGCTCAAAATCCGTCTGGAGGTGGAAGGATCGCCTTTTGGGTTCAGTTTTCCTTTTGGAAAAACCTTTCCTGTTTCACCACAAAGCCCCTGACCTCGCCGTGGCCCCAGCAGCTTGTGACACAAGACCAAGATGACACAACTGGAGCCAGGCTTCGTGCCAGGGCTGGCGGTGATTTAGTGGTGTTCCTAGAGAGCAGGGGGAGGAAGGCCCTGGCCCACAGGCTGAAGGTTATTTGAGCAGAGTCATATATTTAAGGTAGGAATCACATGAATCCCAGAGCTTCAGGAAGGGAAGGGAGCCTGCCTGCCTGTGGAGTGGCTTTTCCTACAGAGATAAACTGCTGCCTGCTCAAGGGAGAAACTAGAAATGAGACTGGGATGAGAAGAGCTTTCATTCTTACTTCTGGTACAAAAATAACAAGTAACAAGTGACTACACTGGATTTATTTACTGCCCTGTAAATGGGGCCCATTGACTCACTCCTTTTAGTGCTTTCCTATATCAGAGGTGAAGTTACTCTCTCTTGTGAGCAACTGCTTTCCTTCCTTTTCCTTCAGCCTGAGGATTTACATAGAACAATACCAGTTAAGCAAAGACAGTGCAAGACAGTTCACTGAGTTTATACCTCAGCTTCATTTGAGTTATGCCTGGCAGAACTGCAGCGAGCTTGAATGTGTCTGTGGGCTCTTCCTCACTATGCCCCTGCCTGCTTTCCCACACAGCTGAGAGCACTTTGAAGCTGCACTTACTCATGTCACTTAGAGCAATTTTCAAAGTCCACTTAACTTATCTGCCCTGTCATAGCCGTGACCAGCCTGGCACTAATCGGGATGTTCAAGAAATATCAGCCAGTTACTCACAATTGTCTGAATCAGCAAAGAGGAGAAACTTCCTTTCTCATTTTAAGTAGTTTCTATATGTCTAGAGACGTGTTACAGAAACAGAAACTATACCTGATAAAGTGCCAGCATTAATCCATTTGATGTATTTAAGTGCTGCTGTTTAACAGCAACATATCAAGTTAATGTGATACTGATGGAATAAGAAATGGCATCAGAGGGTTTCAAAAGATTTCTTATCACAAGGAAAAAAAAGGGTTTTGACTTCCCATTTCATTTCTCAGTGAATGAGAACACCTTTGCTATTTACATTATTTACTGTTTACCGTAGTAGAGTCACTACTGAAAATCAAAGTGATTTGCAGAGCCCTGCCAGTTCTTTTTATATCTCCTTTGCTGACTCAATAAACATCTGACACTCCAGTATTGTAACTAAGTGTACTGATTCTGCCCGCATTGAAAACATCTTTCTAAGAGGAAGGAATTGTTCTGCTTCTGCTTAAAAATGTGATTTATCTGGCGAAGCATTTGTAAAAGCTTTTTCCCCCCAATGTTACTGTGGCAATTGTAAGCAGTTAGGCATGTACAGTAACTTGAGAAGCTATGTGAAATCTTCTGATATGTAAATACACTGCTGTATACATGGCAAAGAAGAATTAAGGGCGCATTTACATGAAACAGTGTTGCACTAACAAACAATTCCCTTATATGCTACTTTGAAATAAAACTTCATCCTGAAAAGTGATGCAAAGTAAATATTCCAAAAAGCCTGTGGTGGTAGGGAAATGGTTCTGAGTTCAGACCAGTTCTGCCCCAGGCTAGTTCTGTTTCTCCTGACACAGCCTCCTTTAAATAAAATAGAGCAGGTTTGAAGCCAAGGAGCCTGAGCAAGGTGCAGCAAAGGAATACACTCTGGCAGCAGCTGGCAAGGACAGGGCATTTCACATCTCACCCATCACCTGGCAGAATCAAAGTGGATGGATGTCCCTGTGGGAAAGGGTGGCCTGCCCCTTGAAGAGGGCACATTACATCTGGTCCATATCTGCTCTTACAAACACATTCAGGCAGGGAAGAGACAATGGGAAACCAGAAAGAACAGCCTCATGCAACACCACTATGGTGTTCTTGGATGCCAGCCATAGGCGAATCTTCCAGGTAAGCACGGAACACAAAGGAATTTATGAGCACATAAATCATAGGAGCTGAGGATGGGAAAGGCCACTGGAGGACTAGTCAATGCAGGCCTGTTTTCTACAGGGAATTTCCCAGCTGACAGTTTTAAGAATTTCAAACAATAGGGCTTTAACTTTCCTTTGGAAGCAAATCAAGGTGGTTAGGCACCTATCTGAACTTCTCAGCGTCTTGGTGTGTTTCATGGGACTAACCCGATATAGATTCCTCACAGCTCTTCCTGCAGGCCTTTAGATTCAGGGTTTTTTGTTGGTTTGTTTTTGTTTTTGTTTTTGTTTTTGTTTTTTGCTGTATAACAAAGCAAACCCAGATTGGAGGTAGTCACTTCAGGCTTGACTACACTGTGGGTTTCCCCATATTTCTTCTCAGGTAAACTGAGTCAACAGGAAGTGGTGCTGTTAAAGGTCCCTGCATGAACAATCTGGGTTACAGTGAACTGGAAAAATGCATTAAAATAAAGGAACAAGAAAGCCTTCATGTAGCATTGTTGTGGGATGGCTGCAATGTGTTGCAGTTACACTCTACCATAATGTTTGTCTGTGCAACAGGTCCCTAAGATTTGAGCCACTTCCACAAATTGCTCCTAGAAACTAGTCTAAGTTTCAATAGGGCAGATCACATCTTCAAAAGGCTTTGCTGGTCTGCACAGGGGCAGGCTGTTCATCATAAGCTACTCCACAATAGGTTCTCAAAGAAGAAAGGAGGGGCACACAGAAAGATTGAGGAAGCCACCTCTGCCGCTTACATCTGAGAGTAAGACTGTTAGAACAGGAACAGAGACCTGCCTCTGCTTAAATTCCACCCTGTGTTCTCTGTAGAGATGAATAGTCTGTTGGCATTCCGCAATGACTGTGAGGAATTTTAGTGGTTGATTATATCCTCTGTTTCTTGCCTTGTTATCTCTGTGCACATTCACACAAGTCCTAAAAGGAGTTTACTGTTCAAGTGCCTAGGCTCTGGGCCAGGAGCAGTGCTTGGATAGAATACTGTGAAACATCTCCTCACGTGCTGTGATAAAATGCTTGGGGACATACTATAAAGAGCTATGAGTACACCTGCAAAGTCATGAAATGTTATGTCATCGGTCCTGCGAGTGTCTCAAGGTTGTGATCTCAGAGCAGGCTCTCAGCCAGAGTGGGAGAGTAACCAATCTAAATGGCATTAAGCATTCAGGGACTGTGTCAATATTAGAGGGTCGTACTTTTCAACCCGCTGTGCCAAGGATGGGACAGAGGTGGTTGCCTAAAATATGCAGCTTAGTCCAGTCAGAGAAGTGGGAGAGTAATATAATGGCTGAGAGGAAGGAAAGGGTGAAAAGCAGGTGATAGCATGGTGGCATAGTGGCAGGACAGAGGGAGGCCAGCAGAAGATTCTCAAGGCAGTGATGCGCTTAACCATTCCTTCTTGCCCTGGTTGCTGCTGGTGTGTGGAAGGGGAAGCTGGTGGTGTCTCACCGTGGTGTGCCAGGTGAGAGTCAGGAAGTGGGGGAGGAAGGGAATTTGGGGTGTGATAGTTCAGCCACAGCTGGAGGAAGATGGTTTGTGTCAGCCTATGATTTGTTTGAATTGATCACCGCACTTCACCTTCCCTTTCACATCAGTCTCACCACCATTTAAATTAAAATGCTAAATATAAAGAAGGACAGACACTTTTTATTGAGGTCCCTCACCCTGGACTGGCAGTCTGCACATCCGTGCTCATGCACAATCTTCCCCCTCCATGCGTCTCTCCCTCCTGTGTTACAGAGAGATCCTTGCTTACCAGCAGGGATGCTCTTGGGGCCCAGCCATTTAGGCAGTTCCCTGAAACCCTGGCCAAGGGAGGGAAGAAGGGCAATATAGTTAGCTAAGATAGAAAGCAGTGAACACACCCAATGCTGAAATGGAAGAAGGGACTTACCTCCTAGCTTCCCGCAGTATACTACAATTCTATGGTTAGGTCTCACCAGATATCCACCAGTCCCAAAGTATTCAGTTGTCTTGACTAACCTGAGGCAATCATAAATCAATATAGTTTAGTATGAATAATCCATGACAAAGCCCCCTCTCACCCATCAGAATTTGGCAGATAGCACAAACCCTGCCAGAATCTGACTTCTTTCTTTACAAAGCACTTTACTTCCAAGCTCCTGATTGAAAGTTACAAGGTGCCCTAACATGTCCTTGCTCCAACAATTCATTAACTCTGTCTTTCTGCAATGATTGCTGTATTGCAGTTTTTCTTCAGGGCTTCCTGGCTTTCCCCAGGAGACAAGGAGATGCAGGATCAGTGGTGGGGGGGGTGCATCAAGCAGTGCAGTTGTGTCCACAGCGGAGCTTTGCTGCTGATTCCAGCAGATTGCAGTCATAAGAAAACTGCACTTGAGTGCAAACCGGCACCGAAACACAGGCTTGGCCATCTGGCCAACGTGATTGCAAATGGATGTGCAGGTACTGATCCCTTTTGGCATGACACAAAAGAAAGCGGGAGGGCAACTGGAGGCCGGTCAAACCAGCTGAGAAGCGTTAATCCTCACTCCCAGTGTGCCATTAATGAGCAGAGCCCAGACTCCAGTGCTCATACCCACTGGAAACTGCACTGTGTAGGTGCAGGGAATTTCAGTGAGGATAGAGCTGGGCTTGCTGGGAGTCTTGTGCCAACAGGCTCTGAGAGTAATAACAACTGTGGGAGATGGGAGGCATGCTGGTAATTTCTGTGGGTTTCCTGAGACCAGGTCCTTTCTCTTGGTTTTTTGCCCTCCTCCCTGGTACTGGGACATAGTGCGTCCTTCGGGCAAGTTCTGTCCCTCCAAATGGGTGTCAGCACTGTGTTGAAGATCTGGTTTGTGTAACTTCATCTGCACACAAGTTCAAACATTCATAGTGAGATCCTTCCTTGCTTAATTGCCATCCTGTACTAACCCTTCTGTCCATGTATCTGTGTCACAGTGACAGAGAAATATGTGGCAAGAAGGGGTTAACTTGTTGGGGGGGCAGGGGTTGTTTGCAGGCAGAAGGGAGGAGCAGGATAGTATTTCTGTATTAACATGCAGCTGGTTAATGCAGCTGAATAGCCCTGGCTCAGCTGTTACCTTTCTCAAAGCCAATGGCAAATGATGAAAAACCGTGGTAATATCTATTAAAAGTTTGTGGAAGGTGCCTGCTCAGTGGGAGCGTTTCCATCTCACATACAAGTGATGATTTAGAACAGAGAAAGATCCCCTCGAGGGGATTTTGTGAACCATGCAATGCTAATTAACTCCATTGTTGTATTTTGTTTTGAACATAAGAGTCCCTCTGGGATTGCAGCACTCTTTCCTCCTGCAATAGATTTCCATTTTGCACCACTGTATAAAATCTTCTCCACATCCCGTCAGCAAAAGGGATTAACAATAGGGAGAAGCATATGTGCATAGTTTTATGGGGTTCTAGGGAGGAATGTCTCTCCCTTCACCTCCCAGATGCATTCCCAGTGGGGGTCATTCGGTACATCCTTGCTTTCACTGTTTCTTTAACCTTGAATTAAGAGCAAGTGTACATCAGACACTGGGTAGCATCTCCTTTTGATCTTTAGCATATTCAAACCACTTCCGAACATGCTGTGCTGGAGTTTGTTTTAGTGGTTGAGCTCTTTGGGCAGAAATGCAAAAGTTTAAAAAAAAGAGAAACTCAAAACCCAGCCCCACCAAAAAAATCAACAAAAGCCATCAACACCAAGAGTGGAAGCACTGATGAATGAGTGATTTGCTCATATGTAGTACTTTCTGAAAGGAAAGCAAGAGAATAAAAGCTCTCATCTGTTTGAAGCCCTTACTGGCTTGTGCCAACCATGTTCAGAAGAAATTGACTCCCTCTGTGCTGCATCAGCTCTTTATTTTCTTAACTTCTGGTGTCCCACTTCAGTATGCCCCAGTTTGCCCAGACCCTCTTCTCTCTGCTCACTCCTTTTGCATGGAGCAAAGTGGGTCCTCACTGGCCCTGGTGCTCTGGCTGTTACAATTCAGCAACAACTTCAGTGAAGTCAGAAAAAGGACAAGAGCGAGATCTTTCAGGTGAATCAAATGGCTTCTAAACATTTCAGCTTCAGTCTCTGGCCTCCCTCTACTCTGAGAAAGCCCATATCTTCATAGGGGATCTTGGATATTCTGTTCTCTCCACTGCCTTAAGTTTTATCTCTTACAGCCCAAAATTTACAGAGTGTTGATTCCTGCTTTAGGCAATTCTGTTATTTCATAGTAAGAAACACTTAGCAAGCTGTCCCAAGGGAGCAGCTCTTAGTGTACTGGAGTCTCACTCAAGACTTCTGGATGGTACTGGAACTGCACTGGGAGGTACCTGCCACCAGCTCTAATGGAAATTTGGCATGAACTAGACCAAGAGAAGCAGGGGTTTGTAAATAAGAGACTTTTCCGTGCATTTTATAACACTGTAAATTCTTGAGTCTTTATTCCTAATTCATCCTAGAATATATTTAATTATAATCAGGGCAATTTTTGAGTCCTCTGAATGAGCAACTGGACAGACATTTAACAACATCTTCAGGAGTGTAAACAATGTAAGTCATAGAGGAGCCCAAACACTACTGCCTTTTCACTCAGGCCCCTGAGGCATGACTGCTGCCTCTGGACCCAGGAGGAGCTGCTGTCAATCGGAGACACTACAGCTCAGCAGAGACCCTATCCTCCCGTCATGTCTCTGGTCAGCTAAGCAGAATCTTGTGTATATTAAACAGCTTTATCAGGGATCCAGTGGGGATGCTCATTGAAGCAACAGCCTCTGTGGCGTTGGTACTAGACTGATGAAGAAAAATTTTTCATGTAAAATTTCCTATTCTCCCCACAACCTCCCTCGCTTTACTGCCTACTCCCTTTTGCTTTCCAAAAGGAGGGGAATAAATTAAAAACATTTATACTGTCTCTGCCCCAAACCTTCCAGCAGCACCATAGCTGGATGGGTTTTCTCTTGGAGTAGTGCATTCAGTGATCCCCAGCAGAAGGTGCTCCTGAGACCCTTCTTGTTCAAATGTTATGACATTGTCTCACGCTGTAGGCTCTTGAGGGTTATTACTACATCAGCTATAGTTGTCTATTGCCACAGTAGTCTACAGAGCATGCTAGTGTGTGTAAAGCAACACACTGAAAGGACATTGAGAGTCATTCTTTCTGAAAATGCTGCTAAATCTTTTCTGCTTGAATGTTACAGGTCCACATAAACACATATTGTTCTCCTTTTCTTTGCGGTCCCTTTATAGAAATTGACAGAATCAAAAAGGCAAAATTTAAGGTGAGAGTCTTGCCATTCTAAAATCCTTAGCTTACTTCAAACACACATAGTGTTGTAGTGACCTCAACATCATTGCAGTCACATCTATATAAAAGGTTTATCTCACTCAACATCCAGAGAAACAATGGTAAGAGCGATCCCATTTTTGAGAAGCATTTCCAGTGCAATGTTCTCATGAGGATCAAATTAATCAGATCCTGCCACTTTTTTTACCTTTTAATTTATATAGATACAAGGAAAATTTTCTGTGAACAGAAAACAATCCCATGTCTTTTTATTCTACTCCTCTCTGTAAGCTGGTCTTCCTTTAGCACTTGCTGACCACTGGCTTGTTAATTAGCAACTGGGGAGAGCAGTGAAGGCTCTGCCAGCATGGTCCTCATCATGCCAGCCTGACAAGTGTGCAATGGGGACACCAAATACCATGGGAGAAATTGAGACTTTTTTTGACATCTGAGACCAGTGAGCCACAGTGCAGTAAAGGTTTTCCACGGATATAGAGACCATATTTTGGTTGGAGCTGTTCCTGTTCCTGACACCACAGAGGCATCACACCCCTTTCCCTTTCTCTCCCAAGCTAAGTATAGAAGACAGCTGAACTCCCAGAAGTTTCATTCCCACTTGGAGTTTTGCAGCACAGCTCTCGCTGAGTAATCACATTTGCCCAGGCAGGTCCCCACCAGCTCCTCTGGGGCTCTGCAAGAGGCTGTACATCCCCAGTGTGCAACCCATAGCTGGGCCTATACACCTTTGGTTTTCTTCTTTCAGCAGCAACATGGAAATATTTTTGTAGTTTCCATGGTATGGATGCTTGATGCCAATGTCCGTTTGTCCTCTGTAACCTATGATTTTCCACACCCTGCTAGAGCAAGTGAGAAGAAACTCTACTGCTACTTGAGCAGCTTTTGTACTGTTGGAAAGAAGCTGAATACACAGAAGGAGGTACAAGGTAGGTGGGAGCTTATTTCATAGTCCCTGAGCTTTCTTCTGTGTAGTTTTTGAGCTTTGTATTTCCATGTAAACATTTTTCCCTCTCAGACAGAAATGAGTGGAAGGGTATCTAACCCTGCTCATCATAGCGAGCACAGGGTACTTGCAAATATTATTTTAGTGTATTCCTGCTCTTCCCTGTCTTGCCCTAGTAATTGCAGTAGATAATTTTAAAAGCCTAAATAACATAAGCTTGTGATCAAACATGCTTTTTCAAAGCTAAACTCCACCCTGTCCCAAAGTAATTTTTTCCTCTCAGTGCCCCTTGTTAAATCCTCAGGAGAACAGGGCAGAGGTTCAACCTCCAAGTCTTGCAGCCAAGACACAAAGTCCAGCAGTCACCCCCATGTGCCTGGGGCCTCTGGGGCCTCCTGTAACACCTCAATACATCCCTCTGCCTTCCTCTGTCCCTTTCCATTCCATTGTCATGAGTCAAGCCCAGATTCTTTTTTTCCCAGGAGAATAGGGGTGCCCTGCCTGGTGCTGGCAGCCTCGCAGAACTCCTCCAGGTCAGGTCCCTGAAGTGCCCAAAGTCTCCCACTCAGCTGCCAGCCAAGTGACAGGAGGCAGAGGCGGGTGTCATGCCAGGATGCATTTCAAAGCAAAAGAACCCTTGTTTTAAGTCTGTGCAACAACCTTTCTCCCAGAAGACTGGAGATAAAGCTTTTAAAATTAATTTGCATAATTGGATCTTTAATTCTCTTTAAATGGAAACCAAAATGGCACTCTTCTCAACAAAAAAGACTTTCACAAAAGCCAGAGGATAGGTTGCAAGGTGGAGATGTGTTACTGAGCTGAAACTAAGCCCAGATAAAAGATAATTAGGCAGACTGAAAAAAATTCTGCTTACAGACAGAGGGGAAAGTCTGAGGTAACAGCATGGACTTCAGTAAAATTGCTTCACATTCATGTCAACATAACTGAGCCTGGGTCTGCAATAACTACTTTAACTTTTCAGCTCTGTGGTTAATTAGCATCCCTTTTCGTTTATGTGGGTTTTTTTAATACAAAAGTTTATTAGATTAATAAACACTGCAGATATTTTTGTAACAGCAGGGCAAAAGTTCTTTTGTGAAAAAGACCGAGACACCATCTGAGTCAATCTGACTGCGATCACTTAATTCAGTGGAAATTTTGACCCACTGAGATACCATTAGGAGAGCTGTACACAGAAAACCAGAAAGAGTTCAGCTAGTAAAAAGCCATTTTCATGTGCTTGTAAATGAAAAGCAACCTTTCTAATGAAGAGCAATGTATTTTATCTCTCATCCCTCCATGTAATTACATGTGAAGCTTTATATGGTGTTTTTACTTTAAAATAAAAATAATTTAAAAAATAATTTAGTAAATAAAATCCACATTTGTTTCTGAAGAGCTGTTTTTGTTGTTAAAAATATCCAAACGGCAAGGTACAAACCTGTTCCACAAGAGAGCTGGGTTTTCTCCCCCTGCTTGCAACAATTCATTCCTTAATCAAATACAAAGAAGCTCCATTGGAGTCCTCTACTCACCAGGGCTGTTAGTTACTCAAAGCCTGAGCGCCAGCTAAAGGCATATGGCCATAACGTCCTTAACCTTTGCTTTAAAACAATAGTGAAATAGAAACAGAGATGATGGGGCAAGCTGGCAGAATACAAATGGAAGATGTCTGTGACTTGTCCGTCCTCCTAGGTGCTTGTGCCATGGAAACGCAGTCCAGGCAGCAGGAGCACACGGAAGCCCGCAGCTAAATTCTGCTCATGGGTAGCCCGGTGTAAATCCAGAACAACACCACCAGAGCCACCAGACTTAACTGGGATTTTCATCTGGGCAACCACAATGCCCGAAGAAGTAAGACATAGCTGGACTGCTGCAGACACTGCCAGGAATAAAGCTCAGCTGTCAAGGTTAGTTGCAAGTACTGCTGCTTCCATCAATTTTAAATAGTTTACAGCTTTCACAGATATCAGTATTGACCATTTGTGTTTTGGTTTTTTTTTTTAAAGTGGGGGTACTTTAAAAAAAATTGTAAGAATAAAAGCTGTGCTGCTATAAATTAGAAAATCCTCATGAAATACAGTGAGAGCAACACATACCACACTATGGCACCAGGGATGTGATCTGTTTTAAGAAACACATGGCTTTATGTTTAATGAAGGGAGCCTGTTGAAGGATTGCAGACCAGGAGGGCACACTAGATTTGTTGTTTTATTAGGTTCTGGGTTATGTACTTCTCCTTTTGCTGGGTATCTGACAACATATGCCATTCCACTCAAAACTGAATGGGCTGGGGGAAGGAGGGCAGAAAAAAATCATTTATGAAGGACCAGAGCATTTTATTTTCTACCTTTTGAGAAAAGTGTTAAGGAAAAAAAAAATGGTGTCATTTTGTCTAAACTAGAAACAGAAACAGATGGAAAGAAAAATGGAGTTTAAGTAGATGGAGAAGAACAATCATTCTCCACAGGCACAGGGAAGGAATTGTTAGAAATACCTAAGTACACTCACCAACATCCAGTTCATTGAAATCATGCCCTTAAGATGCAGCAAAAAATCCTCCAGTATATCAGGGCCAGATCTTGAAAATACTCCCTGCAGGATGAATTGGAGGCACTTTCCCTCACACTTGGGATAATTTGCACTTTATGGTGTCAGAAACTGCATGGCTGTGATCAGACTGTGTTTACAGTGATGTGCTCCATGCTCCATCTCTGGAACCGCCCAAAACTAGTGAGTAAAGGGCACTGCTGGGGCTGGCATTTGCTGCTCCCCCTCATCCTGCACCATGGTAGGACACTGCCAGAAGGGTCACTCTTGAAATCCTCTCTAGCACTGGCTGCCTGCAGGGAGGTGTCCTCACCACATTATTTTGGGGTTTGCGATCTGACAACCAGTGCTTCTCCATTTCAAGTTTTCCTGGGGTTCATTTCTCAGAAAACTGCTCTTTCCACACATGCCCCAGAAACCTCTTGCCATCAGGTTAACAACCTGTGCTGGTTTGCCTATGGTTGTATAAGAGTGAGATTTGAGGCATAAAGTGATGAACTGGAAACTGGGACTCAGGCAGACAAATGCTTGGATCATCCCTTCCAGCCACAGTTCACATAGGTGTAACATGAGGCCATAGATCTAAAATGTGACTGAAAACACCCCTCAAGATATCCAGGCGCCCTTGCACTACACTATGGAGCTGTCAGAATGATCCCACAGAAAATCGCCCACAAAAGTGGCCTCCAATATCCTTTCCCAATCCCAAACTTCAGCATTGGAGATGGGCTGCAGGAAGGTTCACTTCTGTTTGTTTGAATTTCATAGTCCCAGGCCAACTCCTGAAAGACGCAGAAACTCTCCTTTAGCCTTTAACATGATAGCCTTCCACTTAAGACATTGATTTGAGATACATAGGGACTTGGGCTCATCTCTCTTCAAACTCAGAAAGGAGTTAGACCCATGCCTCTTCTAAATTTAAAGAATAGGTGGGAGTGAGGACAGGGTATCCTCCTCTTGATAGTCTAGCACTGTGGGGCAATGAACACAGACTCACAGAGTTGCAGCTGAGCAGAAAGGAGCATTAATCCCCACCTCCTCTCCTAGGTCACTGGTTAGGACAATGAGTGTGAATACAAATTGCTCTTCAGCTCTTCTCCACAACTCATATCCACACCTGAGCCTGTTCACCCCTTCAGAGTATCACGGGTTTCATTCATTTGATGCTTTGGTGCTAGCAAAGCACTTAACACTGGCATGATTTTACCTAGTCATGGCTTTGGTTGGAGTACTTTAAGCCTGTTGCACAATTATGGTGCTCTGGTTCCATGATACCACCATCCCAGGTGGCAGCTCTGTACCACTCCCGCTCTCTCCTTGTGCCCTTTGGGGGACACCTTTTAAAATGTTTGGTATGAGTATTCTGCACAGGCTCCAGGATATTAACAGTTGGATTTTCTTACTCCCACACAGTGCAAATATCCTTTTATTAGCTGCTAGAGCTACTGGATATGCTGATGACAGTGTCATAACAAAGCTCCAGCACTAGTTCAATTAGCAGACCCCATATTTACAGCCTTCAGTCTTGGACATATAAATAGACTAAGGCTGTGGAAATCAAAGATTTCCCCCTCGCTATTGCTGCCAAAGAATAATCAGTGGAGAAGTTGGCCAGGCAGAAGTGTAGGGGTCCCCTCTCTGGTGCCCCAGGCTTCTCTCTGGCAGGGAATATATGTACCTTTCTGCTAGAGAGCTGCATGCTCTCTAGAGATGTGTGTCCCTTGGGGGAACACCTTTCACTTTTAATGGTAGAAGCAGATTTCAGTTTTAAATCCATGCCACTTTTTTTCTCCTGAGCTCAGAATAATTAGCTGTGATTCTGCAGTGAGAAAACCCAACACATTTTAACATTCCTCTGAAGACATTCAGAGGAAGTCTGAAGCCCATGGGGTCTTGCTGCTGAGCTGATAAATCCTGGAGACAGAGTAGTCTATATAAAAAAAAAAATATATTTCCAGTAGCACAGGAAAACTGCAATACCAAGCTATCATCACCTTCTGATAGTCAAAACATTTTAGTTTATTTTCAGGAGGACTCTGGCTACAAAGCCTTTCCCTGAGCCAGAGTGGACTGACCTTTTACAGTAGGCACAATAAGACAGCAAACACATATGAGCTGTCAGAACTTCTGCAATAACCCCAAATACCTTTTGATAAGGGGAATCAAAAGTACACAGCTCTCCACCACCTCCTAATAATACTCATGACCTCAACAGTGCCTTACAAATCTGCTATATAATTTGAGAACTAGGTGCAGCACCTGCTTCCTGGCACCAGCTGTTTCTTTTCCTCTGGAGAGGTTCTTAGGAATCTCACATCTAGTTCCTCAACCATCAAGTAAGAGAGTTTTCATTTCCTATCATGCTATCCTAATGCAACCTGTCCAAGCAGCCTCATTGATATGACAACAGCAAATAGCTTGACAACTTCCTCCTAAATAATGCCCTCCCACTCTGCTTTGTGCTGCGTGTTTCATTCTTCATTGGGTATTTTAGGAGTACTGTGTACCTAGTTGAAAGTATGTAGCCATTAAGAGTCAAAGTGCATGCCCCTACTCCTACCCCCTTTTGAGGCACTGCTTAATGAAGAAACAACTCAGAGAAGGCTCCAAACAAACCTGAAATGGATATAATTGCTCTTCCCTCTGTAGTGTGTATATATACATATAAAATAATAGAAATATTTAGGTTGGAAAAGACCTCTAAGATCATTGAGTTCAACTGTTATCCCAACACCACTGTGTTCACCACTAAACCATGTCCCCAGGTGTCACATTCACATGCCTTTTGGACACTTCCTGGCTTCGTAATTCCACCACTTCCTTGGAGAGCCTATTTCAATGCCTGACCACCCTTTCAGTGAAGACATTTTTCCTCATATGTGTGTATATATATGTATGTGTATATATATATATATATGTATGTATATATATATATATAAAGACTGATGTATCACATTAGGGAGTTCAGCAACTGGTCCTTACACCTACCTAGCCTACCATCAAAAGCAGCAATCCATTAAAATTTCTTGCTGGATTCGAATAGTTATGCACAATAAAAAGGAGATTTTTTTTTTTTTTAAATTTCATAGAAGTTCATTAATAGGGGAAGTGAAAAAAAAAAAAAGAGAGCTTAAGGAAAAAATGAGAACAAGCCAAATAATGAATCATGGTGGGAAGTTACCAGCCTTGGGTGGTGGACATGAAATGCAAGTCCACATTTAGAACCAGGGACCATCGCCTAAGCCGCAGCACATGTGCTCAGCTGTCAGCTCTAGGGGAGTTTAAAATCAAAAGGGACTTTAAGCTTTTTGGGTTTAACTGCTATTTAAATTGCTTTAAACTGTTATTTAGATATTTGAGTTCCAGAGATCTCTAAAAATCCCTAAGTGTTCACTACATCAGTTTGCTCAGTGTCTTCCTTACACCCAAACCCCTTCCTGTGCTTCAGTCATTCCCTTGGGGTATCCTTTGCAAGATCATCCTGAGCCCAAATAATTTTGTTAAATAACTAGGTATGACTCCTCTCCTTAGAAAATAAATGCAAATTTGATCCAAGGAGGATAGGAATTCTTCCATGTGTCTTTGATTCAGGCAGTGAAATCCTAAGTAGAAGGTTGGCTTCTCTGTTTCGTAGAAAATTCTCCATTCAGCATGCAGATTTGCTGCAGTTTGCTTAGACATCAAGTCTCCATCTGCTCCACCAGGGTTGTAAACCTCTTGGCTTGGGTCTGGGCTCTGCTAGTCCTTTACTTCCCTTGACTTCATCCCTTGTCTGAGGGTAAGAAACAAACCATAGAGTCATTTGGGTTGGAAAAGACCTCTAAGACCATCAAGTCCAACTGCAAACCCATCAATGTCAAGTCCACCACTAAACCACGTCTGCAAAATGCACATTAAGTATTCAGTTCCTGTCTGTAAAAGGAATTTCAATTAAAATAAACAAAATTGCTGAATGAAAGTGAGGATAATAGCATTTTGCTGCTGCACAGCAGGGCTGTGAATGTAATTAAAGATTCTGAGGTGGGAGTAAAGGGACATGTATATGTTCCCTAAATAGATGCATTCATTTTCATTTAAAAATGTAAACCAAAAAGATGACTGTGACTGTACATGTTCCCCTCCTCCACCCTGGACAATTGAGTCCATTTACCTGGAGTATGATCAAGTTACAGCACAAAAAATTCTATTTACAAACAAGGTCCTTCTTTTCCCCTTTTTACTCACATCTTAATGCTTTACAAATAAAAACTCCAGACACTTTGTGAGTCACATATCACTACCAAATAAGTTACAGTCATTGAATGGTGCCCCATAAAGGAGGCAGGAAACAGGAAAAGCTCAAAATAAAGCTGTTTGTAAATTAAAGAAGTGAGGAGAAGAATGGATAGGAAATGAGTCCCTTATTTCTTCTTCAAAATTATTCTGATTAATGAGGAGAAAGATCAATAGCCTATCTGCAGCTGCCATGGGGAAGACAGGGTGAAGAGTGAATCCAGAGCCAAGTATCCCCGTGGTGCCAACACATCACATTCTGCACGAGCTCGATATAATGAGCTGCAGGGTGAGATCTCTTGCGACTGCACTACTTTACCTGTCTGTCCATTCAGGTCCTCATTATAGCTCGATGTGCTCAGTTAGAGGGTACCAAAAGGAGAAATGTATGGCATAGATTTGTGAGTGTCAGAGAAAGGATTGCTTTCATTCCTGTAGCACTGCTTTCCTCCTGCTGTAACGAGAGCCCCAGATACTCCAGACTTCCCCCTGCACTGCTGCTGCATGCAGCTTGGAAGTCATGTGTACGAGTGTTTCCACAACACGTGGCAACATCCTGGCCCCCACCATACTGAAAACAGCACAACGCTCCCACTGACATTTTTGGATTTTGTTTTTAAATCAACCCCTAAATGAAGCACCTCAGATATTGCTCCTTCTTTTATTAATGTTTGGTTTGGGGACCTTGTAATTACATTTAGCAGCTTTTGTGGGCCAACAGATTCCAAGGCAAAATGACCTGGCAGAATGCTGAGGTCACTTCCACTGTTTTTGGAGTGCTGTGTAAGGAGAGAATGACTGTTTTTTGGATGGAGACCCTGGGTGAAACAAGGCAAGGCATCATGCTCCCATCCACTTTGGCTTGCCCCAGAGACAGGGAGAAAGTACCCAGCACTATTTCATTAAGATTTTGGCATGGCCCTTAATGGCATTTGTGGTAGTTACAGGCACAAAGGAAGCGTTTATCCCCGGTTGTTTTTCCCATCTGCAGCCATTCATTTGCTGATTTTCCCAGAGATCAATTCACACTGGCAAGACAGATAAGAGGGACCCCTGATGCTGGACTTTAGAGATTACAGCAGCCAGGCTGCTCCAAGGGCCAATGCAGAGACGCAGAAGGGTGCTTTCTGAGCATCCCCTAATACGAGCATCCCCTGACACCTGCATCCCATGAACTCTATCACAGTCGACCTGCTTGCTCCAGGCTCTACAGAGAGCACTCAGATGCAGTTAGAGAGGGATTCCTCCTTTCTACAGCAACTGGGTACAAACAAAGCAATACATGGAGAAAGGCTAGTGCCAAAAATTATTACCAATACATTTTTGTGTGAGAGAACTCTTTTTCCATTGCCAGGTCTCCAGAAGACACGGTCTCTTTTTTGGCATAACCCTGCTCCAAA
Organism: Pardalotus punctatus; assembly: GCA_013400915.1. NCBI lineage: Eukaryota > Metazoa > Chordata > Aves > Passeriformes > Pardalotidae > Pardalotus > Pardalotus punctatus. The sequence continues at coordinate 540,744 of VZTX01012866.1, read as the reverse complement.
CAGGGTGGGCATCAAAGGGCTTTTGGCAGAAACCTCTTAGCAAAGGGCACCGCTCCTGCAGCCACAGGAATAACTAGCAGTCAATGGGACACAGTCCTTAAAGAACTGCCTCCTTGGCTATAAATACTTTCAACATTTAAAAACACTTAATGTGAGTGTTTGTGAAATCATGGAAAACAGCTATACAATGCTAATATTTAGATTTACCGAAGAAAATATTTTCATTTGGTACTTAACTGTATCCTTACACTTAGGCTCAAGCCACCCCTAAAATTGGCTCAGGCTGCCACAAAACAACAGCTTAAACCAATTTAATTGCTGAATGCTGAAAATCCCACCCGGCTTCCCACCCCTGGTTGCACATTCCACGTCTCCTTTCTTAGGCCAGCTCTTGTGCTTGTCTAACCCTGCTCTGAGCCATTTGAGCATGCAAGCCAGACACACCCTTGACACCCTAAAACCCACCCTTTTTCTACCGATTTAGCATGCTGGAGTGACTCAACACCAGGTCAGATGCACACCAGAGCTAGTGGAAAGAAAGGCATGGAATTGTTCAGTTGGGGGAGGGTGGGACCATGAGGTTCAGAAATATGACATCTCATCCCTGTAGTCCTGCTCCCTCCACCTCTGCCCAGGCTGTTTAATCCCATCCCTTGCTAAATTATCCAAAACTTAACCTGACCCTTCTCCCTGGACTCACACACACGCACACAGAGCAAGGTCAGTAAATTCACTCCGCTCAGCAAGAGTCCTTACCAGCATGGAAATGCATGACTGGAGGTGAGAAGGGCTTCTCCCTTTCAACACCAGGGAGCCATTAGATCATCTAAGTGGTGCTGTCAAGCCATATCCTCAGGCTTCTGCATGCATTTGAATCCCTGTTTCCCTAAAATCTGGGCTACAGAATTAGAGACAAAGCTTTAAGCTGAAGAGAATTCGCCTAGCCGAGCAGTAACCATGCTTCCCAGGGAAGGCTCCTGCAACCTCGGCTATTCCTCCTTGTAACAGCTGTTCTACCTGGTCATTCTAATAGCCCTGTTTTATGATAAGGATACCAAGGACTAAGTCAGATTTTTCAGGAGGAGATGTAAATCAATTTACAGGAAATGCAAAAAAAAAAAAAGAAAAAAGCAAAGCCCTATAGCAAGAAGACAGCTGAGATTTCTGACAGGATACCCTTCACCCAGTCTGGATTTACCAGTGTTTTGTGACATAGACAGAGTCTTAAATGTGAAGATAAGTGCTCATCTGTAAAGAAGTTTTCTCATACATTATGCAGCACTGTCTCTTCCACACTTCATATATATCTGTCTGTACCTATAAATAGAAATGATGCCTCATGTACATTATCATATATTACAACCTCTGATGATGTGATAAAGGAAAGGAAATAAGCAAAAGAAGTAGTGTGTTTCACCAGAGCCTGCAAACTCCACAGGGCCTTGCTTAGTCAGCTTCAGGCAAACCAGTGCTGGAAATAGTACAAAAACATGTGGAAAAGCAAAAGGATGAGAGAAAAGACAGTAAACTGATGGGTTTGTTGCATAACAAACAAAGGACCGAGTAATCTTCTGAAGAGGCAAAAAGCCCAAAAAGAATCCTTGTATGCTTAAAACTGGAATATTGCAGAAAGTGGCATGGTCTAAGTAGGCAGAAGAGGCCAGAGCAGGTCCGCTGGGCAGCACTGCGAGGAAGATGCCAGGATCCCTGCAATGCTGAGGCCAAATCCAGAGTCAAACCCCAACCCTCAGTCTGAAAAAGATAGGGGCTAGAACTGCTGATTGCTTTCCTTTTTCAGAATGTGTCACCTCTGCATTGTTGGAGGTTCTTTTCCTTCAAAAAAGAAGAAAAAAATCTTCATTCTCACGCATTTTATGAACTGATGAAATATCTTCACAACTTGTTCTCATCAGTGTTTACTTGTTTAGTATTTCAGCTTGACCACTGTGCCTACGGGGATAATGAGCTGTGACTGGCAATACAATTAAAGATAGATTTGATGGCATCCTGGCAAACAAAAGTGTTTTAATTAAACTGAAAGAAAATTGTTGTTTATGGGCCAGGAGCCCATACTGAATAGACAAAAATAAGCCTTTTGATAGGAAAAATCGGTGCCACATCTAAGGGATGGGGAAACTGAGGTTTAATTCTTGGCTCTAGCAGACTTCCAGCAGAGCCCACTACTTTGGGCCAACAGCATGTTTTGACTTGTCTTTTAGAAATTGTGGAGAGTTCAGTCTCAGCCTCCCTGGAATTTTCTGGCTATTTTCACTAGGGAGGGCTGAGCAGAGTGCAAAGGAAGCTCCACACTGGTTAGCATCAGTGCCACTTCCTAGTTCTCCCCACAACTTTACCTAACATTACAACTCAGAGCACAGTTGTATAAAGGCCAAGCTAAATCTGAACCAGCCAGGATTACATTGAAAACCACAAGATTTACAAAAAGCAGTTCCTTCTCTCACCCTCTTAAGGCTCAAACAAATAGCAAAACTTGCTTTGACTTTCCTAAGAGTAAAGTTAACTCCTCCAAGTTTGCTCTTTTGATTAACTTCCATTACTTCTAATCAGCTTTGAAAATAGTATGGTTTTGAGCATTGCTTGATTCATTGTGGAAGGAGATTATGGAGAGAGAAAGAATGGTAATGAATCAGTTTCTCCAAGGCAGAATTATCACACATAGGCATTTCAAGGCCAGGTAGGCAGCTTCCCCTTGCCCTGAACCCGTGCAACACTTTGCACTTAAATACTGTATTATCACTTGCTACATTTTGTCAGCTTTTACTGCTTGGTCTGAAAGCTCTCACTGGGTGCCACAAGTTAATTAAGAAGATACTTTTTCTGGTTTTATCTAAGGGGTTCCTTTCTTTGAAGCCTTGTCAGAAAAAAAAAAAGGGGGGGGGGGGAAACCAAAAATAAAGTTTAACATTAACAATGTATGTATATACCTGCACAGCTGTAATGGTATATTTTATATCTGGAGTCTGACAAAACAGTGACGTGTGAAGTCCTTGAAAAACATGAGAAAACTAAAGTTACAAGACAGTGTAAGTCATCTGAGTTAACAGTGAGTGAGTGAAAAATGTAGGGGCAGAGGATCATTTATACAAGAACTGAAGCTGATTCAAGGCCACTGTTACCTCCTGGTGATCATCTCTCTTTTAATTCAGATTTAAAAGCTGTGGTGCTTTTCTCTGGGTGTCCTTTATACTGCAGGTAAATCCCTCCCATTTACACTAAGCTTTCTCCTGAAACAGAAAATACATCCTACAATTTTATCAACTGTCATCTAAGAACTGAGGCTCCACCTGCAGCTTCGGTTGCTGAAACAAAACAGCATTTTATTTTGCAAAAAGGCCCATACATAGAAATACTCAAAATCTTTCTTCTTTTTTTTCCCTCATGTGACATGAGAGGTCAGAAGCATTGGTACCTCCAGTGCACAACCTCAGATGACACCATTGCGTAAATACACATTGAGAAGACATGGTTTTAGCTGGAATCAACTTGGGAAGAACAGGAACACATTTAAGCTCAGAAAACCAGTCTAAAAAAATCAAAAAGGAAACAAAAAAAAGTTGCAGCCAGATTTCAATGAATGGAAATGGAATCATGCCATTAGGCAGCTCTCTTTAACCTCAAGTAAAAATCCTACTTACCCTGGCCCAGCAACAAAAATTTTTGGTAGACTCCTATGCCTGACCAGGTCAGCATGGAAAGTCTTCACCTCCTACCCACTCCCCATCCAGCCTCCACCTCCAGGGTGCCTGTGGGGACCATCAGACCCAGAGGACAGGCCATGGAAAATCTTTGCAGCTCACTCCTCCACTTCCAGATCCCTTCCTCCTGGCAGAGCACAGCTGCTTAGAGCACCAGAGCCAGGCTGTACACAACATGTAGTAAATCAACACCTCTCTTTGCTTAGGCTGCTAATGACACCCCAGATTACTAGCACTTAATCGAATTTACTTTTCAGTGTGCTTTTTACATTTCGTTTTTCTATCAGCTGAGACAATAAAAATCAATTCCTGCAGGGCAATTTAATTTAGGTTTACACAGTGTTTTATATTCAGACTTCCAGTGTTACAACATTTGTGTGGCAAATTCATGCAGAACTGTTTTTTAAGTACTTCTGTGAAATTAAAGTAAACCCATACTGAAGGTAGGCACTTTAACAAGTAAAATACATAAAAAACAACTAAATATGAAAGAAAAACAATGTCATGGAGAAAAGTTAAATGGCTAACTGAAGCAGATTGGTTAGAGAGATCTCATATATATATGCAAGAAATACAGTTACATGTATAAATATTTGGAGGACTGGTGACACAGATAAATAGATATTTTCTTTTTCTGATGAATTTTATATTAGATACCATTGAAATCCTACCCCTGGTCAAAAATACCTACCATTTAAAAGCCCTTGTTTGTGAAAAACATCTTCACATGCTCAGCTTTGTGGATCAAGGATAGTTGTGCAGATCCAGAGGCTGTCTGTAACTCACAGTGCATGAATTTAACCATGGAGCAAGTTGGTTGAGATTGTCCCTCCTGCTCAGGAAGGGTGGAGCAGTGCAGTGGCCACTGTAGGGAAAAGAGCAGTAATTTCAACCACTGTTTAGCACTTTAGCACTTCCCTGGAGAACCACTGACTCTAATATATTTTACTTTTCCCAAATGATTTAAAAAAGACCGGTAAATATTTCTTCTTGCTGATGGGCTTTGCTGCTTTCTGGGAGCAGGAATTTAAAAGACAAATATTTAGTGTTAAGAAGTTCAGCCTGAGGAGTGATTTTACTTTAGCAGATTTAAGTATTTCTAATAATTTTAATCATTCTTATTCAACTGTGTAATAGCATGTATGAACTAGGCAACTGACATTTCAGTATGTCTCTCTCACTGGACCAGGCAAGTCTATAAATTTCAGGGCTATGTACTAGGTGTCTAGTGGAAGTGTCTCATTCCTATTTTACCATGGTGTAGTGCAACAGTAGACAGGGAAAAGCTGCTCAGTACTTTGGGATAATGATTTATGACTGGAAGGTGACATTTTGATCCTTAATTCACTTATACAGGCAAGTCTACTTCTGCTAGACCTACAGAAAGTTTCCACTGACATTTCCTTCTTTTTGAATTCCTAAATGCCTCACCATTAGTTGCCATTGTTTCACCTTCTGCACCGACGGAACCACCCTTGTGGGCAGTACTGGAGGTGGTTGTGCTTTCACCCAAAACCACATCGTTGGGGGCACTTGGAGGTTTAACCAAACCCTCTTTGATCCTGAAGGTGCCAACGTGTGTCCAGAACAGGGATATGTATATATAAAATGCAACAATACACACACAAATCTGCTCCTGGGGCTCGGCAGGGGCTCGGCAGAGGGGAGAGGGAAGGATGCGTACACAGAGGCAATGCCAAAGGGGGATGCTCCAGCATGTATCCATTGCCAGAGAAAATGTGCAGAGCATGAGTGCAGTTTTTATTCTGTAATTACGTTTCATTTCTTCTTGGCGTTTGATTGCATCTCTTGTCCTTCTGCCTCCAGAGTTTCAGTGCCACCTTTGAAAATTAGACAGAGTGGTTACACCTAACAGCTCCAACCAGCACATTAGTGAGACTTGATTGACTACTGGCATTTTTTTGTTTGCAGACTTTACTCAATCTTTTACTCAAATTGAAAAGAAGTTACAAATAGGATTATGTTTTTAAGACAAGTAAGTCTACACGTACTACTCTGAAAAAGAAATAGTCTCCTTCTTCCACTAGAAAATTATTGATCAAAGTAATTCAAATCTGTATTTAAGTAGATAAAATGGCAAATGTACATGATAATGAAATATAGTATTTCGTGATGTATGTTATGAAATAGAAGAGAATGAGATTATTTCTTTAAGCCTATCAATTATTAAATTATCATTAAAATGTATGTATATAAATAATTCCATGAGCCTTTCTGATTAGATTACCTTGATATGACAGAACAAATTGTGATTATTCTTTGATGCTTTGCAAAAAGGATTTAAATTCTAAGTAGATTTCAGGAAGATTTTCTTTTGAAACAGCAGCAAGAGGTAATGGGTGGACAATACCTAATGAAGCAGAACAGGAAACAGGAGAGACTTTTTAATTTACTCAATTGGTTTCCTGTGTAAAAGATGATGAAGTTAGCACTATACAGATTTTTTGTGGGAAGTTTCATTTGGTTTATTAGATATTCAACATTCAGGGCACTTAATACAAACCATTTTGCTACTACTTGCAATACTGGAAGACCAAAGGAGAGTGTGGTTGTGAACTTTGAGATCAGGAAATCTGCAGAGAGAGGATTTATACCTTAGTGTAAGTGCTGAGCACCAGGAGGATTACATGCTCTTCCACATAAAGGATAATAAAGCAGGTTTTCATCTCCCTTTTTGCAAAGATGGCAGCAATCTCTAGCGCTGGGTTAGACTTTTCCCTTCTTCAGTGAGATGTTGGAGCACTCACTGAGACAGCACTGGGCTGTGAGGAGCCTGGAGCAGAAGTGACTGGTATTCACTGGGCTAAACAAGGGATTTGGGTGCCTGAAACCTGAGTGAAGAAGCAGATTTAGGAAATGGGGAGCAGCAGAGAAGAGCAGGGGTGAAGGCTGCATGCGGTCTAAAGCTCAAAGGAAGCAGCATTTTTGCAGATCCTTGGCATTGAGCAGTGATTACTAGAGAAATGTTCATATAATTTGAGAGATGTCCTTGAAATATAAATGGGAGAGTTTGAAGGTGGGCAAACACAGTTCAGCTGTGCTATCAGCAAGGTGTTTCCAAAGCTGATGAGCAAAGCACTTCCTTTGCCCCATTTAGGACAAGTGAAGAAAGGAGCAGGGCTGTATTGAAATATGTGTGGTAGGAGCCCCATTCATGTGAAGAGGCTCCATTCAGGGCCTTACAAAGGGTATGAGTCAACTGCAAAGAAAGGAGGCATTTCACAGAAACTGAAGTGTGACCCTTTGTTTTGCCTGACCCCAAGGTCCTCAGTGACACAAAAGGGGACCCCAGCACTGATTCTTCAGCAACAAATGCCTGTTGTGAGTGAGTGTATTTGAGGAACAGTGACAAAAAGGAATGACCCGAGGTTCTTGTTTCCAGCCCTTGTTTCCCAAGGGACTGTCAAGGAGGGAGTCCTGAGTGCAGACTGACTGAGCTGAAGAGATGAGGGTGCTGGAAAGCTCTTCCTACTGGATGCATTTCCCTGGAAAACCACTCCTGAAATGCATGATCTGATCATCCACATGTACTACTGGGACACCTGGATAGTGAGGTTTTTGGATTTTGCTCCGCAAAGTCTGTAGAAGGAAATACATCTTCTATTCAGCTGTTACATGAAGTGGGATTTTTCTAATTTAGGACTGGCAAGGGATTAGAGTGCCTTTGTTTCAACCTTCCATTAGTCCATGACTACTTTCTTTCACAATCAAAGTAGACATGAAAGGGATGTTTTGCTTTGCTCTTTTCATTATTCCAGAGAGCTCTAAGTCCCTATTAAAGTTCACGATGGAATTAGGGTGCAGAATGATGGATTTAAAGGTATCATAAAACTCTTCCTGGTAAGTAGTAGTCCCCAAATATATTCCAGTTGTGACCTGAGAGAGGCTGCTGGAGGCATCCCAAGCAGCCGTGCATTGGCTCTGCAGATCCTTTGAGCTGAGGAAATTCATTTGCATATGGATGCCACGCTAAGGAGGCCAGCCCGGATTTCATTATTGCTAATGATGTGTGTGGGAGAAGTGATTTAGTTTACAGCCAGTGCCAGGCATGGCACAATGAGGAAGTACTTAATTCATACAAAGCTCTTTCTTGCTTCTAAGACCTAAAAATCAGGGGATTTCAAGCAGCTCTAGTGTTACAGAGGTGGTGTCTTCATGACCATGAACAAAACTGTGACTGAGGCAAGTGAAGGAAGGAGAAGGAAGCATCAAGATGTAGTATTGATGTCATGGAGGAAAGGATAGGAGGAGAGATGAAAGGGAATGCAAAGCAGAAGAGAAGAAAGACCAACGGAGGATGGAAAAAAGCCAGCAGGGAGACCTGGCTCTGCAGGAATTGCAGCTGCCAAGGCTGGACATTTGGACTTTGGAGGTGACAGAATTTTTACTGAGTCTTTGCTATAGTTTTCCCAACTCAAAATGCAGGCAAGCACTTTGGGCCTGGGGTGAGATGTCCATCTTCAGAGACAAGTTTCTGAGAACTGGAAAGGAGAAAAGGGACCCCAGGATAACACTGGAGTTGGAGTAGCTGGGAGTTGCTGCACTGCTGGAAGGCATCTTCCTACTCCACTGGAGCCACCTCTGCTTTCCTGTTCAAATAGACATTGCCTCAGATAAGGGGGGTCATAGTGGGGACTGGGGGCAGATTCTTGGCATCTGCTTCAGGGGTCAAAGGGGCTACTATGCTCAGGCAATTTCAGGAAGAGCTATTTGAACAGGGATCAGTGTCTTGGGTGGCCTCTCATTTGTGAGTAATAAATCCATCAAGCAGAAGAAAGGATGCAGAAAAGAGGAGTGGGTGAGTGAGGGGAATAAGTCAGAGGGATTAAAGCACACCGTACCAGCACACTGAAAGAGTGTCTAGAGCATGCACTGCCCCCAGAGCACGTGCTGGGACAGAATTTAAAAGGTTGAGAAGGCTTGGAGGAGGAACCAAGCTCTGGGGTTTATGGGTCCCAACCCCTCTGGTGTTTTATACTCTTCCACTATCATTGCACAGGGTAGCAGGGAAGAAGGGCTATGAGCTGCTTGTCCATTGCTTGGTTGTGGGACATGACCATCCACCTTCAGCTCACAATATGAAAACCTGAACAAAGATCTTTCAAGTGGAATTACACCTGCCTTATTCATGGCACAGAAGCTGGTTGTGATGAATTTTAACTGTTTGGCTGCAATCACCCACAATGCATGCAATCAAAAAGGTTATGGCCCTGCTCACTCCTGCAGCAGCCTGGAAATGCTATCTCCGAAAATACAGGATAGTTTTGGGAACCTTGATTTAAGCATTGTTGTTCTGCAATTTTCTGAATAGGGAAATCAGCTGGACAGGGGGATGTGAAGGCCACTTCAGTAATCCCTGAATGGGGAATGCAGTTTGGAGGGGTCCCTGATTTCTGCTTCATCTGAGTTGATCTCAAAGGGTATGGAACAGTGACATTCAGCTGGGGTTACTGGAAATGAAATATTGTTTACTTGATATTGCAGTTGAATTCAGAACAGCTGTAAGATGTCTTTAAAACACAAGCCTCAGCTTTAGCATTTGTGTGTCCCTGAGAAAATACTGAGATTTGCTGAACTGATGGCCTTTGTATGTGGTTTTAGGCCAACTGTACGCTCTTGAATGTTTTAGTATGTGCAAGTCATTTGAATGATCTTCATGCTCAGCTGTCTGAAAACAGCACACAAGACTTCACCAACTAGAAGATATTAGAAAGATGATTTATCATAAAAGAAGAAAGAATCAGCTAAATTTAGAGAGATCTGAAGAGCAAAGGTGAAACAAAATAACGTGCAATATTTCCTAGACCCAGGAGAAAAAAAAAAGGAGAAAGATTATGCCAATGCATTATTTTTACTGGGCCTCTATTGGCAGACTGAATTGTGTTGGGGATGGCTCATTTCTCCTCAGCAACAACAGTAGGTTTTAAATAATGCTTCATATTTCCCAGGTTTAGCAGATGAAGGAAAGTAATTACTTGGGAGGCAAATAGAGCAGATTTGTAAATAGAGGAAAATGTTTTATGGCCAGACTTGCAAAGATTTGGCTCCTGCAGATGCCAGAAAACTCTGCATCTGCTTTAATCAATGTGGGTTGATCCTTTCTGATTATTTCTTTGAGATCCTCATGGTTCTTAAGGCAGTAGTTTCATATTATCCAGGACAATGTGACTGTACAGCTTCACAGAGAAGGCAACTTACCTGCAAATTCAAACTGCACAGCTTTTGAACTGTAAGAACTTCTGGCTCAGAGAATTCTGGGTTTTGTGTTTTGTTTTATTTCTGAAATGTCATCGTTCTTTCATCTCTGTATTTAGGACCTGTTGGCCTCAAAATGTATGGCTGGGCTTGTAAACACTTGGCTTCTACACTGGACGACTCTCTATTTGCTTTGATCAAGAAAGTCTGATTATTTCTTTGAGATCCCTGTGGTTCTTGGGGTGGTAGTTACAGACCATCTACAACTACCTCAGCATTCAGCTTTTCCTCATGCAGAGGGCAACTCACTAGCAGATTGAAGCTGAATGTTTGCTCACTTTATTAGCAAATGGCCAAGAGAAAAACAAAAGAGCCTGGAAATGCTGAGCAATGCAGTGAGGGGTGTAAGAGGCCCTGTGGTGTCACCTTGGCTGCTTTAGTTTTCATGACGGTTGGATTGGGTTGGAGTGTGATGGGATTTGGTCTCCCTGTATGCTTATACTGACCCTGCTGTAATGTATCTTCTTTAAGATAAGATCTTTAAACATAAGAGGCAAGGAGAGAGGGGAGAGGGCAGGCAAACACTGTGTATAGCATCTGTAATGTTTAATTATATGAGACAGGGATTTTCCAATATGCCTTGCAACACAAAGAACATTCAGCTATCAGCATCACAGTATATATTTTCTAAATCACAACACCCACACATTTCCTTAGCCAAGTAGAAGTTTTCCCTCCATGGCTGCATATCTAAAATTAGCCTGAAGGTCAAATCTGAATAGAAATACCCTTACCATTGAATGTGCTGGGAACGATTGGTGCAATGGGCTCAATTTTCCCATCGAAAACCTTCATTTATTTTTTTAAATAACAGTTGCTTTTACAGTCAAAGAGCTTGGAGAAAGGCAAAATGAAGCCTGATGTATAAAATCAACATCAATATTCTGCTTTCACTGCAAGGCTATTTTTATAGCCAACTATTTTAAATGTAACAAGATGGATATAGTGAAACCACAGTGTAAAAGATGCAGCAAGAGGTTTCTGAATAGCAAGGCTGAGCACAGACATGTGAAAGAAAGGCTTTGAAATCTGGAAGATGTTTGTGTATGAAGAGAGACACAATGAAGAATTCTAAGTTTTGTTGAGAGGAAGTGAATAGTTCAGGTCTAAAAATAGTTTTTTAACCTGCAGTTGTATTATGTGAGGACTAGGCAGCCAATGCTGCATAAACACAAAAGCACTGTCCTGCAAGAAGTGCATTTATCAGCCACAGTGTTTTATTGAGTGCTTTAATAATACAAGTGTACATCAACTGATCCACAGTCAAAAGTGGCAGGTCCCTAAGAAATTTACAAGCACTTTTTTTTTTGTTTTTTAAGTAAATCAAAATACATATTAATTTGTTCAATGCAATAGCCTTTTGTGTGGGAAACAGAAGGCTAGTGATAAACACAGTCTTAGTAATGCACAGTGATTCTTGATTTTAAGCTTTTATACAAAACTTGTTCCCAGTAGCATGCACCCACCATTAAAGACTTCAGTACAAAAAAATAACCCTAAACACTACATTTAAGTAGAAACGAGATATAATTCTGAATTTGTTTGTTTTCCCCAGAACCACATGAAAGGAAAAAAACCAACCCCACACATTAATACAAAGCTTCGTGATAAAGCTCTATACTATTACAGATCCAACATTCTTTGCACTGATAATCAAAATTCCCTGTCTACATTGGAGGGAAACAACTTTCAAGTTAACAGAACAAAAAAACCCAGAACAAAAAAAAATAAAAATGAAACAAACAAAAAAAGAAAGTAAGGACAACCTTTTGTCACAAAATGGTTCAAAATTTAATAAAAAATAAGAATGAAGGGAAGGGCTACTGATGCACTTAGTGAATGTGCTTGCACAGGTCCAGCAAATCCTAGAGGAGGTTCCTATGTGGCGTATCGCTTGGTCCACTGTCTGGCCATTCTGTCGTGCTCTGCTCTGTTAGTCATGTACTGAGTGGCAATGCTTCCAACCAGGGGGTCAGCTGAAAAGGAAACACAAACAGTGAAATGCGCACCAGCCTTGGGAGGATGAAAAAGCTTTCTTTAGATCCACATTTATTCAGTTCTCTTAGGTCTAACTGCAAGGTGCCATACATTTCTGGTAAACATATAACTGAAACAATTTTCTAAAGTTCTACTTCACAAAATAGTGTTTTGATAATTTTATTTTGAGCGAAAATTCACCCTTAGGTGATTTAATTTATTTATGGTATTAAACTCCCACAAGTATATATATTCTCACCTAAGAAGAGGATGAGCTCTAATTCTATTATGAGATACAATATTGTTTTGTTTTTTAAAAAAATACTTCTAGTTTTAAAGCATGAAGAAATACAAGAAATTAGGGCAGTAAGTACCATTTTCAAAGCAACAAAAATTAATTCCAAACTTTGGGAATTGTTATTTAATTTAGGGGATCTTTCAGAGCATTCACATGTCCAGAATGCTGCATGATATGGCCTGGATCTATTAATTACTTCACAAATAATTAATCAAAACCCATCAGTCCCCTAAAAAGAAACAATCCAAGATAAGACATTCCCATAAGTGACTGTATCTCATCAAAAATTTTCAGATATTTTTCTCTTCTCAGTTTAAGCAGACAAAATGTATAGAATTTTCCCCTTTTTTGAGAAGCCATACTCTTGATATTTCTGCTGCAACAGTAAATTTTCTGAGATTGTACAATGCAAGTCCAGGGGCACTGATATGACACTTTTCCCTGACTTAGGACAGATGAATATGACTTCTTCTGAAAGCCAGGTAAAAATCAGCTTTGCATTTGTCTGAAGATGGTGCCATTGAACAATATGAATATCGGCTTTCCTGGTACAGTTGTAATCTGAGTGTGGTGCTTGCACTATTAACCACTGAAATTCCCAGGACAAGATGTCAGGCCTTCTGTCAAGCAGAGTAAATCTGAGCTTTTTTGTTTGGTTGTTGACAATATGAGTTTATGATAAGTGAAATATGTTGGCTTAGCCAAAAATCATTTGACTGGCTCACTGCCAACCTCACTGAATATTAGTGAGTAATATCTAATGAAAAAAATTCTTGTGCTTTCCATGCATAACCTGCACTTTCAGGAAGAGCCTGTGATTTGAATGCTAAGTTGGCACCTTCTAAATTAGTAGGACAAGTTATCACTGTGACTGCAGTATCCTATGTCCCTGTAGTCTCAGTCCTACAAACACTTACTGCATGTGCTTACTTTTAATATCTTAATATATCCAGAGGAGGTCACTGAGGCCTGGACTTGATTCTTTTTACATGCATGAGTGTAAAAGCCTATCTGGTGTAAGATAGATTTAGAAAGTTGTAGACTAGAAAGTATATCACCTTTAACTCCTCAGCCAAGGAGAAAAACTATATAGGGAATTACCTGAAGGATTTTGTCCTGTGCAAATAGGAGGTTAAGAGTCTACAGGCATTTAAGTAGCAAAAAGTTATTTGTGGCTGGAATGAGGTTTGAGAAGCACTGCAGGGTAAGTGGGGAACCAGGGCAATAGGAAAGGGCAACATTTCACAGAAGATTTCCCTAAACAGCAACAGAGAAACCTTGTTATAGTATAATGGAAGCTCCAGGATGAGCCTAGAGAGTACTGATGCAAATTACCACACCCTCCTTGGGCACAACGCCACTGTGCAAAGAAACGCTTCCACAGACTCATGGAGAAATGGACAGTAAGGGGTGAACTTGAAAGGAATCTTTAAGGCAAAATTTGAAGCATATCCTGGTTTTCATGCTTGTTGGGGAAGGTGGGGCTTGGCCTCTGAGGCATCTGGCTGGGAAAGGTTGCAAGAATATCATGACTACCATCTGGAATGCAGCAAGTTCTTATTGAGGTTTAGCGTGTATTTAAAGTGATGCCTCTGAGATCTTTATAAAACCTTGTATGAGTCAGTGAACAGTGATGTGCTGTAGTAAAGGTTTATCTAGCTCAAATCTGAAAGTTTTTTATGTGCAGGATGAATGTTTCTGTGAAAGCATGTCTTTCACATTGAGAGCTGTAAATCAATTTCCTTGATACACTGCAAGGATACTGAGGATCACATCATCATCCCCAATCCTGGATAATAATTAGAGTGTTTGGTTTCCTAGTGTGGGGCTCCATCTGTATCTCCTTTTAGGAACAAGGAAGTAGTTCAACCATATACATCTTTACAAGGCTTTGGAAGGTACAGGATCTTCCCCCCACCTCCTCCCAGCATGGGAGGGTGTCTCCTGTCTTCTGGGGTGAATCAGTGGAGGAGTTCTTGGCAAGAAGGTGTGGAAATCTGTTGAAGCCCAGTAATGTAGAGAACTGTTGGCTGTTTATTTATCCATAGTTCAAGCCTTTGTCTCTGCAGTGTTTTGTTTGGCAGCTGGAAGGCCGCAGGTCGCGGCCTGTAAGATATCTGACACCTACAAAACTTTTGTCGTAGGTGTGTAAATTCCTGCTGAGTGACCTGAGAATCAACTATCAGTCATCTCAGGTGCTTCCCCCAAGCCATTGCCCCACTCCACTGGTGTCTGCCTGTAGGAGGCAGGACTGTGGAAGCAAAGAGAGGTCCTTGCTTGCTGTAGCATGAGCAGGACCAGCTGCACTCACAGCCAGCTGCCAAGCGAACGCTGCTAAAAGGTACTCTCAGTAATAACAGCAATGACATTGATTTTTTTTTTTTCAATTTGGTGGTGTGTTTTTATCGGTTATATCAATATTGAATAAAAACCCAAACCCACAGTTTGGCAAAGCCACTTGCTCATTTGAGACTAAAATTGAAGGAATAGAAAAATAGTTATTGACAGTGAGGCCCAGCTATTTCACATCTTTGTCAGAGGTGTGTTGCCATTACATGTAGATATTTTTGAGGACTTAAAAAAGGACACTTCAATAGGTCTTTGAAGAACTGGTTTATTTTGGCAGTTGTTGTGAAGCCATAAAACCATCAGGAGGCACAACTGCTTTGTCTGGGAAGCCAGGACAGCTGGCTAGGAGGGAAATTTAAACTTCAGATCAGAGCCACCCAGCCAGGGGCACAGTGGCCAATTTGAAGCAGCACGTTGCATTTGTGCCACAGGATATAAGGGCAGTGTGGCAGCTCCAGAAATGCCATCGGTCTCTCCCTGTATCTGTGTGGGCAGCTTCAGCCAGCCAAGAAGGCACAAGGAGACACATCCCTCAACACTTCATGAGTCACGAGTCATCACTCCTATGTAATTTGCCATGATGGGCTGTAACATGGAGATTACAAGATAAATTGAAATATCTTAATTAAAACAATTAAAATATTTAACTCCCAACATACACAAGCCTTTGCTGAAGTGCCCAAGTCCTACAAAATATTAAGCAGGAGGAATAAATCTTACAAAATACCATGTATGAGGAAGAAACATTGGTTCCCATTTACCCCTCTAAGCTATGCAGCACATGGCTGAGCACCACCTGGGCTGCGCTGTTTAAAGGGTGTTGTGAAACATCCATTAGTAAGGCCAAATATATATTTATAAAACAACCACTGCATAAACTATCTAATTAAGAGATGAAAACGTAAATTGGATCTCAAAATTCATAACAATGTTTTTCCCGTGTTTCCATTTCTCACTACCAGAAAACTTTATTATTTTCCATTTGTATATATCTGTGGTTTTATTCCTGATGCTAGCAATGGGTTTCTGTAACTAGTAAATTGCTCTAGTTTTTACTTTTTTTTGTTTTTTTTGTAAAGAAGTAGAATGATTCATCAATGAATAAGGGTTCATTTTATAATTTGACTCTAAACGGGACTGTGTCCAAATGACAACAGTAACCAGGGGATAGGAATATAAAGCTATGGCAGAAATGTGTTATCAGGACAATCTAGTGAAAGAAATTAAAATAAACCCACAGTAAATTAACAACAATAACAGCATATCTATGCAATTTCTGGTCTGGCAGGAGAAATGCGCTCTTGGATCACCAGATGCATGGTAGCTGGCTTGAGAGCTCAACGGCACCCTATGTGCACAACTCCTTCACTGTCCTGTGGGCAGGCATGGGCTTCCCGGCCTTGGGGGTGCTGGTGGCTGTGCCAGCCAGGATGAGGCAGGGTGACCTGTGATCCTGTGTGGCACTGGATCCTGGGAGCAGGTTTGCAGGTGCCACTGGCTCTGAGAGCCACATGTAGGGAGCATGGGAAATCGTGCTGTAGTGCACACCCCCAGCTCACCAGAGGAGCTGCTGCAACTCTGTGGACCTGGAAATCTTTAAGGCCTTGTAATTTACTCTTCTGCTTCCAGTCCCAGACCCTGGACTTCTAAAAACCTACCCTGGGATGCCTCTGTAACCTTTAACTTGTGGAAAGGAAATTTTTTATTCCATACTCTGATTAACTTCATGCAAAATATTAACACACCAGGAATTACAGCATCAGCTTTCATGTCAGAGGACAGTGGATGAGTAACAAAAATATATAAAAAAGGCACCATATTATTCAGGCAAGGACAGAAGCTATGGTTCAGTGATGTAGTTTGCATGGAAAATGTCAATCAAAAGAACTAGACTATGAAGAAAATCTCCTGGATGACTTATAGGAAGGCTGCAGCTGCTAAATCCCATCTCACCTCACCATATGTAATCCTCATGTTATATCACAATTCATTAAATTGCCCTGTATTTATGTGGTTTTGAAAGCTGGGTGAGCTGGAGCTTGTCCCTAGCTTAAAAAGGTTGGATGTGCTGCTCTACAATACCTTGTCATCTTCTTTTGCAGCCACTTAATATGGCTGTATAAGGAAGAACATTTGTGTTTCATGTCTGTTGTAAGGCTAATCAAATTTACAGTCCAATTCTAGGGAGTTAATGCTATTGGGGATTTGGATGAGCTGAGGTTTGGTCATTACAAAATTTCAGCTGTGTTTAATGCTAGTTAAACTGCTTTATCATTCAGAAGACAGACTATAATTCTTCTTTAAAACTACTTTCCCCCCAAATAAATGAAAATATATTGCTGCACTGTATTTTTCTCGGCTTGTATTTTTATAGCTATCTCTATGTCAGCAAATAGCAATTTCAGAGCAGAATTCATCTCCTGGGCTTTGCAATGCTCTTTTAAAAATACAGCAAACATACTCTAGTGAAATAAAAAATGGAGATGGTGTGTTTAACAGCTTGATTTCAATGTGCCTTCCCCATCAACCACACAATATGCAATGAGATTCCAATTGGTAATGCTAACATGGTTAGAGAGACACACATTTAGACTTAAAACGTACATTATGGGTGTTTGTATGCATTTTATATATTTTTTATGAGCATTTATAAAGTAGAATTATATTTCCATTGCAGTATTTTGTAGTTTTAATAGAGAACAGCTGATGGAGCCAGTTATTACACCACCACAAGTGGGTTCTCAGAAAGATTTCTGGAGTGCCTTAAAACCTAAAAAAAACCCACAGCCCTATAAAAATCTCACACTTTCCTCAGCCAACTATCTAGAATGTACTTTTCTTCTTGATCCAGGTTTAGATTCAGCTCTGTATCAGGTTGTAAAGAGTTGGGCTCCAGCTGAAGAGTAGAATTAAAGTGGAAGAATTTCCAAAGCTTAGATGTAATTTGAAAGGTCTTATTCCTTCTTCTCAATTGTAAACAACTCCATGTTCACAGCTGTGAGAGCATCCCATTGAGAGGCTCTAAGGAACTACCCGTACTGAAACACCAGTCAGCAAAAATTAAATATTTCCTATTCTTTGGACAGGATGTGTGACAGGTAAGAGAAAACACGTAAGTAATTTCCGAGTTATTTTAACTTCAGTTACACATTTAGAAGAGTTTTTGGTTTAGGGAATACTACCTTTTTTTTGTTTGTTTCTTTTAGGACAGCCTCTCTTTCCAGATATTGTGCTGTATTTTTTTTTTCAATTTAAAAATATGGAGTGCTTGAGCTTTTTTTTTAAGGAAAATCGATGTGCTCTGTATGTCATCTACAGGATACCTGCCTTGGAGCCACATTTATACAGAAGTACAGGCAGGATTGGTTACCCAAAACCAAACCTCCCCATAACAAAAGTTCATGTTTTCAGTAACTACGTTTTGTTTGGTGGTTTCATTGCAAATAGCAGTGCAGGACATAATATATTCCCATATTGGCTTGTAGCAAAAGCCAAGATTTCTGAATCCAATCTTTGTTGGTATTAATATTGTACCAACCTTTAAGTCCCAAAAGAAAAAAAAAAAAAAAAAAAACAAAACCAAAAACAACAAAAAAAAAAGATATTAGGATTGGGGCAAGAGCAGAAAAGAATACTACTCTGAAACACCAGTTTTCTTAACAGTAAATGCTGACAGCTTGATTCACACCAAATCCACCCTTAAACGTAATAAAAAAAAATATTTAATACATAATTATACATTCTTAGGTTGTTTTCAGTGGTATCCAGGCTAGTGTTATAAAAAGACCAGTCAGTGAAAACTGCAAAGGCAGTGCAAGACTTGCTATACCAAATAAGTCACAGAACAATTGAGTACTCCAAGAGGAAGGGATTAAGAGAAGATGAATTGTTTGTGAGTAATTTTATTTATAGTGTCACTTTGCCTTGGGAAGTTTTTATACTTAGCCACATATCACCTGTTTTAAACTCAGTGAACTCCTAGGAGACCATGTCAAGGATACTGTGAGTCTTGATCTAGAAAATGAGATATGTGAAATGCATCACAGTATCTTCAGTGATCTTAGAGCAGCACTGTTGCTCTCTTTTGCTATCATTAATAATCATGCACAGACTAAGTAATCCTTTGCAGGCAGAGGCAGGTGAAGTGGCACACCGAATTACTCCACTAACCTTTCACCTTTGAAAAGAGTGCTCAAACCCAGGGCATGAGTGAAAAGGAGTGCAGCAGCACTAATCCCTGTTTGTGCGGCAATAAAATGAGCGCGCGGTTGGGAGCCTGATCAACACACGCGCACGAACTGGAACAACGGTGTGATTCAAGACAGAACAAAGGGTGGTAGCAGGGCTCTGAATTGCTTTACACAGCCTACAAGCTGAACTACAATTTATTCATTCCTGACTTTCACAAAATCACAGTTTCAACTATCCATATAGAACATATTTAACCATCTGCGGGGCTCTTTGAAAGTAATACAGAAGAATGATAAAAGTGATCAATAAACACTGTATTAAAAAAAGAGAACAAATAAAATTGTTTCAGTAAAGAAAAATGGTTGTCATTAGGGGACAAAGGAGCAAATTCTAGAAAGGTCTAATGTCTACTAGGAAAAAAGTCAGTGAAGCTAATATAAATTTTAGAAATTATAGTTGACAGTAAGATACGATAGTTGACAGTAAGATACGATAGTTCACAGTTCCATACGATAGGACATACAATGAAGTCTGCTTCTTGTTTCAGGAACTAGTTTTGCAGATTTGTCTGGTCAGTTCTCAACATTCAATAGGAACATTCTAATATATACAGAAAGAAAGTCAGTCAAGTGGTCTTATAGTCGTGCCTTAGTTTCCCACCTACGAAACTGGACTAAAGCTTTTCCATCACCCAGGCTAAAAACTGCAAAGTATCTGGATACTTTCATAAATGTGGCTATACAGATGTGTATCACAAAGAGACTGCTATCCATGACTTGACTCTAAATTTTGAGCTCTGTAGAATTACCGGAAACATATTTGACTTCTGTTAAGTTTGCACAATGATTGCAGTTACACAAATATTAAGGCAGACACGACTCGATTACAATGTCCAAACTGTTGACTGGAGAAAAAATGTTACCTATCTTCAAAAATAAAAGAGCTCTGCAAATCTAGTTTAGGAAACATCTATTTACTAAAATATCCATTTTGTAAGCATGGAGGGAGAAATTCATTCCTCTCTCTATACTTGTGTTTGATTGCTGTCAGGCTACCTACCACAGACCTGTGTGAAATATGGGGCTGCCTAAGAAAAAGATGTTTCAGAAATAAGGAGTATTATCTGGCCCAATTTTATTAACGCAGCTCTTAAAGGAAAGCGTTGGCAGTGATTCATCTCTGTATCCTGCCAAGGGAAATCATTCTTGTTTAAAGAGAAAGACTTTTTTTTCAGTCTTCAGTTTTTTAGCAGGGTTTCTATAAACTTCACTGGCTGACTGGGAGTTAGCTGAGGCAATCATGGATCAGTGAGGCACAGTGTACTGATCTTGAAGAGTTGTCTTTAATTAAGGAAGAACATGCACCTATTAGAAGTGCCAGTATGCTGGAACAATTAAAATTCTGAAATAACACACTTCACTTTGATGCTTGGATGCGTCTCAATATTAAAAGCACAGATACATTAGCAATGTGTCTTTTCATAATGACGAACTCAATTGAGAAGCAGTCATTATTAGAAAAAAATTAATAAAAAGGTGTTAGTAACTGTAGAACTTAATTTAAAAGACATTACATGGCATGCGGTTTGATAAAATTTGAAGAAGTTACAGCAATATGCATTTACCTTGTAGAAGATGGCTGTGAATGGATAACAAGAAAATCACAGCCCTTGGATCTCAACATGCTGTCAAGCAACCAAAATGCTAAGACCCATAATTAACCTGGCTTTTATCCATAGGGTCATAACTGTATTTTCAGAAAAGCACTGTGGATGTGATTTTTTTTAATGTGTCTCAAGAGTCATTAAGGGAGGGATAGCTGTTCTGTAGGAACGCTCAGGTATTTAGCCTTTTTTTCATCTAAAGATAATGAAACCAGTTTTCTTCTGGATTTGTCTCTCCTTATTTCCCACTAAACACCTCCTCCAGGCAAAGGATTGACCTACGGGTCTTACACATCCTGAACAAACAGTTTAATCCCTAAGCAACTGTGGGTAAAGCTATTCTCTGTGACCATGCTTTGTGCTGTTTGACACCCTATAATCACATGTACCAAAGGTAGATTGCTCTGCAAGAAAACCAGGAGGTCCTAGAGGATCCACTTACCATGTGGATTCCCAGAGGAGAAGAGGAGAGGAGGTGCTCCTGCATGGTCTGGTCTTTCATGGCATTTAGACACCAAGAGGAAAATGAGTCAGATGCAGGAGTCATCTGAATCCTGCTCTTGAATCTATCCCTTTATACCTTTATTGCAATTCATCCTTAGAAAATAGAGAAGCCTACATATCTTATGAATGCTGCTTTCTTTGCTTTAATCTGATTTTCCCCTTCTCGTCCTATTAAATCTCATTATTAATTTGTCAAATTTAAATCCAAATCTCATTATTAATTTGTCAAGTTTAAATCCAAAACTGCTATTAAGAGTCCCATAAAAATATCAAAAGAATACAAGAGGCCTTTATTTACAAAAGGGTGGTTTAGTAAAGAATTTTATCCCTTCTAAAGTCCTACTAATAAGACTTTCATAGCCTAGGGCCTGAAATCCCTTGGCAAGCTGAACATCCATTGGAACAGGTATAGGAATTTAGGTGTGCCTTACATGAACACACCTCTTACTGTTACCCAATAACACAGAACCCAGTCAGGCTTCTCCATTCCCTATACATACAGGCAATGACTGAGGAATCAGCAGGTGAGGGAGAAAACAACCCCATTTTAGCAACCAACTGGACTATCCACTTCTAGATTAACTTCAGAACATGAATATTATTATGCTTAATTATGAACAGAATCTAATAGGACTGGAAGGTGTTGGAGGTTGAGAGGTGTGGAATTTTTTCCCCTTCCCTGTCGCTAGGTTACTCATGACCGGATACTTAAGGACCATTAACTTCTTTTGTAAGAGACAAAAGGGCTAGCTGGGCGTGGGGAGAAGAGAGCAGAGGTGGTCAGCAGATGGGCACTCTGACCACGGGCAGCTGAGGAGGCAGCAGTGGGAACGGAGCTCCTTAGCTACCAGCGGCAGAAAAGTTCCTTCGTGTCCGCGCTGCTCTGCTTCTTGTTGGTGAGTGAGCTTTCGTCTGGGAAGGGGACGTTTTCCTGGAGGGCACATCCTCCTGGCTGTGCCGGCAGTTTTCTGCCCAAGGGGGCCGGCAGCCGCTGCCCCGCGCTCTCCCTGTGGGAGCGCTGCCACAGCTGAGGAGTCTCTGCCACCTTCTACCGGCAAGCCCGGCTGGGCTCGTCTCTGTCACCCCTGCTCCCTGCTCTGAGCTCCTGCCCCACGTCTGCTGCAC